>CM076572.1:1174271190-1174636190 GCA_034641835.2 Pinus albicaulis | reverse complement strand
AGATAAATTTAAAAAAAAAACAAACAAACAAACAAAAACATTAAAATAAAAATAAATTAACATTTAGAAAAAATCCAAAAAAAAAAAAAAAACTTTAAAAGAAATAATTTAAAAAAAAAAAACATAAAACATTTTAAAAAATTGCATTTAAAACCAAGAACATTAAAAAAATAATAATAAAATAAAAATTTTAAAAAATTAAAAATACTAATTAAAAGAAAAAACATTTAAAAAAAAACAAAACCAAAACCAAAAAAACATTTTAAAAAAAAAAAAAAATTGAAACTTAGGGAGCTAAAAATGACATGTTAAATAAATTATCTTTAATGAAAAAAAAATGAAAAAATGATCATTACATTTTAAGTTTTTTTTGGCCAAAATAAATTATTGAGACAAGGTTTAAAATAAAAATAACAAAAAAAATGTTAAAAAAATAGAACATACAATTTTAAAAACCAATAAAATTAAAAAATTAAAAAACTTTAAAAATTAAAAATTAAAAACATTAAAGGTTAAAAAAACATAAAAAAATGCAATTAAATTTAAAAAAATAAAAAAATTTGAAAAGAAAAAATAACATAAACTTAAAAAAAAAAAACCAATTTTTTTTAATTAGCCAAAAATACATTTTAAAAAAAAATGATAAAGAAATAAAAAATATTATTTAAAAAAATGACTATTAAAAAAAATTAAAATAATAATAATAATAATAATACATTTAAAAAATAAAATGAAACTCGGGGTGGTCTTGGGGTAGGCGGGCAGGGAGTTGTGTGCAGCTCCCAACCTGCCCAGACCTAAGTGCCTGTGGCCCCTTGATGGGCAGGGAGATGTGTGCAGCTCCCAACCTCGCTCTGGTCTCAGTCATCGTGGCCCTCAGGCGGGAAAGGAATTGCGTGCAGCACCTAACCCCGAACAGGATTCAGGCCTCGTGGCCCCTAGGTGTGAAAGTTGATTCCCACAACTCCCTGCCAGCCCTGGCCCCCAGGCCTGCCCTGAGTTTTGATTTTTTTATTTTTTATTTTTTATTTTTTTAATTTTTTTTTTAATTTTTTTTTTAATGTTTATTTTTATTTTTATTTTTAATGTTTATTATTATTATTATTATTATTATTATTTTGTATTTTTTTAAATTATTAAAAAATACACCACACTGGTTCGTTCGAAATGCATCGACAATGTTCCATTGCATGCGATTATTACTGAAAGATTTTTTACAATTTATATGATGGATCACAGAAGCATAGATTCCAAAAATTATTAAAAAATAATAACAATTTTTAATTTGTTTTTTTAATATGTTTTTTATTTCTTTAATTTTTTTTATGTTTTTTTTTAATTATTATTTTCATTTTTATTTTATGTTTTTTATTTCTTAAAAAAAAAATATTTTAATGTTTTGTTAAAAGATTTTAATTTATTTATTTTTAAAATATATATATATATATATATATATATATATATATATATATATATATATATATATATATATATATATATATTCAATGTTTATTTTTATTTATTTATTTCAAATTGTTTTGATATATTGTTTTTCTTTACTTTTTATTTTTTTAATTTAATTGTTTTTTTTTTACCTTTTATGTTTCCAATTTTTATTTTTAAGGTTTTCTTTTTAATTGGCTTTTTTAAATTGTATGTTCTATTTTTCTAACAATTTTTTTTTGTTATTTTTACTTTAAATCTTATTTAAATCATTTTTTTTGGAAAAATACTTAAAATGTCATCATCTTTTAATATAAATTTCATAAAATTTGTTATTTTTTGAATTTTTTCATAAAAATATTTTATTTAACATGTCGTTTTTAGCGAAAAGGTACTGAAATACATATTTTTTTAATTATATCTATATGCAAAATATGTATTTTTTGTCGAGTGTTTAAAATTGTTATTTTCAGTGACAATTATTTTATGTGTAATGAAGTATTAATTAATGATATATAAACATATACAAAATCATAACCTCAAAATATTAATGTTATTATTTTTTTCAAACTTTGCAAAACAAATTAAAAATTTCATTATAAAAAAACATTGAAATGGAAAACAAAAAACACATGTTTGGAAAACCCTTAAAAAATAAACATCTTAGGACGAAAAACAAGAAGATGAATAAGACAACTTTAAAAATGGTAAAATAATCAACATTTAAAAAAAATTATTCAAACAAAATATATTTAAAAATCACTAACATTTATGAAAATCACTAGCATTTAAAAAAAATGTTCATACTTTATACATAAGAAAAATTGAAGTGTCAAAAATATGCTAAAAAAAAGGTGTATTAAAAATAAACACTTTTTAAAATCGAGTGATTTTTTTGCTACCTCAAAAAAATTAGTAATCGGTAAAGTTCTCATTTGATTAGTAACTATGTTTAGGCTCATGGAAAAAATATCTATTTATTTTTTGTCTAACCCACGAGGATTTCAACTTTGAATCTCAGGTTTTACATTTTACTTCATAACAAGGCGATCACCAATTGAGCTACGGCCTGTGGGCTCATGGAAAAAGTATTTTCACAAAAAGAAGGCATCGATTATGAATATACCTTCCCCCCCACAACAAAATTGGCCACCATTCATACTCCCTTTACCTTGGCAGCACCGAATGGATGGAAATTCCATCAAATGGATATGAATACCACTTTCTTGAATGGAGACTTAAAAGAGAATTTCATCATGTCTCAACCAAAATTATTTTTTATGAACGGACAAGAAGAGAAAGTATGTAAACTCATAAAATCCTCATATGGCTTGAAATAAGCATGTCAATGTGTTGGAATCATGATTGTTTTTAGACCAAAACCTGCAGGCGTTAGTATCTGCTACAATCACCAGATTTATGATCCATGAGAGGTGATTATTCCATGTCGCAAAACACATGGGAGCTTTGAAGCCAATGTCTAAAAATCTCCCCCCAATGCAAGTTGGGTGTGATTCGAACTCGAGACCTTTGACTCTAAAACCACTTGTTGGAATCATGATTGTCGTTAGACCAAAACCCGCAAGTGTTAGTCTCCGCTATAATCGCTAGAGATAGGATCCACAAAAAGCGGTTAGTCCATATCGTGAAACACATAGGAGCGTTGAACCCAATGTCCAACATAATGAGCCTAGAATGAAAAGTTAACTGAGCATGTTTTGAAATTGAATTTCAAACACTTTAATCTTGATGATGTAACTCTACTTGTTAAAAAAATTGGAAAATTTGTTGTATATCGTGTAGTGTATGTAGATGATC
This sequence comes from Pinus albicaulis, assembly GCA_034641835.2. Lineage (NCBI taxonomy): Eukaryota > Viridiplantae > Streptophyta > Pinopsida > Pinales > Pinaceae > Pinus > Pinus albicaulis. The sequence continues at coordinate 1,174,632,929 of CM076572.1, read as the reverse complement.
TATTGATGACAGGGCACAATGAAAGTTACATTTCATCCATAAATAAAAAGTTGAAGAAAGGTTTTAAGATGATATATTTGGGACATATTCACTACAACTTGGGAATTCAAATGACTCAACATCCAAAGTACATATTCATCTTCCAAAATATCTACATTGGATAATTTTTGAACATGTTTGGAATCACTAAATCTATTTCTACTCTAATGGAACAGAATTTGAATTTCACATCAAAAGGAGGGAATGAATTTGATGATGCAACTGAGTACAAATAGCTTTCGGGAAATAAAATCTACTTTACCACCACAAGAACAAATATTGCATTTTTTGTTGGGAATCTCTTTGAGTTTATGCAAAAATCATGTGAAGGGCATTGGTGTGTTGCAAAAAAATTTGAAATACTTGAATAGAACTCAATATTTGGACTCAAGTATTTGAATATGGACGAATTCAACTTTATTGGATATTTTGATTCAAAATTTGATGGGGATAAAGAAAATGGAGTATTTTGGTTATCTCATAAGTCTTGGATCAACAACTATCTCCTAGAGGTCATGAAAATATTCAATTTCAATATCTCTCTCCTAGAGATCAAACAAACAGTTAATCCCACCAGATTCCACAATAGAGGAAAAATATGTGTCAGTTGCAGAAGCAACAAAGGAGATTGTGATGCTCCGAAATAGTTTGAATATTTGTAAGAGAAACAAGTGAATTCTACTCCTCTTTTGATTGAAAGTACTTCTACATTCAAATTGGCCAAAAAATCCAAGATTCCATGATCCAACCAAGAATATAAGAAAAAGTTATCTTTTGATTCAATATCATGTAGAGACCAAGACTATTCATTTGAGACATTTTTTCACAAATGAACAAATTGCAGACATTTTCACCAGAGTGCTCAAAAGAGAAGTTTGAAAATTTCAAAATGATGTTTGGACTCACAAATGTCACTTCAATTTAAGGGGGGGAACGTTGGACACGTGTTTCTTCATCATTTTGTGTCATTATCACTAAATTGAACATAATAGGTAAGTATAAGAAATGAAGAGTCATGAGGAGGACCAAGAATCCATCATTGAAGGTTAAATGAAGAGAAATAATCTTTGTAAATATTTAGCTCTGAGTAATGAAATACAATTTTTATGGATTTTTTCCTTTTAAGCTTCCAACCTCCTTCCATTTATGCCATTCCTTTTGCATTCTATATTAGGACCCAAGACAAGACTAAGACTTGGTTAATATGTAGGGTGGAAAGGCATATGAGTGACATGTGTTAGATATAGTACACTACTAACTAATGGTGTAATTTCATGTGGTCTTGGGATGATTATGATAGGGTGAATCTACCTAAATGCAAGAAGAAAGTGATCTTCAATAATAAAAAATTGGAGCATCATTTGACATTGTTAATGTGGTATACACTTCGGACCTTAATTTAACAACTAAAATTAATTTACACAGTAAATAAATGTTATTTAAACCTCAAATTTCATGGAATTTATATTGATTTATTGATGACCAAAAGAGGTGTGTGAATGCTCTTTGGAAAGTTGTGAAGGAAAGGAATCCAATGAAGAGGATTTTTGTGACAGCAAAATCAATTTTAATGTGTAACATGTCCAAGAATATTAATAGTTTAAAACATTTGTAGTCTTGGTTCTATATTTTTTTGTATTTAAACTAAGAATCAAGAAAGAGTAAATGGTAGGATCCCTAGCGTTTGATCCCCTTGTACTATAACTTTTTCTAGATTTGGATGATAATGATATGAATGGCTATGTCTTCACCATTTTTCCTCTATATCTTCATGTTAATCTTGTTTGTTTGTGCTACAATTTTCTTATTTATATGCATTAATATAATGTATGTGGTTGTTATGGATACATATTCCCCACAAAGAATGAAATATTTGATCTAAAATTATGGTGTAATAAATGGAAGCTCACTATATCAAGGAATTATTTTAGTTCTACCCTTGACTATATTGTACCTTATTCATTAAGGGGAATCTTGAGGTAAAAAAGGGGGCTTAAAACAAAAAAATGTAATAACAAAATGAACTTTAAAATAACCAATAAGATTCAAGATGATGATGTCATCACAGGGGATAAATATTTTTAAAGGGAAAAGAAGAAAACTCACTTTTTCTAATTAATTTTTTTACTTATCTACTTATAAAATTAGTCAAATGTCAAGTGTAGGCGCCAAAAATAATTGTTTTCATGTATTTTCAATTTTTTTGGTGTGGGTCTACTCAAAAGTATGCATTATGGGTATTTGTTGGATGTGGAGTCTAATTCTATTTGAGTAAACTTATAAGGAGATAAGTTGAAAATAAAATTAAAAATATATATTTGTTTTCCTTTAAAAATTTATAACTTGTATTTTATTATATTAATCATTATTTTATTATTTTCCTTAGGAAGCTCATTTTAGACCTCAAAATTTTCCTAAAAAGATAGTTTGTAAGCTAGATAATTCATTATTGATCCTAGAATTTGACTTGCATGAGGTGGAAAAGTTGAATGTAAAGATTTGTCTTGGTTTTAGGATTCATATGCTTGGTAGAAATGTGTAGGTTAACATTCCCAATATTTTGGGATTTATGCAAGGAAATACTCTCTAACATAATATTTCATCATCAATAAAAATTGGTGTTCATTTTCTTTTGGTTCCATATCCTATGTCCTTGGAATTAGTGATGTCAAAGTTCAACAACCAAAATCTTATTAGTTTGTTATATTAGTTTTAGAGAGGCCATTAAATATCCAAGGGTTTAAGCCTCATTGGTTTTGTATTAGGGAAGCACCCCTTGAGCTCAAAAGTAGCAATCCATAAGTCAGAGGAGAGTTGTGGTGATAATGGGAGGCCTCCTAAGTGTCATCGAAGTCGCATTGATTTCTACCAAGGACTTAGTATTCTATAGTGCAGTTTTGGGAGATAACAAGGTTCAAAATGAAACAATTTAAATGATACTTTTGATGAAGCCATGGATACATTGTATCATAGACAAGGAATCTCTCCTCAAATGCTAAGAAAGAGCCCAAATATTTTGGTTCTAGACTAAAATTCAGTGGATGCTAACTTATGTTTATTATGTATAGAAAAATAAAATATCATATTTTCAAGTACCATATTTTTAGATACATACTCCACCCACATTATTATTGGGTCAACATATTCCATGAAACTATCAACTATAAAATCAAATTCAAGGATCATAATAAGAGGGAAATAAATGAACATATTATTATTGTTGGGAAAAATACTGAGAGGGGGGGGGTGAATCAGTATTTAGTGCAGACAATAAAACTTTGATATTTCTTTCTTAAAAGCCATACGCAAATTTCTTGAAGCAAACCCGCGTATATACGCGGATATCCTTTACATAACTCGCGTATATCCAGTGATCTAATTATGCATTTAGATCTTGACTTAGATCATTGCATTACTCATTCATCAGATATTTAGAAAACAGTAAACAAGTGTAGGAAGAACAGAATAATCATCACACATAAGCAACCACACATGAACACCAGGATTTTTAGGTGGAAACCCAATTCGGGAGAAAACCACCGCTGCCGTCATCTCAGTATTCAATTTTTTATTATTAAGAAACTTCTTACAACATGTACTGGTGCAGACTCATACCAGTACGCAGGCACCCACCTGCAGAAGGCTACAACCTTCTCTCGTTTACCATCCTCTCCTGAAAGGGAGCAACAACCCCCTTCTCTCGTTTACCAGCCTCACCTGGAAGGGAGCTACTACCCCCTGATATTAGCACCAGCCTCTACTGGCAGAAAGCTTCTACGTTCAGACTGAAGGTTTCAACCCTCAGATCCACTGTAGACCACGTTCATCAATTTTCAAACTGGATCAAACAGCTCCAACACAACCCTTTACTTGTCAATAAACAACCTTTGCCCAATGCATCAAACAGAACAGTGAAACCACTGTAACTAGAATATCAGAGATAACCCAGACTTCAGAATAAATATGCAGAAACACATTCAACCTTGAGCAACCATAAGATCAGATATCATACGCGCTTTTATTTAATCAGACCCGCGTATATACGCGCTTTTTATGAAGTGAACCCGCGTATACATCTGTGCATTTACCAGAATAACCCTAACTATCCATACGCGACTTTGTTGAAACAGATCCGCGTATACACGCGCTTTTCACGAACTGAACCTGCGTATAGATCTGTAAAAGATAAACTTTGCACAACAGATCAGATCTATGAACTTACCCAGATTTCTTCAAGTTCTTCAGCAGATTTGCGCCAGGTCTTCATCACTTCTTTTCAGATCATCCAAGAGATTCACCATTTCTAGATCTAGACATCTTTAACCTTCACCATGTTCATAGATGAATCATAGATTCAGATCTATCAATCAAGATCAGAGTTCAACCATGCAGATATACTTCAGAGTGAAGTATTAATTAAAGCCCAGACACTTGCACACCCATGCACAATGATTTTCTTCTCCTTATATAGATTTGGCCTTCATCAATACCATGAGTCAAAACCACATCACTTCCGATGGTATTCCTGGACAGGATCAAATAGACAATCCAGCGCTCAATACAATGGGTCAATACCATGGTAGTAACCCCTGGTTTTACATATTTAGAGCGAAATTGAGCATACGCGACTTGGTACGTTATTTCTCGCGTGCATACGCGACTTCCCCTAGACAAGCTCGCGTATTCCTTGTGACATACACTTTTCATCACTGTTCTGGCCCATTCTAGAAATTCTTTCTTCTGCACCTTCTATACTGATTGTAGATACATCAGATGTATATCATTCACAAGCTCATCAAGAACAACTTCATTAAGTAGGTTGCCATCATCTTCATCAAGTGGATTGCCATCAAGGACAACACTCAGCATCATATTGCCAACAATCTCCCCCTTTGGACTTGATGGCAACCACGATGGAGTTTGAGCACCAGAACAGATAGATACATTGATTATAATCATTATACAACAACCACGTTACTCTCCCATTATTCAAACACCATGCCACTCTCCCCCTTTGACATCAAGGGCAAAGGGCAGGTCAAACCAACACAAGGTTTTTCTTCTCAAGTTCAAGCTGAATCTTCAAACCTATTATTCAATGAAGTACATGACACTATGACCTTTCCTATCACCAAGGACTCATACTTACATCAAAGATCCAACCAAGTGGATTTACATATGTGACCCAAGTACCCAACCACGTGGGTGTACACATTTTGACTCAATTACCCAACCAAGTGGGTTTACAAATCTGAACAAGCCCTTTACATGGCTGAATATTACAAATTACATCATAGGTCATAGCCTTTTCATCAAATTACACATATGACTTTTATAACCAATACCAAAAGGACCTCAAGAGAGAGATCATATTTCAGAATCATCATATTGCCAAAAATGCATTACACCCAGCAAGGCTAATGCTCCCCCTGAAACTGTACAACCAATGCATCCTTTCCAAGTGACCAAAACTCCCCCTTAGCTTGTGCATCCTGAACACTTTCAACAGCAAATCATCAAGGCATCTTCACCCAATATCAGAGAAAGAAACAAACATATAAGAGCTGAAGCATCATTAGAGATACCAAACAGTACTGCAGTTGTGCTGAGAAATGATAACCCCAAAAATTTGTCAGCAACCAACCATACGCGGTTTTTTGTGTATGAACTCGCGTATATACGCGACTGCCATTTAGGAAACCCGTGTATCCAATTTAATCTTCTGAATTTAGGCAGATTTTTTCTTCTGACTGGCAAAGACTACTCCCAACTTCTGTCTTAGATATTTGAATGCTTCCCTAGGCAGAGGTTTGGTAAAGATATCAGCAACTTGTTCTTTGGAGGGAACATACTCCAACTTCACCTTTTGTTCAAGCACTTGTTCACGTAAGAAATGCCAGTGGAATGTGCTTGAGTCTTAGATGATACTGCTTTGATTCTTTGAGGAAAGTGGCACTTGTGTTATCACACATAATGGTAGAATAGGGAGAATCTGTACATTTGATTTGAAAATCTTGTAAGGTTTGCATCATCCAAATGAGTTGAGTGCAACAAGATGCGGTAGCCACATATTCTGCTTCTGCTGTAGATAAGGCAATAGAATTTTTCTTCTTGCTGAACCAAGATACTAACCGGAGTCCCATATAGAATGCACCACCACTAGTGCTTTTCCGATCATCAACACTTCCAGCCCAATCTGCATCAGTGTAAGCATGAAGAGTAAGATCAACATTCTTTGGATACCATAGACCAAAGTCTTGAGTTCCTTGTAGATATTTGAATATTCTTTTAACAGCCTGAAAGTGAGACTCTTTTGGATTAGCTTGGAATCGTCCAACAATCTGGCTTGCATATAATGTCAAGTCTAGTCCAGTGAGATAAGTAGGCTTCATCATTGATACGTAAGTTGATTCTTGTGAGAATCATCATGAGAACTGAGATTGCATCCGGTTATCATTGGTGTACTTACAAGTTTGCATTCTTCCATACCATACTTCTTCATAATTTTCTTAAGATATTTTGCTTGTGATAGGAATATACCATCTACAGTTTGATGCACTTGCAAGCCAAGAAAGAATGTTAGTTCCCCAAGTAAAGACATTTCAAATTCTTGCTGCATGACAGAAGCAAATTTTTGACTCATATATTCTTCGTTACTCCCAAAAATGATATCATCAACATATACAACTACAATCAATAGTTTATTATTTTCAACTTTTGTGTATAAGTTGCTATCAGCAGACCCCTTTGAAAATCCTTGTTGATGAAGATATTTGTCAAGACGATAATACCATGCCCTTGGAGCTTGTTTGAGACCATATAGAGCCTTTTTAAGTTTACAAACAAGATTTTCATCATTTCCCAAAATGAATCCTTCTGGTTGTTCTATATACACTTCTTCTTCTAGATCACCATTGAGAAATGCAGATTTAACATCCATTTGATAAACTTTGATTTGTTGAAAACTTGAAAAAACAAGAAACATTCTTATGGCTTCAAGTCTAGCTACAGGAGCAAAAGTTTCTTCAAAGTCTATACCTTCTTGTTGAGTATACCCCTTGCAAACCAGTCTAGCTTTTTTTCTTATAACATCCCCATTCTCATTTAACTTGTTCTTGAATATCCATTTAGTTCTAATGACATTTTTATCATGTGGTCTTGGTACCAAATCCCATGTTTGATTCTTTTCAATTTGATCAAGCTCTTCATTCATGGCTTGAATCCAACATTCATCTTTTCTAGCTTGATTGACATTGTGTGGTTCAATTGTGGATAAAAATGTCAGATAGCTAGAAGATCCCACAAGAGTCCTCCTTGTTTGTACACCTGATTCCTTGTCTCCCAAAATTTGAGATTCAGGATGATTCTTTTGAACATATCTGGATGGAGCCTTTTAAGATAAATCATCTTCAGGTTCTTCATTGGATCCACTGTCTATATCATTTCTATTTGATGTAGAAGGACAAAAGTCACCATCATCTTCTTTTGTTGTTTGTTTTTCTTCTTTAGGAGCTACAGGAGACTCATCAATAACAACATCAATACATTCAACAATCTTTCGAAGCCTTTTATTGTAACATTTGTATGCTCTACTTGTAGATGAGTAACCAAGAAGTATCCCTTCATTTGATCTAGGGTCAAACTTGCCAAGCTTTTCATCATTATTTTTGATAAAGCATTTACTTCCAAAAACTCTAAAATGCTTCACAGAGGAAGAATTACCATACCAGAGTTCATGTGGAGTTTTGTCACTATTTACCCGAACATGTGCCTTGTTGAGAATGTTTGCTGCTGTATGTGCTGCTTCTCCCCAGAACATGTCAGGAGTTCCTGAATCATCAAGCATAGCTCTAGCCATTTGTTGAATTATTCTATTCATTCTTTCTGCTACGCCATTTTGTTGTGGAGTGCCAGCTACAGAGAACTGTCTTTTTATGCCATGTTTTTCACAAAATTCAAGGAATTCATTTGATGTATATTCTCCTCCTCAATCAGATCTAAGACACTTGATTTTTAGATCTAATTCATTTTCCACCAATGCTTTGAAGATCTAAAATTTTTCAAATGCTTCATCTTTGTGTTTAATCAACCCGATCCAACACATTCTAGAGAAATCATCAATAAATAAGATATAGTATTCTTCCCCACGTGGTGAATTTTTCCTCATAGGTCCACATATGTCAGTATGAATGAGTTCAAGAGGCTTACTTGATGATCCTTCTTTGGCATTAAATTGAACTCTAGTCTGCTTACCGAATTGGCAAGATTTGCATATGATACTCTCTGGTAGAGTAATATTGGGAAGACCACGAACAACTTGAAGGCTGCTTGATTTGTTGATTTGAGAGAAGCTCAGATGCCCCAGCCTTCTATGCCATAGCCAATTTTCTGAATATTTTCTCAAGTAACATTGATCTTTGCAATTCTTCAATACATATATGTTGCTTGGAGTTCTTTTCCCTTTTATAATAGTTTTACCTGTATCAAGATCATGAACCACACATTCTTTTGAACTAAAGACAACTTCAGTTCCTTGATCACACATTTGACTTACACTTAACAGGTTATGCCTTAATCCATCCACATACATGACATCATTAGCCTTCACCTTTTCTTTTAGAGACACGGACCCTTTTCCTTTAATTACAGTAGGAGTATCATTTCCAAATGTAACTTTCTTTTCTTTTTCTATAGCATTATATGCAAGAAGTTTTCTTTTGTCACCTGTCATGTGTCTTGAGCATCCACTATCAATGTACCGTTGATTTTCTTCACCTTCTGCAAATAACGCTATCCCACAATTTTCAACCTGTAATTCCTTCTTTTTCCATACTTTGGAACTTGAAGGAAAATGTTGTTTTGGCTTGACTTTGCTCCTGCATTCAGATTCTTCATGGCCAAAGTTATTGCAATAAGCACATTCAACTTCATTTTGAAGAGGAGAAAAGTTGTTATAGGTGTTCTTCTTTGGTTCAGTGTCCATCCTTTTCTTTCTTGCTTATCTTGTCATGATGGTTTTATATGCAACACATTGAACAGCTTTATGACCAAAATTGTGACATGAGAAACATTGTCCATTGAAGTAGAAATTTCTGCGATCATGAAATCTTCTATTTGAATTTACCTGTTGGTTGTTGCTTCTTTGAGAGATATCCCTATTGGTGTTCCTTGAATTGTGATGATCATGCTTTACCTGTAAATATTCTTTATTCCCTTGCTGAGTGGCTGAATGTATTAAACCAGTTGTAGCTGCTTTTAGATAATTTGGTGCTGAAGCCTGAGAAGATTCTCCGGTATATCCAAGACCTATCTTTATAAGAGGAGAACGTTGAACCTTGATAATCTCATCTAAGGTTTCAGATCCTTTAGCAAATCTAAGATTCAGAGTCTTTACTTTCTCAAGTTCTTTTCTTAGACTTACTACTTCACATTCTAATTTCTCATTGTGTTTCTTCGCTTCTTCATTTTGCCTTTTTAGAGTTTCTATGATTATTTTACTTTCTTCCAAGCATATTTTGAGTTGATTGTTTTGATCAAGAAAATCATTGTCATCTAGAGCATCCATAAAAGCATCATTATCGTCTCTAGAATTATTTTCAAATGCCATGAGAAGTCTAAGATCTTGTTCACATTCTTCCTCACTATCAGATAACCCATCACTGTCTTCATTTGTATAGTAAATTTTCTTAGTGCTAGATCGGTTCTTATTCCTTCTTGCTACTTCTTTCCCTTTAGCAGATGTTTCTTTATAAGGACACTTTGCAACATAATGACCAACTCTTCCACAATCAAAACATTTGAAAGGAAGCTTACCTTTGAATCTTCCGGTTCCTAGTTGGAGTCTTCTCACAAAGTTTGCCTCATCTTCTTCTGAGATATATCCTGATCCTTCCGGTTTTTGAACTTCTTTCCCTTTTGTAGAAGCTTTAAAAACAACTTCTTTGACTTCAGATGGTCCTCCTCTCCTCATTTCATATGCAGTCAATATGCCATGAAGTTGCACCACAGTAAGAGTTTGAAGATCCTATTTTTCTTCAAGAGCAGAGACTTTTGATTCAAATTTTGTCGTTAGCGATCTTAAGATTTTCTCAACCAAAGTAGATTCCGTGAGTGTTTCTCCCATATTTCTCATACGATTTACAACATCATCAAGACGTAAAAAGAAACTGGCAATATTCTCATCACTATGCATCTTTAAATTTTCATATTCAATTCTGAGAGTTTGAAGTTTTGCACTTTTTACCTTTGCATCACCTTCATAACTTAGAATGATTTTGTCCCATATCTCCTTTGTTGTATTCAGCTGCATAAATTTGACAAATTTTGATTCAGTTAGACTTCCCGTTAGAGCATTGACTGCCTTTGCATTTATTTCATAATTCTTCTTTTCAGTCGGATCTGTTGGTATTGCAGCTGGATATTGATATCCTTGTTCAACAATGGCCCATACATCTGCTCCCATAGACTGAAGATAGGATCTCATCCTTATTTTCCAGAAGATTAAATTGCTTCCATTAAAGAGTGGAGGCTTGATAGATGATGTTCCATCTTGATTGCTCATCTTGCTTGATCTTCCTTCTAGCGGTTGAGCTTTTTTAGAAGGACCTGCTCTGAAACCAATTGTTGGGAAAAATACTGAGAGGGGGGGGGTGAATCAGTATTTAGTGCAGACAATAAAACTTTGATATTTTTTTCTTAAAAACCATACGCAACTTTCCTGAAGCAAACCCGCGTATATACGCGGATATCCTTTACATAACTCGCGTATATCCAGTGATCTAATTATGAATTTAGATCTTGACTTAGATCATTGCATTACTCATTCATCAGATATTTAGAAAACAGTAAACAAGTGTAGGAAGAATAGAATAATCATCACACATAAGCAACCACACATGAACACCAGGATTTTTAGGTGGAAACCCAATTCGGGAGAAAACCACCGTTGCCATCGTCTCAGTCTTCAATTTTTTATTATTAAGAAACTTCTTACAACATGTACTGGTGCAGACTCATACTAGTACGAAGGCACCCACCTGCAAAAGGCTACAACCTTCTCTCATTTACCAGCCTCTCCTGGAAGGGAGCAACAACCCCCCTGCTCTCGTTTACCAGCCTCACCTGGAAGGGAGATACTACCCCCTGATATCAGCCTCTACTGGCAGAAAGATTCTATGTTCAGACTGAAGGTTTCAACCCTCATATCCACTGCAGACCACGTTCATCAATTTTCAAACTGGATCAAACAACTCCAACACAACCCTTTACTTGTCAATAAACAACCTTTTCCCAATGCATCAAACAGAACAGTGAAACCACTGTAACCAGAATATCAGAGATAACCCAGACTTCAGAATAAATATGCAGAAACACATTCAACCTTGAGCAACCATAAGATCAGATATCATACACGCTTTTATTTAATCAGACCCGTGTATATACGCGCTTTTTATGAAGTGAACCCGCATATACATCTGTGCATTTACCAAAATAACCCTAACTGTCCATACCCGACTTTGTTGAAACAGATCCGCGTATACACACGCTTTTCACGAACTGAACTTGCGTATAGATCTGTAAAAGGTAAACTTTGCACAACAGATCAGATCTATGAACTTACCCAGATTTCTCAAGTTCTTCAGCAGATTTGCGCCAGGTCTTCATCACTTCTTTTCAGATCATCCAAGAGATTCACCATTTCTAGATCTAGACATCATTAACCTTCACCATGTTCATAGATGCATCATAGATTCAGATCTATCAATCAAGAGAAGAGTTCAACCATGCAGATATACTTCAGAGTGAAGTATTCATTAAAGTCCAGACACTTGCACACCCATGCACAATGATTTTCTTCTCCTTATATAGATTTGGCCTTCATCAATACCATGAGTAAAAACCACATCACTTCTGATGGTATTCCTGGACGGGATCAAATAGACAATCCAGCGCTCAATACAATGGGTCAATACCATGGTAGTAACCCCTGGTTTTACATATTTAGAGCGAAATTGAGCATACGCGACTTGGTACGTTATTTCCCGCATGCATACGTGACTTCCCCTAGACAAGCTTGCGTATTCCTTGTGACATACACTTTTCATCACTGTTCTGGCCCATTCTGGAAATTCTTTCTTCTGCACCTTCTATACTGATTGTAGATACATCAGATGTATATCATTCACAAGCTCATCAAGAACAACTTCATTAAGTAGGTTGCCATCATCTTCATCAAGTGGGTTGCCATCAAGGACAACACTCAGCATCATATTGCCAACAATTATATTTTTTATGTTTCTCTTAAATATATTGTTGTTGTGGCTCATTTATCGTTGCAAAAAAGTTTGTATTTGACTACAAAAATGAATTCATGTTGCAATGAAATATCAAAAAAAAATTAACTTAGGATTAACAACTAAATAAAAAGAATCCACAATCATCTCAACATGTATCCTTACCTCATCAAGAAGGGGAATATGATCTCTATTACTATTCCTTATGGTTGGTATCAAAGTTACAAAAACTTTACATATAAAAGTCATAATCATTTATGAGAGCAGTTAAGAAGTCATGTTTGGCTTTCCCATCTTCCACATGATGATAAGAGTTTTTATCGTACACAAAATCATCATGGAACCTCATGCCATCATTAGAATAGTTAAATTTATCCTCTTATAGTATTTTATCTCATAACCAACATCCTCATATTTCGATTGTCACCATATCTTGAATCTCCTAGAGGAGAAAAAGATGTCGTCTTCATAACACTTCTTAGAAGCATTATTATCATCTAAATTTTTCTTACGTAGAACATTCAAAAATCCATTATTAAATATATCACTAGTTCATAATTAAACATGTAATATAACATAACATGCCACATCATGTCCATTTGTCACCCTTTTAGAGCATAGACAAACCTTTATTTGACTAATTTTTGGGTCGAGTTATTTTTAGTTCACTTTGTTGCCAAAGTCACATAGAAAATATTTTGATACTTGCCTAATTCCTACAAATATGGAATATATACAATTCCACATTGTATTAAGGGCCTAGGGTTGACCTGTATGTCTCTAGGGTTGTATATGTTGGTTCAAGATCCCATCTAATGAATGCATGGTCCTTTGACCTCCCAAAGGTCTCATCAAGCACATGGGATCCAACTAGTGGATGAGGAGCATTCACATTGAATCTAGTTCATTGTTCAAGCTTATCTTTCCCAATAAAATAAGGTCGTGGATTTGGATTACAAAAAAAAATAATGAATTTCAAGATTATGCTAGAGGAATGAAATTAGGTTTCATATCTATCTCTCTTTCATCTCTATCATCTATTGTGCTCATGCAAGCTTGTGTGATTTCACCAAATAGCCAAAAAAAAAATCATCTATTAAAATTATAGGGATAATTCAAGGAGGAAAAAGGACCATCCCAAGGGAATTTTTGGATCCCACTTGCTTCTATTCACTCTTACCAAGGTGAAACTACCTTTTTTGGCCTTTCCCTTAGACAATAATATGAGTATTTATGTTTCCCTCCATTGCTTTTCATTTTGAATGGTACTTTTGCGGTTAAATTCTTAATTTGGTTGCATTTATGCCATATTATTGTTTATTTCATACTCTAATGTGCTCACGTGTGTTGGTTGTAATAGCCATTTAAGAAGCAAGCGATATAGAGAATACTACTCAGAAAATTACGAAACCCCATAAGGGGAAAATCTATTATAAAATCATGTTCATGTGTGTTATTTTTATTGTATAAATGGTCACTATATAAATGATATTTGATCATAAAAAAAGATGTTATAATTATATTATTGGTTCAAATCAATTTCTCAACTTCCTCCTTAATATCCCCATGAATCTCTCCTTAAACCTATTAGACAATCTTCATCCATAACATCACTGGTTTCTCCTAATCTCTCAATATTATCATAAACTTTTATGCTTGTTATACATCATTACATTTTTCATTGTATAATTTATATATTAGATATTATTCACAAGTAGGAGTTATGCCTTTGTACTCCCCCTTAACAAGCACTTACGAATTCTCCTTCTTCAATTGTCCTTTGAACTAGTCCCATCTTCATGTTCTATCTTCTGCATCTCTTTGGAATTTTCTTTCTTCTTCATTTATATTCAATGTATGGCTTGTACCTAAAAAAACATAAATAATGTGCTTTTTGAATTTCATATAAAAAAGGTAAACATCCACCAGAATGCATGGCCGTCGGTCATTGTACCCACTAGTTCTCTAGGAAACCTTTTCTTGTACATGGTTCAACAACATATCTTTATGCCTTTAACTCTCTCTACAACACCATGATTCAACAACCTAATTTTTCTCACTTACCCGTAACCATACTTGGTTTTTCTTGGATTACCCTTAACCACACAAACCTTAGGTGGTTTCATTTTACCACAAACATACAACCTATGTAAAGTGGTTTATGATGACCACAACCTTCCTCTCTCACAATAATCACTACAAATGGTTATTAACCTCCACGTCTTCCTTTAATAAAAGGGGTCATTTAGCGCAACTACCTCTTCAATGGGGGTACACTTTCCTCATCAGGGATTGCATTGACTCGCGTACATTCAATTTCTATTAAGGCATTTATATCCTTTTCCTTTGCATATCAATACAAACATTTCATTTCCATACATTGAATGCATTAGGGACCATTAAACTATTTATGGATGTTTATTTCATGGATTCATTGCATCTAAATATTAATTTTGAACACATTATACTATTATTTACATATCCTCATGTCCTTCTACCTATATCTTCATCTTCCTTTGCCTTCTTCTTTCGCTTCTCTCTCCTTATTTTCTGGTTGCTTCTCTTTTGTTGCTTCATTTTGTTTCATTCTTTTTTCCTTCTCAAGTCTAGGGTTCCATAATTTCTCTTTGTTATAATCTTCATTCATCTTGCATCATCTTCTTTATATATCTTTCTTGCACTTTTCATGTTCTTCTATGATGAAGTCGTCTTCTTTTACATTCTTCATATGTTTGCTTCATTCATTGAGTCATATTCATTATTCTCTCTTCATGTTCATATTTCTACTTCATTTATGTCATATTCATGGAGTCCACTTCTTTTTCTCTTTGTTGCATCTGTTTTTGTTACTTTCTTACATAATTCTTCCTTTGAATCTTCCACTGTAATGCTTGCATAAAACTATTTATTTTATGAAGGACGTCTCCATCCAACAAGACACCTATAATATTCTTCATCCCCATATAATTATATGCTCATAAAGTATGGTTGTTCATTGAATTGATATCAGTATCCAACAAAGAAACTTATGACTTTGGCTTGTCAAACTTAATTTACACACCAATGACATGACTATAACTTTGACTTGGGTGTCGGGTATCACCGATCATGCACCCTTATTCATTACGAAAAATTTCTTCTCTTCATAATATGTGTGTCTTGTAAACAAGTTTTAGTGTTAAAATGGCTAGTTCCAACATATGCTCAAACTTTTGACACTTCGAATTACAAAATCATGATGCTAAATTTGTTTTGACTCCAATGCATTATAGACTTTAATTTCACTTTACTTCGTTCCAATCAAAATTATAAATTTTACTCAACAATTATTCTTTCAACTTTGACTCAACCTGACTTTACTTTTAAATCAACTTATCAATGATCCCTTATGCCTTTAACTTGACTAACTTCATTGCATAAAAAATTGTATAAAGACACTCATTATATAAATGCTTCAACTCTTCCTATAGTTGCTTCAAACAAAGAACTTCTAAGTACCCATTACGGTGACAACTTTTGCTTACAATCATTTCCAATTGCTTGAACATTCCTCCATACTTGAGTAAATAAGCAATTCTTGGAACCATTATGAAACATGGAATCTAGGCACTATTATCTAATGACTTATTGAAGCTGATAATAAGATTGATTGATCAAAGTGGATTGATACGAAACTTTAGTTGATTACCATAGATGTTGTTATTTAGATCCTCGGACTTGTGCAATCTTCTCATATGCCTTACTGCTATCTGAATCCGGTTATCAATACAAAGATCATTATATATTAGCATGCACATGAAACTTTACATCTATCATGCTCGACAATAATATATTCATAATATATTTGTTTTTCTCTTTAATGCTCTTCAATTTTTTTTCCTTCAAACTTCTAGAATATATCCTTTTGTCCCTTGCTAGAAATCGATGATGACAGTGGTATGCCTTTGTCCCTTTTATTTCTTTAATCCGAACATATGGCACAAATGCATCAATTGAAAAAATGCCTCCATTTTTGTCAATATACACAGTGTCACTATCCATGTGAAGTTAGTTTCTCCTTCACCAATTGATGTGGTGGTTCACTATGGCTCAAAACCACGGCAATGGTAGTATATATAGCCTGGCATTCTTTAGAATACTTTGTTGCACTGTGAAATAGCCCCACAATGGATGGTAATTCCACGTAGTTTTGGCAGTCATCAAGCATGCTCTTTGCTTGAATCTCCCTCTACACTCCTTGAAACCTTCCAGTTGTGCCAACATGTTTCAATCAAAACATTTTTCAATAACACAAACACATTTACATAACCCAAGGATGAATTATATACTACAGCCATCTAAGAAGCAAGGGACACAAATAATAATACTCAAATTAAAAAACCCTCGAAAGGAAAAATATATTATAAAACCATATTCTCGTGTATTGTCTGTAGTGTACAAATGGTCAATACATAAAGCATATATGACCATAATAAAAGATGTCATAATTATTAACACTAACATCATTCAATTTTTCTTGATTTTTCAATCTTCTTATACATTTTTTTTTCCTTAATCTACTTCACTACATTTTAATTTAAATATTAAATATTATTCACAAATAAAAGTGGTACCTTCAATACTTCTCCCACACCCAATAATCAAGTTGTACCTTCAATACTTCTCCCACAACCCATGATTATTTGAAATTTACCTCGTAGCCTCCACTAAATCAAAACTTTTTCCCACCCATGCAATAAAACCCACATATCATATTCACAACACTTTGGTTTCAGATCATTATGTCTCACACAGTTAAAAAAATATTGGTGCTTATAGCTGACTTTTGATGGCCTGGAAGATCATTATTACATCTGTAGTTTCACTCTTCACCTTTAGGCAACGAGAATTTTCAAAAAATATCATTTTTTTAAAGGCCAAAAGCATACACTTGCTAGCCTCTATTCCATGAGATTCGGGTGGAAAAACCTTCATGTTCTGCATGACCTGCAATGGTGTAACCATGTTAGTGTAGCACCACTTTCTTGCTCGGGTTTTATTTTCTGTATACATGATTGACACGTCATCATGATTGCCTATGCAATTCCTTCCGAATTCAGATTTTTGGAAATTGATGGTTCTCTTGTGAAGTCTAGTTAGTAGATTTTAACTTTTCAAAAATTATCCATGGTTGTATCTATACTATTTGATATAATTTTTTTGCACTTATAGTGGGTAGGGAGCATAATCATACCTCCTTGCACTTGTGGGGAGGAAGCATAATCATACCTCCTGGTTTTTTTTTTTTTTTTTCTTTTCATTGCAATTAAATTCTAATTAGAAACTTCATCAATTTCAATAGACTATTTGTTGGGTTGTTTATGTTAAATTGTTTAATTTATTTGAAAAAAGAGCTATGTCAACCAAAAAAAAAACTCTGATAATTAATCATATTTGAAATCATTTGCAATTAATTAATTTATTTACAATTTTAATTTGTTTTATTAGGTTATTACACTTACACAAACAAAGTACCGTTCTCTCATCCCAAGTATAATATTTTTTTTACACTCATAACTGACATTAAGAATTCAAAATAGCATGGAAGAGTGAAATATCTCTTACATAACATTTTGCATTCAAATTATGGGTTATTTCCAAATTTCTCAAGACATTTAGGAAGTTAATTAATTAAAGAGTATATTCATTGGTTTAAGTATTTATATTTTTCAAATTCATTTACATTTTGTAAATTTCGATTTACTTTCATGCATGGCAAATCTCAAATTGTACACACTATTTGTGCGCACACATGATCTAAAGATATTTAATTAGCCAAACCCTTAAAGAGACTTTGGTGAATTAGAAAAGATTAGAAGCCTAAAATAATTGCTTTGTCACACCTTTAAAATCAAATATAATTTTTTCATGACATAAGTTTAGCCCCCCTAAAAATTAATTTGATGTACAACATCTTACTCACTTACATCCTCCATTTGATTTTAGAAAAAAAAAAAATATATATATATATATATATATATAATAATTGTAATCTAATTTAACATTGTGAGAATAGACTTCCAAATAATTCCTCATAGTCATTTATCATCTGAAACATAGTTATTTTGCTAGGGAGTTTGAAAACCTTTCTATCAGGTACTATTCAAAATTTGTGTAAGGACACACCCTCTTTTGAGTGTTAATGATAAAATTGTGAACAAGATTTTGCTTAGGTCACCGAACCCCTTCAAGTTGAAGATCTTTCCATTGTTAGAGGAAAGGTAACCCTTTATACATATCTATGGGAAGATACTTTAGTGATCAAATACTAGGATTGTCATTAGCCATTATTACCCTCGTTCTCTTTGCTATCACTAACTCTTTTTCACCTTAGTTGTAGGTTCATAACCATTCATTGAGAGCTTTTGAAAGACCAAGTTACAATTTTAGTGTAAGATCACTAAAGTCATAAATTATGTGCTTTTACTTTTTCAAAAACATCATATCTAAATCCCTACAAAAAATCACATTTTTTTTATTGGAAAACATTCACAAACCATTGTTGCATTACATGCACATGGTGGATATTAATTTCTAATTAGACCCCTTCTTTTTGGTATCTCATTGTTTTTTCATATAGATTGACCTCATCACTTTATCATTCAAAAAGAAAATTTTCACAGTTAGGAAACACAGTGAATTACTAGGTGTTGATGTTTGTAGCTCAGGAAGGTACTTCTACACAGGCCTAAGTGTCTAAGTGTCGAGAAGTCGCCGAAAATTTCCTTAGAACACTTGCTCAAGTGTAAGCAAGTTGATAATGTAACTTAGCTTAATTTTTTAGCTTAGGAAAAGCACATAAATATCATGTTGGCTTATTGAGCTAAAGTAAACGTAGAAAAAGTAAAATAAATTACTTTAGTGATTATATTTTAATATCAATTGTTGATCTTGGTTGTTGATATTTTGAAGATTAGGGTTAGAGTTAGGTATTTAGCTCAATGAAGAATTATAAAATCAAGGCTAAGGAGATGGGAAAGAAACAATACAACACAAGATTCAGAGAATTTTCTTAATGAGTGTGTTGGGTCTGAAGAAGGGGCGACAAGAAGATCGAGATCATCCAAGGAGGGTTTAATCACCTAGCTAGTGTTGTATGTAATTCCTCAGTTGGGCCATTTTCTCAAGAAGGGAGCCCAAGTAAGTTCAAAAGTTAAATGAAGAACTGTGATTGGGAAGATTTTGTTGTGTCAATTTTTGTGATTGAGATTGGTGAATTTGCTTTCATTGTATTTAATGTTGTTAGGAACCCATTTGTGCATTTAAAGTAATAAATCTATTTCCTGATAAAATAAGTGTTGGGGGCTAGGTTTATAGAAAACTAACATGGTATAAAACCATAAACTTTGAAGAAAACCAATCTCAAGGTACCAGGTTTATACATGGATCACTAGGGCCAGGTTTGGACATAATCATACATGTCAAGAAAATTCAATTTACAAGGTTACACAAAGGAATGTACAGTAGAAGGAGAAATTGTGTAATATCCCCAAAAGGGAACAAACAGAAATACAAAGCAATACTGCTTCAGAAATAACGCAGTTTAGCTAAACATCAGTAAGAGGCCAATATGGAGGCTCAATATTTACTTATACATCAGCAAATCAGATTTACAATGAGGCCCATACAATGTATAACAGAAAATAGAAGACAAAAATGGAAGAAATCCCTCAAAAGAGGTGCTGCAAACACATGTATTCATTGCAAAAAGGCTTGACAGCATTATTTGATAGGGCATACAGCAGCTGAAGATTACAACTTAGATCTAGAGCAAAATAATGCATGAACAGTCATATCTATGACAAATCCATAAACTATAGAGTCTCTACTTTACATACACCTTGGGGTTTTCAGCAATACATGAAGCACATGGAGTAGATCTGAGATCTTATGCAGCAGATCTGCAGAATTATTCAGAATTTCTGAAGAAAATACAGGAGTATTCAGATCAGATCCAAATATGACATGGAATAGATCAGAAATCCATGGATCACCACAGTGAAGGGAAAATTCCCAACACTAGAGATCACTCCTCAAAGTTTCCCAAAACACCCTACAACTTTCCTCTTGCAGATAACGCAGTCCTGGAAGATAAACTGTGTTGTAGACTTGATGGACAGTTTGGCCTAATGCCAAGATGTAGATCTGAAGCTCCAATGATCCAATACACTCTTGCCAATGGGATAGAAGACTTTCCCACTGAAAAGAGGCACTAGATTGGCCTAGATATGAGTAGATCTAGCCTCCACTTGCTGCAACTTCCAAGGACAAACAAACCCTCAACAGGATCTATGTTGTAGTTGGAAGATGAAGCTTGGCCAAATGCCTGATAGTGGACAAGATAAGTAAGACTCCTCCAAGAGCTACTCAATGGAAGAGGTGGGATTCCCGATCAGGAACACCCAGTGCTAAATAGCACTATTCTCTGCTAAACAGTCAAAAGAATGATATATGTCTAAATAGAAAATATATTCAAAAATATAATTCAATCAACAACCTTCTCATGTTGTCCTCCTCTTCCTTTTAAAAGATATAAATCTTGCCAAATCCTAAACCATCTCAATGATTTAGCTTCTTTCACATGTGCCACCTCCAACTAAGACTACGTTGTGCATCAATGAGGTTCATCCCCTCTAGACAGGGTTGTTGATTTGGTCCTGGTTGACTTGGTCAAATGATCCAGCCTCTTTCACACCTAAGTGTGCTTATGTAAATAGCCCAGATTTAGCTTTGTTCACATGTGGCATTGATTTATTTTGTTGTTTAGGAGTTTTATTGATCCTCCTTTACAATTTTATTCATGAAACAAAAGACAAAACAAAATTGAATATTCCCATTAGCTTAGGACTAATTGGGAATAATACAATTTGCGAGGTGCCTGGGAAATTTTTAAAGGGTGTTAAGAAAAAATTTAAAAGAAAAAAATAATTAAAAATGTTGTGACTGGATGACAAGATTGATGGCCCACTAAGTTGCCACAACCACCAACGGAGAGCAGCATCGCAAGTCGTAATGGGTATCAGTCAATGCAGGGTTGCTAGGTCACCTAGTTCTCAAGATCGTAATCTACATTGATGCTACATTTGGCAATAAACAAATCGATTGTGTTAGCACCCAAATGAATGAATTCCTCAGGCCCACCAGCAGCAACAAGGGTGTCAGTACCTCTGTGTAGTTTATTAGAAACTATGTCCAATAACCCTCCAGAAAATCTAAGGAGGTTCTCAATCTCTCTGTAAAAATTGGTTGAAAAATCTAAAGTTCAAGCAACAACAACCATAGTCGGAGGAAGTCACAAGATCGTATGGTACGGGAAAGGCTAAGCCCATGGCAGTGTATCCTTGTTGGAAATACTAAGAGGTGGGGTGAATTAGTATTTCTTTCAATTTTTATATTATGCCAGTTAATATTTTTATCACAAGTTAGACCTGAACACCAAAAATAGAATAAAAAATAACTTTATTGAGAAGATAGTGAGGACTCAAAAATTTTGGGTCCAACATGTACAATAGAATCTCTTACTTCTTCAAGGCTCCAACATTGAATGAGGACTCCAATCTTCAAACACAAATCCAAGCACCAACCTGGTCAAAATGACGACTCCAATCCTCTCAACAAATCCAACCACCAACTTGGTCAAGATGAGGACTTCAATCTCCTAGGCTCCAACCTTTCCAAATACTAGATTTCAAAATCAACTTCTTCAAAATGTCTTCAAAAAAGTGCTTTCCAAAATTAATTCCAAATCCACTTCAAAAATTTCTTCTAAAACTTCTTCAACCTTGCTCAAAGAATTTTTCAAGTTTTTCTAAACTAAGGCTTCAGAAGCTACTACCAAATCCTTCATAGATTTTTTCTCAATCTGCTACATCAGGATGTCTTCAAGTCAACTACCAATTTCTTTCCAAAGCCCTTCAAATCTGCCTCAAAAAATGATTAGGAATGCTCCAAAAAAGTTGCTCAAAAAATGGTCTCAACTTAGCTCCTCAAAAGGACTTAAAAATGACTTCAAGCTCAGCTCAACACAGTACCAATTCCACTCCAAAGATGTAAAATAATTTCTCAAAAACTAAGGTCAAAAGGCCAAAATTCTTCACAAGTCTGAATCTAAGATTTGAGTCTACCATAGTCTGAATTTTGAGTCTAACTCAATATTAATTTAGGTCTCCAAGAGTTGAATTTTTTTTCAAGTTTCTTGTGATAAAGAGGCAGGGGACTGAGTTATGATAGGGAAGAAAAGAAGGCCATAGTAATACTCCAAAAAAAATTCTTATTATTCCCAGAAGATTCCACGAGGGAGGACGAATTCTAACAGAAAATCCACCAAGAATCCTTGACCAAAAATAGATATAGAATCCACGTCTTGTTTTTGCAACCAGCTCCTAGGTTCAGGAAATATGAACCCTTACACTTCTTCTCCATGGATCTGAATTATTCTTTCCTTGCTTGACCAAGCTTATAGCAAAATGGAGACATGTTGTTTATTTATACTAGTCGAGCATACTTGAACGAACACGTTTGTTGGCCAGGGGGGAGACTTGATCTTAGGTAGGTTGATGTTACACCATTTTTTGGTCATCTAACATATTATCATTAGATGGACCCAAGTACATCATGTAAGACCAATTTTACTCCAAGTAAAATTGCTTTCACTATGAAAATAACTTAGTAAATCACCTTTATTAAGTTTTTTATGGTCTAAACAGGAAACCCCATAAGGAAATATTAAATAAATATACATTTGTTTGATTTTCCTCAAAGAATAATTAGTTAAACAATAGTTTAATTAATATTTCTGGTTATATTTAAACCAAAACAAGGAACTTAATTAGATAAATCATTATTTATCTTATTATTTTCTAAGAATAATTGTTTAAATATTATTTAAATAATATTCTTTGTTAAATATGACTAATTCACCCTTAAATACTTAAATAAATCATTATTTATTTGATTATTACTCAACCATATCCCTAAAATGATAAATAAATAATTTATTTATTTATTATTACTTAATCACATCCTTAAAATGATAAATAAATCATTTATTTATTTATTATTTACAAATAAGGGGATTTGACTCAAGTCAAATTCATTTTCCCTCCAACAAATATAATAAAATATTCCATAAAATTTGGATCTAGATTTGGTTAATAATATTTTAATTATGCACCAATCTCTAGACTAACTCAATATTTTGTTATAAATAGAAGGGTTTTCCCATTCATTTGTCATCTTTTGTTGCCTAAAGATCACTCTGGATCTCAACACTTGGTCTGGCTATTGATCCACAATCATAGCCATACTTTTCCATTTTTGTATGGGTTTTCTATACCATCAAGAGAGAGAAATTCTAAATCTGAAGTGCTGAGGACTCACAAGAATCCATCCCATTGAGGAGAACAGGGAACACCCTCTTGTGTTTTCCTCCCAAGTGCCATTAATAAAAATATTCATTGGATATATTCTCGTCTTGTCTATTGGATCTATGGAGTAAATCTTATTTTCTACTGTTTAATGTCTTCTAATGCATAGATATACATTTTTGCAGCATTTTTCTTGATCATCTAATTGCAGATCTGAAGATATTAGCAGTCATTTTTGCTGTTAAGGCTGTAAGTTATGCGCAGCTAAAGTGGTATTTTTTCGTATACTTCGAATCAAGATTCATACCGACAACTGGCGAATCCACATGGGTTTACCATTACGACCATTGTCGTTTTTCTGATCCTTGCATATCCAGTTGCTTCAAACCCTAGGATTTCTCTTCAGCCCCTTGTTTTATTCTTGATGTTTTTTTTAACCCATAAAACCATAAAACGTTAAAAATTCTAACTTCTATGTGTTTTCGGACCCATTGCGCAGGTGACAGACATCAACCGCAGCTGAGACGACAATTTTTTTCTGAAACCTGCCGCCGAGAATGCCGGAAGTGCAGGTCACACTTTTCTGCCCAAAACCTGCGACCTGGACCTCCAGGGTGCACTTTACAGGCCAAAAAGTGCGACCTCTACTAAAAAAAGGCCAAAAACTGTGACCTGGACTTTCTGCAGGGATTTTTCTGAAAGTTTTATGGGTTCTGCTGAACCTATGTTCAGGGTTGTCTAACCTTTGTCTCCGCCTGTTTTGGACCTGTACTTATTATGTTTTGCTCAACTAAGTGGGAATCTGGCTCCCTAGGGCTTGAGTACCCTCCACTTTTTGTGGAAGAGTGTTTGCTGTTGCGGGTTGTCTGAAATTTCAGAGTCTTTAGCCATTTTTTTAGATCTAATACCTCATCTTAAGATCCACTTCAAATCGTCTTGTTATCCATCTAATTCTCCTCTTTTAGCTTTGTTTGGGTTTTCCTTTAGGGGGCACTCCACTTCCTTCATGGAGATAGCCTTTTGCCACCATTTTTTTACAGCAATTTTCCTCTGATTTGTTGTTTTTTTCTGCACCACTTTCGAACAGATTTTGTCTTTTAGATCTCTGTACCTCTTGACCCAGGATCTATTAGCCTATTTTAGTGTGTTTAGATTAGTTTTTTACTCACCTATTGACTAGTTGTTGAGAGGCCCACCTGCTTGGGTTTAGATTATTGCATTATTAGCTGTTTATTTTCTATTTTGCAAGCCTGTATACTATCATTTGCAGGGTTATTTACAGCTATACAACAACACTTTATTTTTCTCTACAAATTTCTAGGTTTAAAAATTAAAATTTGCACACTTTTACACACACACCCTAAGCAAAAAAGGGCTTGGTTGACACCGCCAAGAAAAGACTCTAAAACACTGAAATCATTTGATCATGCACCTCTTTTCCCTTGTTTCGAAATTGTAATCACTTGATCCTGCACCTCCCTGCCCTTGTTGGTCTCTTTTTCCCTTGTGTCGTGTTTGTGTCGTCACCATTGTGCCACCAAGGCGTTTATCCCAGAGACTTCTTGGCCTTCATCCTCAGTTTCCGGTTGGAAGACTTACTCCTCCAAATAGAGTTCGAGTTAGTTCTCTACTGAGTCCGCACACCGACTCTTCTTTTGGTCCTTTGGGTTCTCCTTCTCGTCTCACCTCCAGTTCTCCCCCTGACACCTTCACTATGCCTGGTGCAGGACCTAATGCTGGTGGTAACCCCGGCACTCCCGCCAGAAATACCACTAGTGGAACTGCCACAGATGCTACCCCGGCAGCACCCTTGTTTCCTTTCATGGTAGGCCTCAGCCTCCCCGATTTTGACCATTTGATAAACGAAACTATACACCATGACACTAGTTGGCCTGCTATGCCAACAAAGATCCCTTTAGACATCCCAAAGTTTGAAGGTCTTGCTGGACAAGATCCTTCAAATCATGTTCGATCTTTCCACATGTGGTGTTCGTCTAATTCCATTACCGATGACTCTGTTCATCTTCAGTTGTTCCAATGAATGATTACATGCAAAGCTTCTAAGTGGTATGTAGATCAGGCCCCTTCCTCTCATACCACCTTTGCGACTCTGGACCAGACTTTTTTGTCTTATTTCTAGCTCCCCCTACGTTACGACACTAGTATCGAGCTCTTGACCTCTTTCCATCAATCATTTGCGACCCGCCTTTGTGACCATGTTCAGGAATGGTAGAGAAGAAGAAGCCTATGTCGAGCCCCTACCTTCGAAGACCGTGTCTACATGGACTGGCTCCTTAGGACTCTCTTGCCACCTATCGGGAAAGACGTTGCATCGCACTTTCCTCAAATCGAAGAAGCCGCTCTCCAACTTGCGTTAAAATATGACCTGATCTATGCTCAGTTGGGTTATGTTTATACCATGCTACCTGATCTTCCTAGAACTGGTGGTGCCAACGCACCGGGGGCATCTCATGCCACAGACGGTATCGTTGGAGCTCTCTTTAATCCGTATGCTCAACCTCCCATGGGCTATGGTTTCTCTTAGGGAGGGGCCAGCTCCTCTGGCACTTTTCCCCCTCTCGGTAGCACGTATCCAGGATATGACATGCCTCCTCCTTTTTCCCAACCTTTTGTTTACCACACTGCTACCCAACCTCCTTATTATCCGTATCCAAAGCTTGGTGCTCCAGCTCCTACATTTTTATTTAACGAGGAGGAATTAGGAGGCATGAAAATGCACGTTGGAAAGGGCTTAAAGTCCTCTACAATCCTATGTACTTTTTTCTTGAGTAGGACATTCCATTGACATCAATAACATCTTCCAAAAATCTCCCCCTTTGTTATTTATGGCAACAATCTTCTCATTTGATACTCCTTTGGTTATCGTGTTGCACCCCTTATTATGATGTTTCTCCCCCTGTTATGATGTTTCTCCTTCTGTTATATTATCCCCCTTTGACATCAATAACAAAGGGATGCTCAAATGGGATGCAAGAGAGATGACCCCCACCTTTTGACAAAGATATTAAAATGTTTCTCGAGGTAGGGGTTTTGTGAAGATGTATTCAATATGTTCCTTAGTATTGACATATTCCATTTTGATGTTCTGCTCTGCAACTTGTTCTCAGAGAAAGTGGTACTTGATTGGGATATGTTTGGTTTTTTAATGCATGACTAGATTATTTGAGAGGTTGATTGCTGGTATTATCACATTATATGGTGATAGGTTGGCATGTTTCTATATTTACATCCTTCAAGGCTTCCTTCATCCATAGGATTTGGGTACAACAATCGGTTTTTTCTATATACTCGGCTTCAGCTATGGATAGATATATAGATGAGTGTTTCTTTATAAGCCAGGACACAAGACAACCTCCTAAGAAGAATTTATTCCCACTAGTGCTCTTTCAATCATCAATGCCTCTTTCTCAGTCTGCATCAGTATATGAGATCAAGGTAAAATTTGTGCTCCTAGGGTACCATAGTCCAAAATTAGGAGTCCCTTTTAGATATCTGAATGTTCCTTTCACTACTTGCATGTGTGATTCCTTAGAGGTTGAATGGAATATTTTCACCATTCCTACTTCTTGCATGATATCTATTCATGAATTTTTCAGATATAAAATCCTTCCAATCATTGATCTATAGAGAGTTGCATTTATTGTAGGGGATTCGTCGCCCTTACTCAGTTTGCACATTGTAATCATAGGTGTGCTTACAACAACACATTCTTCCATCCAAAATCACTTAAGCATATCCTTGAGGTACTTTGTTTGTGTTATTAACATTCCACTATCAATTTGAGTTACTTGAAGTTCAAGAAAGAAAGACAACTCTCCAATCATTGACATTTCTTGGGAAAATTTGTAACTCTTGGGAAAATTTGTGACTCATCTCATAATTGTTGCTGTAAAAATTAGGTCATCCACATATACCAATATGAATAGCATATTGTATTTATCCATATTCATGTAAATGTTGCTTCCCGTAACTCCTTTCTTGAATCCTTGTTGAATATAATGGTCAATTCTAGCATACCAAGCTCTTAGAGCTTGTTTTAATCCATACAGGACTTGCTTTAATTTGCATACAAAGTCTTTATTTTCAGATAATTCAAACCCTTTCGGTTGTTCCATGTATAGTTATTCATTCATATCTCCATTTAGAAAGGCTAACTTCACATCCATCTAATATAATTTGAATCCTTTTAAACAAGCAAATGCTAAAATCATCCTTATAGCCTTTAGTCTAGCAACAAGAATGAAATTCTCGTCAAAATCAATTCCTTCAATTTGAGTGTGTCCCTTGCACAACAATCTTGCCTTATTTTTGATGAATTGTCCATCTCCATTTCTTTTGTTCTTATACACCCATTTGGTTCCTATGGAATTCTTATCCTTTAGACAAGGTAGTAGTTCCCATGTTCCATTCTTTTCAATTTGGTTCATATATTCTTCCAGTGCTTTTATCTAGTGAGGATCCTTATTTGTTTGAGTGAAATTCTCTGGTTCTATTGTGGATAGCAAGGCAATATCATTCCTTTTTGGTGTGTATGTCATCTTTCTTCATGTTTTTATTCTTCCATCCACGTATCCAACGATTTGGTATTCTGAATGATGTTTTTGTAGAAAATTTTACTTTGATAGTGTTTGAGATGGTTACTCCTTCTGATTTTATGGCTCCTCTTCCTTTGAAACACCTTCCTCTGGATCTACAAGGATAGGGTCTTCTTCATTGGTTTGAACTTTTCTTTTTAAATAAGAGCCCCATCTATGTTTACATATGTTCTTTCAGCTAATATCTTCCACAAACAAAATTTTTATCATTTGTAAGCCTTGCTTCTTAATGAGTATCCAAGGAAAATTCCTTCGTCAACACATGAATCAAATTTTCCTAATGAATCATCATTAATATTCATAAAGCATTTGCTTCCAAATATTTTGAAGTGTTTCACAGAGGAATACCTTCTTTTCCATATTTCATATGGATTTTTATCATTGTTTACCCAAATTTGAGCTATGTTCATGATATAGATTGCTACCAAAATTACCTCCCTCCAAAATTTTGTCTGTAAATCAGCGTCCAACAACATTGTTCTTGCAGCCTATTGTGCAGATCTATTTTTTCTTTCTACTACTCCATTTTGTTGTGGAGTCCTAGAAATAGAAAGTTTCCTTTTAATTCCATATTTTTCACAAAATTCATTGAATTCTCCTCAGGTAAATTCCCCACCTCTATCCCTTCTTAAGCATTTGATCTTCAACTCACTTTCATTTTCAATTGTTGCTTTGAAAGTCTTAAAACAATCTAGTGCTTCTGATTTATATCTTATGAAAAATAACCACATCATTCTAGTATTATCATCTATAAATAAAATAAAGTATTTTTCTCCTTGTAGATATGGAGTTCTGGTTGGACCGCAGAGATCTGCATGAATGATTTCCAGAGTCTTTGATGTCAAACATTCCTTTGATTTGAAGTTGGTCCTAGTTTTCTTTCCATTTTGATATGGTGAAAAAATAGCATTACATTGGCTTTGAGATTCCAGAGATGTCTCTTACTACTTATGTTTTGCGAATCTTCACCAAGTTATCAAAGCTTTGGTGTTCAAACGCTTGTGCCACAACCAACTTTCATTTGCTTGACTCATATAACATTTTTCTTCTTGAATTTCACTGAGAATGTATACCTTGTTTGTTGTTCTTACTCATCTTTCTACCAGTTTTCCTTAATATTATCTCCTTATCTCATAGTCCTTGGAGCGAAAGATGAGACCATGTCCCTAATCTCATATTTGGCTGATACTTAGAAGATTGTGCTTGATCCCTTCAACATATAGAGAATTTTGTGCTTTCCCCTTCCTATTGATGAGACTCATTGTGCCTTTACCAACAATTTTAGCAGATCCACATTTGTCTCCAAATGTCACATTTCCATCCTTTGTTGTGTTTATAGAGATTAACTTTTTCTGGTCGCCCATCATGTGCCTAGAACATACATTATCTAAAAACCATTGATTTTCCTTTTTTTGAGTACATAAAGCTAGACTGCAATTTTTAGAGGTATATTCTCCAATTTTCTTTCTCCAAACTTTTTATATTCGCTCTAGAGG
This sequence comes from Pinus albicaulis, assembly GCA_034641835.2. NCBI lineage: Eukaryota > Viridiplantae > Streptophyta > Pinopsida > Pinales > Pinaceae > Pinus > Pinus albicaulis. The sequence goes on along the minus strand of CM076572.1, from coordinate 1,174,603,080 downwards.
ACAGTGTTGTGCTATATGGCCTAGATTATTTCATTTGTAACATTCTAGACTATACCTTTATGGAAGAGAAAAGGAGTTATAATTCTTGATTTGGCCTTTCATGTTTGGATCAAAAATCTCATTTTTATGATTAGCCCCATAAGCCTTACAATGTTTTGCCTAATGGCCAAAATTTTTACAAAATAAACAGTGAAAATAGTTTGATACCTATTAGGATAAGCTTGCATTGATGAGATTTTCCTTTCAGGAAGGGGCTACTTCTCATTCCTTGGATGAACATTGTTTCCTGCAAGGTTAGAATGATAAGATCCCATTAGAGGAAATTTTAGTCTAAAAGTGGCCTCCTAAGGAAAAATCAAGAAATTAATAAAAAAAGTCATGTAGACATTTTTTTTTTTAATTTTAATTTACTTTTATCTATGTTCCACAATATTTATTAGCACAAGATTCAATAAACTTTTTTAATATAATATTCCTAATTTTTTACTTTTATCGAAATCCCTAAATATATGGCACTTTTATTAAAATAATTGTCTATATATATTTTATATTTAAATATAATTATCTATATTTATATTTTATATTTAGTTGTGTATATATAGTTTATATTTTGAACAATTTTTTTGATGCTTTTTTAAACTATATTGTCTATTAAAGCCACAATTTCACCCGAAATATATTTTTTTGGTTAAAATTTAGTAATTTTTCCTTTCCACATAGTCCTGATGATGAACCACACTGGTTGGTTCGAAACACGTCGACCACGTTCTTTTGCATGTGATTATTACCGAAAGAATTTCTACTAATTTATATTATGGATCACAGAAGCTTAGATTCCAAAAACTATTTAATTGTTTTGTATTTAACTTTTTTTTAACTATTTTATATTTAATTATATTTAACTATATATTTTATATTTTTGGTTGGAATCTAGTAATTTGTCCTTTTTAGAATACGTTTTTTTAACTATTTTATATTTAATTATATTTAACTATTTTATATTTTATATTTTTAGCTGGAATTGGTAATTTTTCATTTTTGGAATATGTATTTTAACTATTTTATATTAAGTATATTCAAGTATCTTATATTTAACTATATATTTTATATTTTTAGTCGGAATCCGGTAATTTTATACATTTTCGACGAGAATATAGTAATTTTTCCATTTTGGCATACGTCCTTTAACTATTTAACTATATTTTGTTTTTAACGATTTAATAAATTTATATTTTACATTTTATATTTAACTACCTTTTAATTATTTAACTATTTTATATTTAAATATAATTTTATTTTATTTAACTATTTAGCTATTTTACATTTAACTATAGTTGTATATATATATATATATATATATATATATATATATATATATATATAACTAATTTTTTGGTGTTTTCTTGGCCAGATTATTAATGTCAAATGGGTCCATATTTTAATTTATATTTTTTCACTAATATCAAGATTTACATTGCATTAATAAGTTTTTCAATATTCTAATTCATATGGGTAAGGTAGGTAAATAACATTAATAAAATATTTCACGAATATCCAAATTAATAATAAAATATTTGATCGATACCTAAATTAATAATAAAATATTTCACAAATACCAAAATTAAAGAATTTAAAATTATTTAAGACATGTACCTATTTTTAAATTTAAAATATTTTGATTCGTTTACTTATTATGACATGGAAAGTACGTGAAAAATTCATGGGCACTTTTAGGCTGAAATTTCCTCTAATGCTTTAAAGACATCAGCAAAACTTCCAAGATTTTCTTCATGATGAACATTAGTTTCTTCCTTTGAATTGAAAGATTTTCCTATATATCCAAGTCCATATTTATTGTGTAGTGGCCTTTGAGAGTTGAGAATGACATCCAAGGTATGGGAACTCTTCAAATTAGTGTTGGTTATGCCCAACTCTCCTTTTAGAGATACAACTTTAGCGTCCAATTTTTCAAAGATTTCTTCATTTTCCTTTAGCTTAGTGCTCAAAATTTCTTCTATTCTTTTAGCTTCTTCCTTCTTGGTTTTGAGAGAGTTGATTTCTTGATATAACTTTTCATTCTTCTTTATAAGTCTCTCATTTTGTTCTATGGCACTAATCAATAGTTCCTCGACGTTTCCTTCTAGTTCTTCTAGACTTTCGTCTTCCATACTTTATCTGTTTCATTTGTGAAGATCATGAACAATACTTCAACGCTTCCACCATATTCTTGTTCTTTTTCCAACTCATCACTATCTTGTTTGCAGAAGAAATTATTTTTGTTTGGGCCTTTCCTCGTGTCAAAGTAATAGTTCCTTTCTCATCAGTCAGACAAATACTTATACAAACAGAACTAGGAGAAAAAAGAGCTAGATAATGTTACTAGTTGGCGATTTTTTAATGATGATAGTGATATTTTAATTTTCTTACTTCTGAGAAGTCATATGATGATCAAATTGTGGACGAAGATGAACATGATAATCAAATAAAGCAACAAACTGATAAAAATATTTTGCCAAAATTTGTGGTGAAGCTTAAAGATTTATATGATCTGAAAAACAGGTCCAAGAAAGTCAACAATTGTAAACTACAGAGTTCTACTCTAAGGCTTGAATTATTTAACTTAGGATCTACTGATTTACATTAAGATATAAATCTAGGGCTTAGCCTTTCATCTGAAGAAGGAAATGCATTCATTTCATTATTGAAGAGGTACAAAGATATTTTTACATGGAATTACCAAGATCTTAAAACATGTGGCCCATCATTCATTCAACATACTATTCCTATGGTACCCGATGTTAAGCTTATTCAACAAAAGCTCAGGAAAATTCATCTAAACTTGGAAACTCAAATAAAAAATGAATTAAACAAACTATTGAAAGCCAAGATCATTTTTCTTGTTAGACATTCAAAATGGGTTTCTAATTTAGTACATGTTAGAAAAAAGAGTGGAGATATTAAAATTTGTATTGAATTCAAAAATCTGAACAAAGCATGTCAAAAGGATAATTTTCCTTTACCATCAATGGAACAAGTTTTACAATCAGTAGCAGGTTATGAATTAATGTCTTTTCTAGATGGATTTTCAAGGTATAACCAAATTTTTGTTCATCCAGAAGATCATTTGAAAATTACATTTTGAACCAAATGTGAAACTTATGCATATCAAAATATTCCCTTCGGATTAATGAATGCAGGATCCACATTTCAGAGAGCCATGGATATTGCATTTAAAGGATTGATAAATAAAACAATGGTAGTATATATGATGATATAACCATATATTCAAAAGAGAGAAACAATCACTTGCATGACTTAAAGCAGATCTTTGAAAGATGATGAAGATTTGGGATCTCTCTTAACCCAAAGAAGTCAATTTTTGCTTTAAGCGAAGGTAAACTACTAGGTTTTATTGTCTCAAAGAATGGAATTTGTATTGATCCAGACATGATTAAAACAATTTCATAAATTTCACTACCACATAACAAGAAGTCAGTGCAATCCTTTTTACGATAGATAAACTTCGTCAAATGATTCATTCCAAATTTTTCACATATATTTCTTCCACTACAAAAGATGATCAAGAAAGATACATTGTTTAAATGGGGAGAAGAAGAAAAGGAAGCATTCCAAATAATCAAACAAGCAATTGATGATGCTCCTTCTCTTTCAACTCCCAATTTTTAAAATGATTTCATTCTATATACTTTTGCCTTCGATCTATCATATGCAGCGGTGTTAACTCAACCAGATGATAAAAAAATCGAAACCCCAATTGCTTTTTTCAGTTCTAATTTTCAAGGCGCTGAATTGAACTACTCATGAGCCAAAAAATAGGCATTGCAGTTTACAAAGCGGTCACGTATTTTCGACCTTTTCTTTTAAAATCTCATGTCAAAGTAATAGTTCATTTCTCATCAGTTAGACAAATACTTATACAGAAATAACTAGGAGAAAAAAAATCTAACTAGGTAATAGCAATGCAAGAATACGACTTAGAGATAAACCCTGCTAAAATTGTAAGAGGTCAAGGATTTTGTAGGTTTATTACAAGAATGAATTACACATCACCAGATGAGGTAACAGCTAGTATTGAACACTTTAGAGAGGTACTCAATGTTAACCCTCAATCTCAGTATGTTGATTTAATCTTTTATTTAAAGAAGGGTCATGCTCCACTTAATTTGGATTTCAAAAGAAAAAGAGTGTTAAGATTGAAAGCTAATCAATATCAATTAGTCAATGATGTGTTATTCAAAAAAAAATATGACTTTGTCTTACTCATATGCTTAGAGAAAACTAAAATACCTAATGTGCTCCAGGAACTTCATGATGGACCAGCAGGTGAACACTTTGGTGGAGACACCACGACACATAAAATTTTACATTCCGGATATTATTAGCCAACATTATTCGAAGATGCACATAGCTATGTCAAAAATTGTAATATTTTTCAAACTACAGCAGGAAGACAAAGAAAAACCTCAATTCCACTTCAACCATTCAATATGGAACAACCTTTTGAACAATGGGGACTTGACATAATAGGTGAGATTGTTCCTCATTCTTCTAAACAGCACAAATATATATTGACTGCTACAGATCATTTTACGAACTGGGTAGAAGCAATACCTCTTAAGATGGCCAACTATAAAAACAGTATTGAGTTTATTGATCAATTCATCATTACCAGGTTTGGTTTTCCTAATGCTCTAGTATTTGACAATGCTTCTTATTTTTTTGGTAATGCCACGACTGAATTTGCTTTGAAAAAAGGCTTTAAATTAAAGTATTATGCAAATTATTATCCTCAAGGAAATGGCCTGGCAGAATCGACAAATAAAAAACTCATAAGGATAATTAAACGAACTATTGATCAAAACCAGAAGAACTGGCATAAATCCTTAACTTTTGCATTATGGGCAGATAGGATAACTAGAAAAGCTTCAATAGGAACTTCTCCTTTTCGATTGGTATATAGGAAAGAGGCAATGTTACCTTTAAATATAGATATCCCGTCAACATCCCTAGTTCAATTCATTAATGAACAACCTTTCTCTTCATTACAATTAAGAATGTCTGAAATAATTAAAATGGAAGAAGAAAGAGAAAAAGAAAAAATAGTACACGGTCATCATCAACAGTTGATAAAAACTTCGTTTGATTCAAACACAGTCAAAACTAAACAGTTTGAGATTGGAGATTTGGTATTGAAATGGGATAAAGTGCATGAGGATAAAGGAAAACATACCAAATTTCAAAAACTTTTCTTGGCACTTTTCAAATAATCGAAAAAATAGGTCCATCACCTTCATTTTGCAAGATTTACAAGGGAAGAAGGAAACTCTTCCTCTTAATGGACTTGTCCTTAAAAAATATTTTTCTTAAAAAACATCAATTCTTTTGTATAAATATGTATATAGGTTAATTCAAAATAAATTAATTTTTTTCAATATTATGCAAAAGGTGAAACACTTCATCATTTTTCTTGAACATGGAAGTGTTAATCCTTGAGATATAAAATAAGGAAATAAATCATAAATTGAAATATCTATTTATTTGGAAGATTTTGATTTAAATAGCCGATTAGAAAGAAGAATTCTTCTGACCCATGTGATTTGAAAATTTATTTTGACATGAATCATGTTCCAAAAGTTACTTTTACAAAGTGAGAAATATTTTTGAATTATTAGCATATTTTACTCAAATGGTCATCCAAAATCTCATAAAGAGAAAAATGACAACCTCCCCATTCATTTATATATTAGATATTTTTTTCAAAGTGTAATTCAAAAATATACAAAAACTTTAAATTTGAGAGATCTCATCACAAGTCGACGCATCATGTTCCTAGGAAACTAATAAACTTGACATTATCGATTGGCTACCAAACCAAGATAGTGGCTCATGGTCTAAAAAAAAAAAAAACCTTGAGATAAGGGATCTCATCACGAGTCAACTTGTTCAAATTTATTATAACCAGTGAATGACATTTTCACTTCTAGCTTCCAAACCAGGATAATGATTTTAAAGTGGAAAAAAGAAGGAGAATTATACAAAGAAAATAAGTAATCACATTACCTTTGGAGATGTCTACTATATTATGAATGGGATACTGGTTCATTTTTTGTTAAATAGTAACCATGTTGAGGCTATGAATGTCTGTTGGTAGCAGTGGCTCTACTAGTGACTAATAAGTTTATCAAACAAGCTAAGCTTTGACTAAATTCCTACTTAACTTTTCAACTTATTAATATTTGATTCATTTACAAAAGTAAGAGGAAATTTTTTTTAAGTAAAACCAGGTTATTTAGATTAGAATTTACCTACATCAAAGACAACTTTCAATTACTGATAAATTTCCTAGAATATTGTCTTTAAGTATTAATATTTATTAGAGATTCTAGATTCATCCAGTGTGTCACCAATTGTTGTAGTATTACAACAACTCCCCATTATCCAAGTAAAGTAGATTAGAAAGGATAATAGGGACCCTTTAAAAATTTTAGGATTAATATTTATTTTTAGAAATAAAACCTAAAGATAGGATTTTATTAGATTAAGTTTTAAATTTTCTTTAAAAAATAACAAAATCACCTAAAGAACGCCTAAAAGAACCCACAAATCAAAAAGCATAAAAGCGGGAAGAAAACAGCAGCGAACTTGCGAATAGTGAATCACTGAAATAAGGAATTGTTGAAGTACGAATAGTGAATTGACGATATAAGAATTGCCGAAATGCGAAGTAGTGAACCATCACATAACAGATGTTGATACCACATTATGTAATCTGACATACCCCGATATCGCATCTCATCTAAAATCATCGCAATTTCGCATTCCGCAGATTGCTTTGAAGCGTTAAAACTCACCAACTACCAAAATCGTTGATCAACAGATCCCAAAGGGATGACATCTTACAAAATCACACGAACCCATGCTTATCAATTTAATATTAATTTAGGTGTTTTGTAATCTCGAGGCTTGCAATCGATTTGTAATTAATTCAAATTTAAATACCAAGGATTTCCCATTATGCATGAGTTAAGTTGATAGGACAGTTAATAGCATTCGAAGTAATTTCAAATTATCCTCTCTGGTTTTCTTTTTAACAGGGTAATTCCAAAAAACAAAGGCATAAAAGGATGTCAAGGGTGATTAAAGCATGAAGGAAATCTGCCACCCCAGTCATACAGCAAGAGGAAAACAACGAAATGTCTCCCCTAATCTTGGATACTACATGACGCGCAGATATTGGTTCTTTAAGCTGGGAAGGGATCTATCAGTTCTTCAAGAACGAGAATCCGCAAGTAATTCTAGACAAAAAAGTTGTGGCCGACGATACTTTATCCAATGATTCAGAATCATGGACGGATACTGCTAATTCTTTTCTTCACAAAATTGTTGCTCGTCCTAAGATGTTTCCATTTACTGATTTATTGAAATGGGTGTTGGATGATGTATATATCAAATACATGCAATTTTTTACTAGAAGTATAACTGTCATTCGCTCTCTCAGGCCATCATATTTGAAGAATATGTATAAATTGCGAGAACCCCAGAAGAGATATGACGCCCAATTTGTTCAAGAGTTCATGCAGGAGAATGACCATCCTACGCCTATAATTAAATAATGGAGAAATGATCCTAACTGACATAAGCGCTGCGATAAGGGTATGTATTCAGTCGCCTCTCTTAAAAGCCCATTCTCTCAGATAGCTGTAATGATGTGTCATCTCTTTGGATATGTAAATACGACCAAGTTTAGAGAGAATTGGACACCCTTGATAGAAGCAGCCTCTGACGGCTATATTATAAATTGGGCTACAATTCTATCTGATGATTTGATAATATTTATCACAACCTATAGAGAAAATCGAAATGCCCCACCCAATGTAGTACCTCCTTTTTATATGAGTTCTTATATCTTAGATGCAGTCTAGTTTTTCCTTTGAATTTTCGTCATTAGGATGGGAATGGACCAGAGCAATTGAAACCCCCATCTATGTACAGTTAGATTTCTTGTGGGAATCAAAATATCTCTCTCATATGTTCAGAATATGCAATGACATAATTCTCCCAGTCTTCCAAGTCATTTTCGAAAGAAAAATCCCTAGAGTCACCCTTGAAGCCAATAAAAGTCTTAAGTCTGTACGTAGGTGGTTTGGTGAAGAGAAATTTACATACATCCATGTTTTTGGAATTTATTCCCATCCTCATGTCCTACCGTTGTATATACTAGACAAATTGTTGGCCAAAGAAATTTCTTATCAAATAGTTGGTAATGGTTTGACAAAAGCCCTGAAAGATGCCAAAAATACCGTTTGGCCAACTTTTCCTTTTTCTTGTGGTTCATATGCCCTAAACAATTTCAAGCATGCCTATCTTGAAATTGATCAATTAAAACCTTTCAATTTTCCAGCGTTACCTAATAGAAATTATGATTCATATGGTATTGCTAGAGAGATAATGAATTAGGTCAAGCTACGAGCATTTCCAAGCGAGCCTGATAGATTTGACGATATGTTTGAATCAATTCCTAAATTTTTAATAGTTCAGCAAAAGGCAGCTGAAAGGTTCAGCCCGGAAGATTTGTTAAGATTCAAAGTGTATCGAGAATAGGGAAATGCCCATTTTCCATATTATTTGTTTCATAGACCAGCGTCGACGGCAGAACATGTTATAGTTTCAATGACTTCTTAGGTACCAGTACCAATTTAAGAAGCATAAATTGCAAATATTCAACAAGATGATAAATTCACCAAAAATTGGGAATATTTTGAGAAATCATTTTCTGAGACTAATACTCCTACCACTTAGAATTCCATTCAGTCAAAAACCATGCCTATTGTGGGTTCTACAAGTTCTGTAACTCATACAGATGAGCCAGGTGTGCAACATGTTTTTGTTGATATAGACAACTCCAAGGATCAGGAAGAAATCAAAGAAACCTCATTTACTGCAGAGGTTTCCAAAATTGTTCTTGAGCAAAGCCATATCCAAGGACACAATGATACAGAGGAGAAACCAGAAGATACATCGACCCAAGATATGGAAATCATCCTACTTTCCAGACTACTGAAATAGTCCTAAAAATTGAAGAAATACCTAAATTGGATGTATTTTATAGTCCAAAACACAAATTCGTCATGACCAGGTCAAAGAAGAAGCGAAATATGGTAGATTCTCTAGAACTACCTATAGATGCAACACCAATGCAGGTCATTTGGAAAGAAACTCAATCAACTCTAGGGAAGGAACTTAACAGATTATCTCAATTTGCATGTGCTTACGTAAATGCAACCATTCAGAAGGCAGTAGAAGTTGAATCCTTAATTATAGAAAAGGATTAGAAAATTGCTCAAATGGAGCAAGTTTTCTTTGATGAAAAGAAAACGATTAGGCAGGAGTTACAGTCAAGCATTAATAATTTGCAACAAGAGTTTGAAGGTCTCAAACTCAAACTCGAAAATGAGATTAAAGAAAAAGATCAAATAATTCATCAATTGCAGCAGAGGATTGAAAAGCTCCAGGAAAATCTCGAAAGAAATGAAGTAAAGAAAGAAGCAACAAAGTTGGAACCATTACTGGTAACAAATCAAACAGTTTTCTATCATAATTATAATCAAATTCAAGAGAAAGTTAAGACTAGTGATCAATTAGTCACTCATATTTCTAAACTGAGAAATTATTATGAAGAGATTGATGATAAGGTGTCAAAATATATAGATTGGCAAGAAACTGCACAGGGTAGAGCGGCTAGTATCCCTCGTCTTGAAGAATCAATTAAATATATAATATTTGGAGATTGTGATATTAAAATGAAGAGCGTTAAATTAGTTATTATCAGAGCTAAGAATTTATCTTTCCACATCTCTGAGTATATAAAAAAATTTCTTCTGCAAGCCAACCTGATTCAAGAAGCACAAAAATACACCATGCCAGATATCAGTTTCCTAAAGAAATTCTGGCAAGAGACATCGAATATAAAATCTCTTGACATAGAAAATCTGATAATGTTAAATATGGAGATTTACTGGTACTTGTTGATTAAGCCTCATAACCAATCAGTAATGTTGTGGTGTCTCTCCAACATAGTAGCTCGACTTCTTCCAGCATTGAGTGATGCAGTATTCACGGGACAGATGAGAATGCAGCCGATTCCTCCCCCCTAGTTCGAACATATCATCAAAGCATGCCAACTCAAAGACCAACTAGAGAGTGAATCCAGGAAATAGTCATGAGACTGTTACAACTTATGCATTTTATTTTCCTAGTTTTTAGTTTTATAGTTTAGAGTAATATTAGAGAATTATTTTACAAGTATTTTATTTTTGTAATATTAATTAGTATTTAAACCCCTTTCATGCATTTAGAAAGGGGTCCAAAATTTTGAGAATAAAGCTTTTGGAACTTACACTATTGTTTGAACGAAAGTTATCTAATTGAAAATCTAAGCCCTGAAGCGTTCTTTTTAGATCTAAATCTATGGTGCAACGGGTACTATTATCTGTGTATTGATTGTTTTATGTTTCTAAAATTTTGGCAAACTTATTTCTGTCTATTAGTTTCATTCTGATAAGCATTGAAGTGATATATGTTCTTATTACTATTAATATAATATATTGAATGATATGTTATTAGATGTGAGACTTAGAGATATTTTATGTGATTAATTTTCTTCATCAACTAAATCAATTAAATTGATTTAGTTTCTTAAATGTGCTTATATTCATTAAGTATACAATGATCTATACTATTTCATGCTTGTGAAATTTTACTCCATAATCATATAAATGAATCCAATCCCAGGAAGTAGTTAGATTTAGTTTTAATTTATATTATCATTAGAATAAATAACCCCATTAGTGTTGATTTTATTTATTTTGTTATATAAACTCTCTTTTTACGGGAAATTGGCCCCTATATCCCCAGTCGGACCCACCATTTCAACGGAAAAGGAGTTGTTTTAAGCTCCTGACCGGGTGGAATCCCCAATGTTGAGGAAGTCACTTTCCAGTCTTCAAAATTTTTTGTGCTAGAAGGAGGGTTATCCGACTATGTATGGCATATAAAGCTAAAGCTCAATCAAAAAGCCAACGTAAGATTCAATCCCCCTCCAAAGCTCCTACAGCTTCTAGATCTCATTCATTATCTCCAGGTCATAAGTCTAAAGTTGTAGAGACATCTCTTTCATCTCCTGAAACATTACCTCGTAGACCTTATTCATATTATATTCCTGAGTCTTCCGAAGTTCAGTCTTTGCTTGAGAAGTTAGAACAAATAACCATATCTCTAGAAAAGCATATTAATCCTGAAATTTCTGAAGAAATTGTTGCATCCATATTTCGAGGTACTGGTGTATTAACCCGATCACAAAGTGAAAAAATTGGGATAACTCCTTTTGAGTTTCCTATTCATTCTCATCATAAAAAAGCTACTACATCAGCATCTCAATCAGGTATCAGCGAGATCACATCATCTTCATCTCCATTTACTTCTACCTTCTCATGTCATCAACCCATATCTTCTCATATACCCATTTCTACTCAAACAGTTAGTGCTTCTATAAGTAGTATTAGTCCAATAGTAAGTTCTTCTCCATCCACATCTGCTTCTAGACCTACTATCTCATCTTCACAAACAATAATTCAAGTAATGGCCAACTTACCATGGGTCAATCTAGGTGTTTTTCAAATGGTAAATTTACATCCTCTCTCGGATCATCCAGAAAAATGGTTAAAGCATAGTCTTGATGATGGTATTCCCGTTGAAGAACATCTCTATAATTTTATGTTAGCCATGAATCTCAACAGCGTTGAACATGAAGATGTAGTTAGATTGTTTCCATATACTTTCCAAGGGTCTGCAGGATCCTGGTATTTTTCCCTCCCTTCAGGCTCAATAGGAGATTGGAATACTTTTCAAGAACAATTTCTTGTCAAATTTGGTGATGATAGGACAATTGTGTCATTGATCAATGATCTTTCTAATTTAAAATCTAATACAGGAGAAAAGATCAAAAACTTCAACTCCAAATTTAACAAGTTATTGAACAAAATTCCAGTTGCCTCTAAGCCTAGATTGGATGTACAAATAGAGTGGTACATATCCTCCCTTCCTTCTAATATAGCAATTTTTGTACATAGAGCTAATAAATTCACCCTTGTAGAAAACATGAAAGAAGCCTTGTCTATTGAAAGAAGAATTGTTGCTTTAGAAAATAAAACAGAACTTGAAGATTAAATATCTAAAAAGGTAGCATTCAAAGACGAGCAGAAGAATAAAACTCATAAAGATCCTTTTTATCTTGAGGGATTACCAAAAGTTCTCAAAACCATGTCCAACGAAATGGTCGAAATCAAAAAACAGGTTGTTGAAACCTCTACCAGGAAACCCTTTAGATCATTTAGAAAAAATCAATCGTTTGTCTCTCAGCCTCCCAATGTTATTTCTAATGTTGAATCTGACAAAGAAGAAGAAGAGGAATAAACCACAGCTTCCGCCGATGAATCCCAAGATGAAGAAGTAGCTGAATTACATGGATTATGGGATTTTTTTTTACCTTCCTCTGATGATGAAATGGAAGCTGAAGCCTTGCCTGTTAGCACAAGAAGTAAAAGTTATGTAGAACCAACACAATCAGCACAGAAACAGAAAATCCCAAATTCTATTTCTAAAGAAAAACCTGTCGATAAAAAACCTCCAGTCAAATCATCTCATCAAGTCATCACTAATTCCCAGCCAATAAAATCTATACCCAATCCTCATGTTGGGGCCCTTGTTTTGAAAAACCTTGTTTTGAAAGTTTTGAATTTGGAACAACGGCCAGATTTTGGGGTTGCAGAATGAGGACACACGGCAGCCGCAACCAAGACGCAACCACATCAAACAGCGGAGCTACCAAGGTTGCAACGGAACAGGGACATAGCGGAGGAAACTAGATGCATAAGTGCAGATAAGGAGAAGATACAGCAGAAAGAACGCAAGCGGAACACACAGATAATCAGAGAAAAGCTAGAAGCAGCTGCAGAAGGACATAAAGAGAACTAACAGTCGCGACAGCGGGTAAATAAATAGCAGTCACTCGGATGAAAAGAAGGATGATTACACAGCAGAAGAGAGAAGAGAGCGACTACAGGAGAGAAACCGCATGCTGCAGCAGGAATCCAGAGCATGGATGAGGTCTCTGTAGTTCCTAGGGTCTAGTGATGTAGAATCTCTGTTCCGCAAGGCACATGTATCAGATCTGTAAGCCCATTGCAAAGCTATGTAACTGAAGTTTGGCCAAAAGCTTAATACAATTGCAGGTTGCTGTCTATTCATGTGATTCACATGCCAGTGTGTTGGTTGAGATGCTTTAAAATTTCATTTCATTTGCTTAATATCTGTATGTTCTCTGAATGATGTTGCGTATGTGATTCTATCTGTGCAATCTAATCACTGATGAGAATGAGTTGCGAATCTATTCCTTTCCCCTGGTCTATTCCCCTTCTGCATGTGGTCGTGGCACGCCTCGGGTGAGACTCTCTACTCTTCAGAGTAGGGTGATAATGCCGGCGTGATCCTAGACTACAGCGGATTCTTTTGTTGGCCACAATCCCTGAACCTGGGTCTTGCCCGCGAGACCTGATCACTCGCCAACAAATGGTTGCGTTGCCGGGACCCGCATGATATGAGGGGATCTAGACCATGGTATCGCGGATCTTCGAAGGGGAGATACGGCGATGGTGGAATAATCACTTAGACCATTTCATTGCTCAGCAAGCGGAGTTGATTAAGAAAGGGGAGGCAGCGATCAAGGAACTCGTCCTCTTCTCAGATTTAGCTGGTGATACGTACGAAATTTTCTGGGGAAATTTCCCCACCGACCTTTACAATTGGTTGCGGAGGTTACAGACAAAGGTACCTAGAGATGGCTCGCGGAAGATAAACCGCAGGCGGGCGCACGAAGATCTGGTGGCTCTCCATCGATTGAACACCGAGTTGACCCGCGCAGTGGAATTTTTGGGTGGAGACCACGGTGGAAGGATACATTGTGGAGTTTGCTACTGAGTGCTATCAGTCCTTCTCGAAGGCCGAGGCTACCTTCTGATCCGAGCTCAGAGGGAAGCTGCTTAAGGAGATTCCGCTGTGGATTAAAGCACTGATGGTGGATGAAGGGTTGATAGAATTCCGCAAGACAAGCATGGAAGCGTAAACCACCGGTGCTGGGGGAAGGGTTGAAGGGATCGATGCTACGTAGAGCGTGACGCGGAGAGTGGGGAATGGATGCTGAGGCCGCAAGGACGCTGAGGGAGCGACGTGCACATCGGCGGGCGCAGATTGCCGATAGGTGGCGAAGAAGGGTGATGCGAGATTTGAAGAGACGAGAGATCGAGAGGAAGAATCGGAAGGAGGTGCCTCAGAGGGTAGGAAGTATGGACGCGGATACCAAGGGACGAGAAGGGACTACTGTGGGAGTACGATGGGTGCATGGGAGCCCAGCCAAGCGAGCACGCGAGACGGTGACTGACAAAGATGATGGAGATGCACAGCCCGAGGAAAGTTCCGATGGTGAATGGTACGTTGTGATGCAGCAGTTGTTTCAAGAGCGGACGACATTCAGTTCTCCAGCCTGCCATACTCCTCCTAATCTGGATGGCCAGGATCCCTACCTTCCCCTGGTACTTTATCAACCTTTGAGTAATATTTTCGTTAAATTACAAGCATTGAGTCAATTTCAGAGTAGTTCAGTGTCGACGGCAACACCCATTAGTAGCAGTAACACTAGTAGTATTGCGTTCCCGAGTGGAACAGTCACGCAACCAGGACCCGGAGGATTTATCCTGGTCAACCCGCCACAAGTGAACATGGCCGGGTCTTTTACCCGATATCCCGAGTTCTCGGGCCGGGGTAATGATGATGTAGAGCAACACTGGTATCTATGCGAAGCCATTTGGAGGGCTCGGCAGACGCTGGACGCAGGGAAACTAATAGAGTTCCAAACCACGCTTAGGGAGAGGGCTCTGCGATGGTTCATCAAGTGGTCTGAGGCCCACCCGAATCCTGTCGTCGCGGATGTGAAGCGATATTTTGTCCGGGAATTTAAGCTTCCCCAGACGGACCAATAGGGTCTATCCGAGCTCTGGGAAATTAAACAGAAGGAAGGATAAACCGCATGGGAACTAATGCGGTGATTCAAGGACGCGATTGGGAAACTCAGTTACCCGATCGACCCAAACCATCAGAGGGACTGGTTCATCAAGGCTCTGCTTCCCTTGACGCGAACCCCCCTCACCCAACAGAAGATCGACAATCTGCAGGACGCTTTGTAACAGGCCATGAAGATCGAGGCCATGGCGGGCTACCCTCAGGAATATCGGGGAGGGCCGGCCCCGCAGGATCCCTCCTTGGTGGGCTTGCAGCATCAGATAGCTAGCCTGACCGAAAAGCTCAAGGAGGTGCAGTCGGTCAGACCAGCCAAGCCGAACGTTTGGTGCACTCACTGCTTGGTCGAAGGCCATGTCGCAACTGAGTGTCCTCGGTTGCGTGGCACGGGGGTGGGACCCTCGGTCGCGGCAATTCAAGGGGGGCCACCCGCGGGGGGCGGCGCGGCGCTGCATCCATAGGGAGTATACTAGACGCAGTAGCCGTATGCGGGGTTCCCCTCCCAACTCAACCCAGCTGCCACGGAGTATTGTGAGATTTGCCAGACGGCGGGACATCCGCCTCGGATGTGCCCGATCCTACAAAAGTATTCCAACGTGCCAAACAATGTATATTGTGAGTTTTGCGCTTCCACGACTCACAACACGGAGCAATTTCGGGCTCTCGATGCACTCGCGGACCGGTTGGATCGACCCTCCTACAGGGTGAATGAGGCTCCTAGAGGAAGAGGGGGCGGGGCGTGCGGAGGCCGCGCTGGGGGCCGCGGGCCAGTGAAATGCTATAACTGTGACTAGGAGGGCCATGTGGCTCGCGAATGTTCCCTCCCTCGCCGTCCATGGTGTTCCCAGTGCCAAGTAAACGCCCATGCGACAGAAGATTGTCCCGAGCTCATCAAAAAGTGGGAAGAACGTGCACGACAGAGGGGCACGAACTTGGTAAACGCCGAGCCTCGAGTGGCCGTGACTCCGGCCATGCAGAACATCGCTATTGTGACGAGGGGTGGTAAGAAAACGGGGGAGGATGCTCGCGGAAAGGAGTCGGCACCAGTTGTTCGGCCAGCCTCCCCGCACCGTGTAATCAGACCCGAGGCGCAGAAGAAGTATTTTCAGAAGGCGGTTGAGGCATTTTCTCAGCTGCGTGAAGCGGAAGGCCTGGAGGCACCCCTGCCGACACATCTTGGGCCACAGCACACCCCAGGAACCCTGGTGGAAGAATGGCTCCAGCTATTCCTCAAGATTGTTGACAGCGCTGCTCTGCGGCAGCAGCTCAAGTGTACTTTGGAAGGGGCACTGCAGGGGAGGACAGGACTGGGGTAACCGGTGGACCCAGCCCCCTAATCGGTGCAGTGTATCAAGCGAAATAAGCGACGAACGGGTAAAGAGTTCCGGCTCAATACGCAGGTTGGGGGATTCCAAATTAGCGACACCATGCTTGATTTAGGGTCTGACGTCAACATCCTGCCGCGCAAGACGTGGGAGGCTCTTGGAAAGCCACGGCTGGCCTACTCGCCCATCCAACTCAGGATGGCGAACCAATACTGCATTCTGCCGATTGGCCGACTCAAAGGTGTCGAGGTTGACATTGCGGGGGTAAAAACTTACACCGATTTTGAGGTCATTGATATTATGGGAGACAAGGATCCTTACCCCACCCTATTGGGCATTGATTGGGCCTTTGAGAATTATGTTATCATCGACCTCAAAAAGGAGTTGATGATCTTTGAAGATGGGGAGGTCTGGGTCACTCAGCCGCTCAACCCATATCAAGGCCCGAGGTATACTGAAACGGTGGATAACCGGGAGGATGCTCAGATGATGGACCACCTATACAAGATGACTGCAGGGAAGCAGGAAGACTATATTAACTCGACCGCGACTGGCTCTGTCAGTTGGCGGAGTGTCCAGAGCTCAGAGCTAGGATCCGAACTCGCGTGGGAAGACTGGCAACAGGGGGGGTACGAGACCAGCACGCGGAGATGTGCCCATGTTGGTCGCGTCAGCTGGATTGGTGCTGAGTTCAGAGAATACCCCACCCTGTCAAGCATGCAAGCTGTCAATACCTTTATTACCAAGGTTGAGGACATCGTGCCGGAAGGGAGCAGACTACCCCTTTTGGATGTCGCATTACAGTCTACAGCAGCCCGGTGGTGGAGAAATCACCGCACTACCTTGTCGCGGTGGAGTGGCATGGCGGACGCGTTGCGGGCACAGTTCAAAGAAGATGAAGGCCCTCGAAGCAGGCAGTAGTACTCTGGGACTTCCGATCCGCAGGACCACTTGCGGACTTGTGAGGAGCAGTGGTGAAGTATAGGATACCCGGAAGAGCTGTGGGTTCATTGGTTTGTCCACTCTTTAGACACCATCCCCCACGCATGGTACTTGGAGGAAGAACGGAAACGAGGGACCAGTTCTTGGATAGAAGTCGCGCGCAGATTTGTGCAGTGCTTCTCTTTCCCGGGAGACACAGAGTTGGAATCTCAGGCTTTGCACGCTATCAAGGCGGCAATATTTTTCCGCGATCTGCAGACCGACTGTTGCACGCTGCCCGCCAGTCCCAGGGCCGTGCGTGAGTTGGTTTTCCAAATGATTGACGGCGATCCGGAGGACGATGGTCTGGAGGACCTGAGGCACCTGTATTTTGAAGAGAAGGAAGGCGAGCGGAACGTTAACGAAGAGTCGGCCACCGAAGGGGTCCAGTTACGACCGCTGAAGACAAAGAAGCTAAACATCGGCATGGCGGAGAAGCCTAAGTTGGATACAGTGTGCGATTACTGGGACGAGGAGATGACCAAAGAGATTTTCAGCCTTCTCCAGGAATATGAGGATTTGTTCCCCTCATCGGTTGCAGATCTGAAGGGCATCAAAGGCGACCTTGGCGAAATGCGCATCGTGCTGAAACCGGGTGCCAGGCCTGTGAAGCACCGGCCCTACCGGTTGAACCCGCGAGTTAAAGAGAAATTTAAGATGGAAATCGACAAGATGCTGGCCGCGGGTCTAATCTTTCCCGTGGAGGAAGCAGAGTGGGTGAGCCCAATCGTCATCCAGAATAAGAAGGACAAGGTAGAGATACGGGTTTGTGTCGATTATCACAGTCTGAACAATGCCTGCATTCATGATCCGTTTCCCACCCCTTTCAGTGACGAAGTATTGGACCATGTTGCGGGGAACGAAGCCTATTCGTTCACTGATGGCTTTTCAGGCTACCATCAAGTGCGTATCGCGGAGGAAGATAAGTCAAAGACAACCTTCACCACCGAATGGGGGTCATTCACATACCACGTCATGCCATTCGGCTTGAAGAACGCTACGGCCGTGTTTTCCTGAATTGTCATAGCCGCCTTCCGGAAGTACCTTCACAAGTTCCTGGAATTCTACATGGACGACTGGACTGTCTACAGTTTATTGAAGAAACACGCTACCCTGTTGCGGGTCATGTTTGATCGGTGCCGCCAGCTACAGATTTCCTTGAATTTAAAGAAATGTATTTTTGTTGTTCCGTTCGGCACGTTGCTGGGACATGTAGTATGTAAGCAAGGGGTCTGCGTCGACCCTGCCAAGGTTGTGGTGATCGTACACATGGAAGCCCCCGAGACGGTGAAACAATTGCGGGCATTTCTCGGGCACACGGGATACTACAGGAGGTTTATCCGCAACTATGCCAAGATCACTGCTCTGTTAGAACAACTTCTGCGGAAGTCCACAGTCTTTCAATGGACGGAGGAGTGTCAGGTAGCCCTGGACACCCTGAAGGAAAAGCTGGCATCGGTGCCTATTCTAGTTCATCCCGATTGGGATAAGCAGTTCCGTGTGCATATCGACACTTCCAGTATTGCCCTTAGGGCTGTCCTGGCACAACTCGGCGATACAACAGTTGACCACCCGGTATACTTCGCCAGCCGCAAATTGTCCAATGCGGAGAAGAATTACACCACGACCGAAAGGGAGGCGCTGGCGATGGTGTACTCTCTTCAGAAGTTCTGCCACTATCTTTTAGGGGGCAAGTTCAAGTTCTTCACGGACCATTCTGCCTTGAAGTACCTGGTCAATAAGCCTGTTCTGGAAGGACGGATTTGTCGTTGGCTTCTGCTATTTCAAGAATTCACGTTCGAGGTAATCGTCAAGCCCGGGAGGCTGAATGTCGGGACCAATCACCTATCTAGGTTGGAGATGGGGGAGAATGACGGCTCCCTTGATGATCAGCTGCCCGACGCTGACCTCTTCCGAGTCGAAGCCGTACCAGACTACTTGGCCGACATTGCCCCCTATCTGACCACGGGGCAATGCCCCCAGGATTACACCCCGCTGCAGAAACGGCATTTGGTCGTCCGTGCCGCCGACTACCAATTGATCGTAGGGTAGCTATACAAATTGGGCCTCGATGAGGTTCTACGCAGATGCGTCCTTGACCACGAACGGGAAGCGGTAATGTGGGAATGTCACAGCAGTGTTGCGGGAGGGCATGTGCGTGCGAAACCCACCGCAAGAAAGGTGCTCCAAGCTGGCCTGTGGTGGCCAACAGTACATACCGATTGTAAGGCCTATGTGAAGCGGTGCGACGTCTGCCAGTGGACGGGCAGGCCCTCTCACTGGGACGAGCTTCTGTTACACCCAGTGCATGTGTTACGGCCGTTCAAGAAATGGGCTGTCGATTTTTTGGGGCCCATAGCTCCGGTCGCCAGACACTCCAAGGCCCGGTACATCATTACTGCCACGGATTACCTCACCAGGTGGGCTGAGGCAACCGCGGTACGTAACTGCACAGCGGATACCGATGCCCGGTTCATTTTTGAGCACATCATTTGCCGGTTTGGCTGCCCACGGAGTTTAACCAGTGATCAGGGTACGCACTTCATTAACGACACAGTCAAGACACTGCTGAACACCTTCATGGTTCAGCATTACAAGAGTAGCCCGTATCACCTGCAGGCTAACGGTACGGTGGAAGCCTTCAATAATATTCTTGAGAAAGGCTTGACTAAGATTTGCAATGCCAAGCGTGATGATTGGGATGAGCGCCTATCATCGGCCTTGTGGGCCTATCGGACTACGGTGAAGCGCTTGACCAATCAAACGCCGTTCCAGCTCGTGTACGGCAGGGAGGCTGTGATCCCCGCCGATTTTATAGTACCAAGCCTGTTGATCGCCACGTCTCTGAAGTTTTCGGAAGAGGCCTCCCTCCAGGAGCGCCTCCATGAATTACAGGAATTGGATGAGGCCCGCTTCCTGGCCGAATTCCACCAGAAGATTCAAAAGGACCGACAGAAAGCGTGGCACGACCGCCACATTAAGAACAAAACCTTCCAAGTTGGTGGCAAAGTTCTTTTATACGACAGTAGGTTCCAGAAGTTCCTTGGAAAGCTACAGATGCACTAGTTGGGACCCTACTTCGTTATCGAGATTCGCGACTCCGGAGTAGTTCGGTTGGCACAGCTGGACGGTACGGTTCTGCCTGGGTGGGTGAATGGCGCACGCCTGAAACCCTACCAGGAGTAAGTACCTTCATTTCTCATCAATAACTCTCGCACCCGAGAGCACCCGTAGTGTAGCGTAGTTGAATAACTCTCCCGCACCCAAGATGAGCGTAGGACGTATTCTCTGTTCATAGGTACTGTGTCAATAACCGCTCAGTTGCGAGGACCGAACCGCAACCGACTGTGGTCGGGGCAGCGCTGGTCCAGCGTGTCATCCCTGTAGGATCCGTTCTAGTCTCCACGTCAGTCCAGCTCAGTCCACCCACGTACTTGTGTCAGTCCGTAGGATCGCCTAGATCTGCAACATTAATTACCATACTTAGCAGCGACCACGCCGTCATCATTTGGCCATCACCCTCAGTAAACTCAGCCGTCGCGTCCGCCCATTTCCCCATGCCACCGTCAACAATTGTCACAGCACTCATTGGCATGCGATTGATCGCACGATTATCACAGAAATAATGCCAGCACGAATTAATTCGTTAGAAGGTCTCATCAACTCCACTCGTGCCAGGTGTTGACATAACTTGCATGAGCACCAAAAGCACGAGAATGCCAGACCCTTTCGAATTAGCAAGTGCAGTTGCACCAGAGCCATTGCATTCTCAGAACGCATTGCACCAGGAAAGGCGCCCAAGGAAAATTTTACAGGTCTATCAGCGCCGGGCCAAAATGCCGAAGGCCGTTCCAGCCGTCGTTGAACCAGAGCTCGACACTCGGATTCACAAGATCGAGTCCCTGGTGGGCAAGTATGATAACGCAGCCTTGATTGATGCCAACCTCTCAAATGCTGCCAAATTTTCGTCCCTCCAGCGGCAGGCATACATGGAGCACTACTGCACTGCAGCCGGAAACCCCGCCAGCCGCATGTTGCCTGAGTTCAAGGGCCTTCAGACCTCGTCCCTAATGAACTTGAGAAATCTTCCGGTCTTTGGCACCACCGGACCAGTCCTGCAGTGTACACGCTTCCTCCTCAGCCGAATTCAGAATGGGTCCCTATGGCTGACCTGGGAAATTCCCATTCATGCCGAAGATATTCATCGCCTCACAGGGCTTTCGCAGACGAGTGCTGATGTCTCAACGGCCGACCAGACCTCTTCCAAGCGCGCACGAAAGTCGGGCGATGCGGACTTCTATACCAAATATGGCACTCACGGGGAAAGGAGCCAAGATCGACCTCATTAACAAGCCTGAGATTCGATTCGCCTGTTACCTCATTGCCAGCAAGACAATGCGGCATTACACCAAGGGCGAATGCACTCTTGATACTATTTCCATTGCTGAACATTGTGTCCAAGGCACTAGACTGAATTGGTGTTTTTTTTTTGTTAAAGGAGTTGTTCGATGCGTGCGAGGAGAATTATAAGCGCGCGACTACTTTTATTTATGTCTATTTGTTCCGCCCAACTCCAGCAGGTTTCCAGGGAAATTCAAGAAGCTACTGACCCCACTCGGCTGGATCAATTATATGCCCAGGCTAATGAACTTGAGGCACAGCTCCAACACACAGAGGCTTGCTCGGCGGAGGCCAAACGCGTCATTCGTGAGCTCCGGCCTCCGCTTCAATCTAGCGCCCGAGCCATACAACAGCTCGCAGAAGCAGCCGAGACCCAGATCAGCACAATGTTTGGAGCTATCCCAACACCCATTGAGGAAGCTGCTGTCACCAAGCTCGCTGAGGACACAGACTCGCTTATCCAGGGGTGGCAGCAAGCCGTGTCGGCGTTTACTAAACTCCGAGCTACAACGTTCCAAAGGGTCCCGGAGTTGGGGCCCTTGTTTGAACAACCGCCCGAAGACGCACAGCAAGGACAGGAACAAGCTGAAGGTGCACAGCAGGAACGAGCACAGGATGAAAGCGCATAGGGCGAACAGGGCACGGGGTCAAGCAGGGCAATGGAGATCGAAACCGTAATTTGTGATTGACTCGGGGACGAGTCAAGGAACTGTGGTCGGGGCCTGTTGGGGCCCTTGTTTTGAAAAACCTTGTTTTGAATGTTTTGAATTTGGAACAACGGCCGGATTTTTGGGTTGCAGAACGAGGACACATGGCAGCCGCAACCACATCAAACGGCGGAGCTACCAAGGTTGCAACGGAACAGGGACATAGCAGAGGAAACTAGATGCATAAGTGCAGATAAGGAGAAGATACAGCAGAAAGAACGCAAGTGAAACACACAGATAATCAGAGAAAAGCTAGAAGCAGCTGCAGAAGGACATAAAGAGAACTAACAGTTGCGACAGCAGGTAAATAAATAGCAGTCACCCGGATGAAAAGAAGGATGATTACACAGCAGAAGAGAGAAGAGAGCGACTACGGGAGAGAAACCGCATGCTGCAGCAGGAATCCAGAGCATGGATGAGGTCTCTGTAGTTCCTAGGGTCTAGTGATGTAGAATCTTTGTTCCACAAGGCACATGTATCAGATCTGTAAGCCCATACAAAGCTATGTAACTGAAGTTTGGCCAAAAGCTTAATACAATTGCAGGTTGTTGTCTATTCATGTGATTCACATGCCTGTGTGTTGGTTGAGATGCTTTAAAATTTCATTTCATTTGCTTAATATCTGTATGTTCTCTGAATGATGTTGTGTATGTGATTCTATCTGTGCAATCTAATCACTGATGAGAATGAGTTGCGAATCTATTCCTTGCCCCTGGTCTATTCCCCTTCTGCATGTGGTCGCGGCACGCCTCGGGTGAGACTCTCTACTCTTCGGAGTAGGGTGATAATGCCGGCGTGATCCTAGACTACAGCAGATTCTTTTGTTGGCCACAATCCCTGAACCTGGGTCTTGCCCGCGAGACCTGATCACTCACCAACACCTCAATCTAAAACTTTAGTAGTATATGAATATAATATAATCGAGGATATGAAGAAGATTATATCCAATATTTCTCTTTATGAAGTTAGAAAATTAAAGCAACAACAAAAAAATTTATTGAAATAGTTGAATGCAGTCACAGCATCTCCTCTTCCTTCAACTATTCTAGATAACGCTACTAATGGAATAGGGAAACCTCTGATTGACAATTCAAACAAATTTAATGCTTTAGATGCTATATTGATTGGTGATAGATCTAATTATCACTCCTCATTTTCTCTTAACCTAGATGAAATCTACAATATAAATATTCATAACTGTTTGATCGATTATGGGGTTTCGTCCAATATAATGCCATATTCAATTTGCGAAAAATTAAATATCACACCCCAGAAGTCATCAGTTGGTATAGTTCAATTGGATAGAAAAAAGGTTAAGGTCTTAGGAGATATCAACTCGGTAAGTATTAGATTGTCATCAAACCCAAAATTTGCTCATATTATCGATATACGGATTGCAAACATCCCTGAATTTTACGTTTTATTTATTAGCCGAGACTGGTCTGAAAAATTACATGGATATTTTGCAACAGACTAGTCTCACATGTGGCTTCCATATACTGGAAAGCCAAACCAAATCAGAGTCGAGCGTGAAAAACATATGAAGTACTCAGTTACAGACCTTGGGGAAGAAAATGAGCCTATAGAATTTAACAACATTTTGGGCAATTACTCTGCAGATTCATTCTTAGGGAATTTTAACGCACAAAGTTCACCTTTTCCAGTCAATTATGGTAACTCACAAGTAGAAATTTTTTCTCAAATTGATTCCATTAGATGCTTCAATTTTGAAGAAGAAATTATAGTCCAATCTCCGTTTTGGAAACTTTATTTTGATAGATCAAGATCCAATGATGGTGCAGGAGCCGAATGCATACTTATTAGCCCAAAAGGAGAGAAACCCATGCTAGCCTGTAGGTTAGAATTTGAATGCACTAACAATATTGTTGAATATGAGGCATTGGTTTGAGGTCTCCAAAAAGAAATCATTCTTGATATACAATATATTCAGGTGTTTGGAGATTCACAGATTGTTGTAAGACAAGTACAAAATACAATTAATTGTCTCTCAATTCACTTGAAACATTACCAATCCTTGGTTCAAGACCTCACATCTCATTTTATAGCATTCAATATCTCTCTTATTCCTACATCACAGAATGTCAACGCTCACCTTTTATCTAATGTTGCCTCCAAGCTTATTCCACCAGAGGATTTTAGTCCTGACAAATTATCTATTGAATTAATTTTTCAACCATCTATACCATATAATGTTACTATTTGGAAATTTTTTAATGATTATCATGATATTTTAAGTTTTCTTACTTCTGAGAAATCATATGATGATCAAATTGTGGACGAAGATGAACATGATAATCAAATCAAGCAACAAACTAATAAAAATCTTTTACCAAAATCTGTGGTGAAGCTTGAAGATTTATATGATTTGAAAGACAAATTCAATAAATTCAACAATTGTAAACTACAGAGTTCTACTCTAAGGTTTGAATTAGTTAACTTAGGATCTACTTATTTACATCAAAGTATAAATCTAGGGCTTAGCCTTTCATCTGAAGAAAGAAATGCATTCATTTCATTATTGAAGAGATACAAAGATATTTTGCATGGAATTACTAATATCTTAAAACACATGACCCATCAATCAATCAACATACTATTCCTGGTACCTGATGTTAAGCCTATGCAACAAAAGCTCAGGAAAATTCATCCAAACTTGGAAACTCAAATAAAAAATAAACTAAACAAACTATTGAAAACCAAGATCATTTTTCCGATTAGACATTCAAAATGGGTTTCTAATTTAGTACCTTGTAGAAAAAAGAGTGGAGATATTCAAATTTGTATTGACTTCAGAAGTCTGAACAAAGCATGTCAAAAGGATAATTTTCCTTTACCATCAATGGAACAAGTTTTACAATCAGTAGCAAGTTCTGAATTAATGTCTTTTCTAGATGGATTTTAGGTTATAACCAAATTTTGGTTCATCCAGAAGATCGTTTGAAAACTACATTTCGAACCAAATGGGGAACTTATGCATATCAAAAGATGCCCTTCAGCTTAATGAATGTAGGAGCCACATTTCAGAGAGCCATGGATATTGCATTTAAAGGATTGATAAATAAAATAGTGGTAGTATATCTTGATGATATAACCATATATTCAAAAGAGAGAAACAATCACTTGCATGACTTAAAGAAAATATTTGAAAGATGCAGAAGATTTGGGATCTCTCTTAACCCAAAGAAGTCAACTTTTTCTTTAAGCGAAGGTAAACCACTAGGTTTTATTGTCTCAAAGAATGGAATTTGTATTGATCCAAACAAGATTAAAACAAATTCAGAAATTTTACTACCACATAGCGAGAATTCAATGCAATAAATTTTAGGAAAGATAAACTTTTTCAAACGATTCATTCCAGATTTTTCACATATATTTCGTCCACTATAAAATATGTTCAAGAAAGATACATTGTTTAAATGGAGAAAAGAAGAAAAGGAAGCATTCCAAATCATCAAACAAGCAATTGTTGATGCTCCTTCTCTTTCAACTCCCAATTTTTCCAATGATTTCATTCTATATACTTTTTCCTTCAATCTATCATGTGCAGCGGTGTTAACTCAACCAGATGATAAAAAACTCGAAACCCCAATTGCTTTTTTCAGTTATAATTTTCAAGGAGCTGAATTAAACTACTGAGGAGCCGAAAAACAAGCATTTTCAGTTTATAAAGCGGTCAAGTATTTTCGACCTTTTCTTTTAAAAGCTCATGTCAAAGTAATAGTCCCTTTCTCATCGGTCATAAAAATACTTATACAAAAGAAACTAGGAGAAAAAAGGGCCAACTGGGTAACAGCAATGCAAGAATACGACTTAGAGATAAAACCCGCTAAAATTGTAAGAGGTTAAGGATTTCTCAAGTTGATTACAAGAATGAATGACACATCACCAGATGAGGTAATAGCTAGTATTGAACACTTTACAGAGGTACTCAATATTAACCCTCAATCTCAGTATGCTGATTCAATATTTTATTTAAAGAACGGTCATGCTCCACTTAATTTGGATTTAAAAATAAAATGAGCGTTAAGATTGAAAGCTAGACAATATCAATTAGTCAATGATGTGTTATTCAGAAAAAATTATGACTCTATTTTACTCAGATGCTTAGAGAAAACTAAAATACCTAATGTGATCCAGGAACTTCATGATGGACCAGCAGGTGGACACTTTGGTGGAGACATCACAGCACATAAAATTTTACATGCCGGATATTATTGGCCAACATTATTCAAAGATGCATATAGCTATGTCAGAAATTGTAAGATTTTTCAAACTATAGCAGGAAGACAAAGAAAATCCTCAATGCCACTTCAACCATTCAATATGGAACAACCTTTCGAACAATGGGAACTTGACATAATCGGTGAGATCATTCCTCATTCTTCTAAATAGCACAAATATATATTGACTGCTACATATTATTTTACGAAGTGGGTAGAAGAAATACCTCTTAAAATGGCCAACTCTGAAAACATTATTGAGTTTATTGATCAATTCATCATTACCAGGCTTGGTGTTCCTAATGCTCTAGTATATGACAATCCTTCTTATTTTTCTCGTAACTCCATGATTGAATTTGCTTTGAAAAGAGGCTTAAAATTAAAGTATTCTGCAAATTATTATCCTCAAGGAAATTTCCTGGAAGAATCGACAAGAAAAACCTCATAAGGATAATTAAACGAACTATTGATCAAAACCAGAAGAACTGGCATAAATCCTTAACTTTTGAATTATGGGCAGATAGGATAACTAGAAAACCTTCAATAGGAACTTCTCCTTTTCGATTGGTATATGGGAAAGAGGCGATTTTACCTTTAAATATAGCTATCCCGTCAACATCCCTAGTTCAATTCATTAATGAACAACCTTTCTCTTCATTACAATTAAGAATGTTTGAAATAATTAAAAAGGAAGAAGAAAGAGAAAAATAAAAAATATTACATAGTCATCATCCACAGTTTATCAAAACTTCATTTGATTCAAATACATTCAAAACTAAACAGTTTGAGATTGGAGATTTGGTATTGAAATGGAATAAAGTGCATGAGGATAAAGGAAAACATACAAAATTTCAAAAACATTGCTTGGCCCTTTTCAAATAATCGAAAAAATAGGTCAATCAACTTTCGTTTTGCAATATTTACAAGGGAAGGAGGAAACTCTTCCTCTTAATGGACTTGTCCTTGAAAAATATTTTTCTTAAAAAACAGAATTTCTTTTGTATAAATATGTATATAGGTTAATTCAAAATAAATTAATTTTTTGCAATATTATGCAACAGGTGAAACACTTCATTATTTTTCTTGAACATGGAATTGTTAATCCTTAGAGATATAAAATAAGGAAATAAATCATAAATTGAATTCTCTATTTCTTTGGAAGATTTTTATTTAAATAGCTGATTAGAAAGAAGAAATCTTCCGACCCATGTGATTTGAAAATTTATTTTGACATGAATCATGTTCCAAAAGTTACTTTTACAAAGAGAGAAATTTTATTGGAGTATTAACATCTTTTACTCAAATGGTCATCCAAAATCTCATAAAGAGAAAAATGACAACCTCTCCATTCATTTATATATTAGATATTTTTTTTCAAAGTGTAATTCAAAAATATAAAAAACTTTAAATTTTATAGATCTCATCACGAGTCGACTCATCATGTTAATAGGAAACTAATAAACTTGACATTATCGATTGGCTACCAAAACAAGATAATGGCTCATGGTATTAAAAAAAAAAAATTGAGACAAGGGAACTCATCACGAATCAACTTGTTCAAATTTATTATAACCAGTGAATGACATTATCACTTCTAGCTTCCAAACTAGGATAATGATTTTAAAGTGGCAAAAACGAGAATTCTACAAAGAAAATAAGTAATCACATTACCTTTGGAGATGTCTATTATATTATGAATGGGATACATGTTGAACTTTGGTTAAATAGTAACCCTGTCAAGGCTATGAATGCTTTCTGGCAGCAGTGGCTCTACTAGTGACTAATAAGTTTATCAAACAATTTATGCTTTGACTAAAGTCTTACTTATTCGTTCAACTTATTAAGATTTGATTCATTTAAAGAGAAATTTCATTTACAAAAGTAAGAGGAAAAATTTTTCAAGTAAAACCAAGTTATTTAGATTAGAATTTACCTACATCAAAGACAGATTTCAATTACTTAAATTTCCTAGAATATTGTCTTTAAGTATTAATATTTATCAGAGATTCTAGATCATCTAGTGTGTCACCAATTGTTGTAGTATTACAACAACTCCCCCTTATCCAAGTAAAATAGATTAGAAAGGATAATAGAGACCCTTTAAAAATTTTAAGATTAATATTTATTTTTAGAAATAAAACCTAAAGATAGGATTTTTATTAGATTAAATTTTAAATTTTCTTTAAAAAATAAGAAAATCACCTAAAGAATGCCTAAAATAACCCACAAAGAAAAAAGCATAAAAGCGGGAAGAAAACAGCAGCAAACTTGCAAATAGCAAATCGCCGAAATAGAAAATTGCCGAAGTATGAATAGCGAATTGATGATAGTGAATTGCCAAAATGAAAAGTAGCAAAACTCGTCACATAACAGATGTCGATATCGCTTTCCTTCATCTGACATACCCCAATATCGCATCTCATCTAAAATCATCGCAATATCGCAATTCTACATTTCGCATTTCGCAGATTGCTTTGAAGCGCTAAAACTCGCCAACTACCAAAATTGTCGATCAAGAGATTTCAATGTGATGGAATCTGTCAAAATCACATGAACCCATGCTTATCAAATTAATGTTAATTCAAGTGTTTTATAATATCAAGGCTTGCAATCGATTTGTAATTACTTCAAATTTAAATACCAAGGATTTCCCATTATGCATGAGTTAAATTGATATGACTATTATAGCGTTCGAAGTGATTTTAGCTTATCCTCTCTAGTTTTCTTTTCAACAGGGTGATTCAAAAAAACAAAGGCATAAAAGGATGTCAAGGGTGATTAAAGCACGAAGGAAATCTGCCACCCCAGTCATACAGCAAGAGGAAAACAACGAAATGGCTCCCCCAAACTTGGATACTACATGCAACCCAGAGATTGGTTATTCAAGATGGGAAGGGATCTATCAGTTGTTCAAGAACGAGAATCTGCAAGTAATTCTGGATAGAAAAGTTGTGGCCAACAATACTTTATCCAATGATTCATAATCATGGACGAATACTACTAATTCTTTTCTTCACAAAGTTGTTGCCCGTCCTAAGTTGATGCCATATACTAATTTAGTGAAATGGGTGTTGGATGATGTAGATATCAAAGACAGGAAATTTTTTATTAGAAGTAGAATTGTCATTGGCTCTCTCGGGCCATCAAATTTGAAGAATATGTATAAACTGCTAGAACCCCAGAAGAGATATG
This sequence comes from Pinus albicaulis, assembly GCA_034641835.2. Taxonomy (NCBI): domain Eukaryota; kingdom Viridiplantae; phylum Streptophyta; class Pinopsida; order Pinales; family Pinaceae; genus Pinus; species Pinus albicaulis. The sequence continues at coordinate 1,174,573,083 of CM076572.1, read as the reverse complement.
ACGTCCAATTTGTTCAACAGTTTATGTAGGAGAATGCCCATCCTGCAACTGTAATTAAAGAATGGAGAAATGATCATAACCGACATAAGCACGACGATAAGGGTATGTATTCAGTCGCCTCTCTTAAAAGCTCATTCTCTCAAAGAGCTACAATGATGTGTCGTCTCTTTGGATCTGTAAATATGACCAAGTTTAAAGAGAATTGGACACCCTTGATAGAAGCAGCCTCTGACGGCTATATTCTAGATTGGGCTACTATTTTTTCTGATAATTTGATAATATTTATCACAACCTATAGATAAAATCGAAATGCCCCACCCAATGTATTCCTTCACTTTTATATGAGTTCTTATATCTTAGACGCAGTCTGTTTATTCCTTTGAATGTTTTTCATTAGGATGGGAATGGACCAGAGAAGTTGAAACCCCCATCTATGTACAGTTAGATTTCTTGTGGGAACCAAATATCACTCTCATATGTTTAGAATATGCAATGACATAATGCTCCCGGTCTTCCAAATCATTTTCGAAAGAAAAATCCCTAGAGTCACCCCTAAAGCCAATAAAAGTCTTAAGTCTGTAGGTAGGTGGTTTGGTGAGGATAAATTTACATACATACATCTTTTTGGAAGTTATGCCCATCCTCATGTCCTACAATTGTATATACCATACAAATTGTTGGCCAAATAAATTGCTTATCAAACTGTTGGTAATGGTTTGACAAAAGCCCTGAAAGATGCCAAAAATATTGTTTGGCCAACTTTTCATTTTTCTTGTGTTTCATATGCCCTAGACAATTTCAAGAATGCCTGTCTTGAAATTGATCGATTAAAACCTTTCAATTTTCCAGTGTTACCCAATATAAATTATGATTCATATGGTATTGTTAGAGAGATAATGAATCAGGTCAAGTTGCGAGCATTTCCAATCGAGCCTTATAGATTTGACAACATGTTCGAATCAATTCCTGAATTTTCAACAGTTCAACAAAAGGCAGTTGAAAGGTTCAGCCCGGAAGATTTGTTAAGATTCAAAGTGTATCGAGAATAGAGAAATTCCCATTTTCCAGATTATTTGTTTCACAGACCAACACCGAAGGAAGAATAGGTTATAGTTTCAATGACTTCTCAAGTACCAGTACCAATTCAAGAAGCAGAAATCGTAAATGTTCAACAAGATGATGAATTCACCCAAAATTGGGAAGATTTTGAGAAAGCACTATCTGAGACTAATACTCCTGCCACTCATAATGCCATTCAGTCATAAACCATGCCTATTGTGGGTGCTACAATTTTCGTAACTCATACAGATGAGACGGGTGTGCAGCATGTTTCTGCTGATATAGACAACTCCAAGGATCATGAAGAAATCATAGAAACCTCATTTACTGCAAAGGTTTCCAAAATTGTTCTTAGAAAATCCAAATCCAAGGACACAATGATATAGAGGAGAAACCAGAAGATACATCGACCCAAGATATGGAAATCATTCTGGCTTTCCCGACTACTGAAATAGTCCTAAAAATTGAATAAATACCTCCATTGGACATATTTTATAGTCCAAAACACAAAGTTGTCATGACCAGGTCAAAGAAGAAGTGGAAGATGGAATATTCTCCAGAACTGCCTATAGATGCAACACCAATGCAAGTCCTTATGAAAGAAACTCAATCAGCTCCAGTGAAGGAACTTAACAAATTATCTCAATTTGTAGGTGTTTATGCAAATGCAACCATTCATAAGGCAGCAAAAGTTGAATCATTAATTATTCAAATTGCTCAAATGGATCAAGTTTTATTTGATGAAAAGCAAAGGATCGATCAGGAGCTGCAGTCAAGCATTAATAATCTGCAACAAGAGTTTGAAGGTCTCAAACTCAAACTCAAAAATGAGATTGAAGAAAAAGATCAAATAATTCATCAATTGCAGCAAAGGATTGAAATGCTCCAAGTAAAGCCCAAAATCAATGAAGTAAAGAAAGAAGCAACAAATTTGGAAGCATTACTGGTAACACAACAAATAGTTTTCTATCAAAGATATAATCAAATTCAAGAGAAAGTTAAGACAAGTGATCAATTAATCACTCAGATTTCTAATCTGAGAACTTATTATGAAGAGATTGATGATAAGGTGTCAAAACATATAGATTGGAAAGACACTCCACAAGTTAGAGCGGTCGATCTCCCTCGTCTTTAAGAATTAATTAAAGATATAATATTTGGAGATTGTGATATTAAAATGAAGAGCGTCCAATTAGCTATTATCATAGCTAAGAATTTATCTTCCAGCATCTCTGAGTATATAAAATATTCTATTCTGCAATCCAACCCGATTCAAGAAGCACCAAAAGACACCATGTCGGATATCAGTTTCCTAAAGCAATCCTGGCAAGAGACATCAAACAGAAAAACTCTTGACATAGAAAATATGACAAGGTTAAATATGGAGATTAACTCGTACTTGTTTATTAAACCTCATAACCAATCGGTAATCTTGAGGTGCCTCTCCAACGCAGCATCTCAGTTTATTCCAGACGATGCAGTATTCACGAGACAGATGAAAATGCAGTCAATTCATCCCCCCCATCTCGAACATATGATCAAAGCATGACAGCTCAAAGACCAACTAGAGAGTGAATCTGGTAAACAGTCATGAGATTGTTACAACTTATGCATTTTATTTTCCTAGTCTTTAGTTTTATAATTTAGATTAATATTAGAGACTTATTTTACAAGTCTTCTATTTTTGTAATATTAATTAGTATTTAAACCCCTTTCATGCATTTAGAAAGGGGTCCAGAATTTTGAGAAGAAAGCTTTTGGAACTTACACTATTGTTTGAATGAAAGTTATCTAATTGAAAGTCTGAGCCCTGAAGCTATCTTTTCAAATCTAAAGCTATGGTGCAATGGGTATTATTATTTGTGTATTGATTGTTTTATGTTTCTAAAATTTTGGCAAACTTATTTATGTCTATTAGTTTCATTCTAATAAGAATTGAAGTGATATATGTTCTTATTACTATTAATATAATATATTGAATGATATGTTGTTAGATGTGAGACTTAGATATCTTTTATGTGATTAAAGTTCTTCATCAACTAAATCAATTAAATTTATTTAGTTTCTTAAGTGTGCTTATATTCACTAAGTATGCAATGATCTATATTATTTCATGCTTGTGAAATTCTACTCCATAATCATATAAACGAATCCAATCTCAGGAAATAGTTAGATTTAGTTTTAATTTATGTTATCATTAGAATAAATCACCCCTCTAGTGTTGATTTTATTTATTTTGTTATATAAACTCTCTTTATATGGGAAATTGGTCCCTATATCCCCATTCGGACCCACCATTTCAACGGAAAAGGGATTTTTTTAAGCTCCCGACAGGGTGGAATCCCCAATGTTGAGGATGTTGAGATTCAACAAGAAGATCCTAGTGAAAATTATGCACCTACACTAGGATGGAGCCTCAGGATGTTTTTAGGTGGATGTCTATTTATAGATGCATGAGAAAATTCTATTTATAGATGAGGTCTATTTATAGATGTATGTGCAAGTTCTATTTATAGATTGCATGTCTATTTATAGATAAATGTCGGCTATTATTATCCCTTAATATTAGTTGGACAATAAACAATATTATATTCTCGATGAGCACTTGGAAATAGTTAAATGAAGTGGAAAATCAGTTAGCTATAGGAATTTCGAATTGAGTGGTTGGTTGGTGGGACATACAAGTGGACTTAGTTGTAACTGAGTGATTCGAAGTTGTAACAGATTTGGAAGTGTAGTTATGAAAGTTGTAAAGTATTTTAACTCAGTTAAGTGAGTTAAACTCAGTTGTGTTAGTTGTAACTGAAGATACACTAGTGAAAGGAGTTGTCTTTAGTGCGAATTTTTTGAGTTTCAGGTGCCGGAATCCGGTGAAAAAAATTGAGGTAAAATCTTGATTTACGTTATTTAAATTGGTTTTTTGACTGTATATATGGATTCAACGCCCTTAAAAACCCCTAGGGCACTTCGATTGTGCAAAGTTACCCATCGAACTTCTATTTTCAATAAATTCCTACCGGAATTTAGAGAAATTAGACCGGAAAATACTACCATAGAAGCCTTCAAAAAGTCACACTATAGAATACTCGCTAGTGAAATATCAAGTGAATTAAATAATAATTAATTCACAATCAGTGGTCTCACATGTAGCTGAAGATTTACTACTGTTAACTACATGCATGTCAGATCCAATGGAGACCCAGTTGAAATGTAGGTGAAAGGGACAGATTGACTATCAGTTGTGACATTATCAGTTGCACACATGAAACCACACACACATTGGATGTGCCCATGAGAATTGCACAGTCAAGGCAAGCATGATTCCATTCATTCAGGGATTGCTATTAGCTGGGATTGCGCAATAGAGGAAGGTTGTCTGGAGGCAGTAAATTGGTTAAGCAACTTGCCAATTTTTGTATGACAGTGTGAGACAGTTAGTTATTGTATTGAGAGCTCTTGGATTGGAGCTTTGTACGTAATTGTTTCATGATCCATGATATAATACATAATAGAATATAGTGGAGTTTTTAGCTTTATTCTTTCCCGGTAAATTATCTATGTTAGGTGTGATTGATCTTTTTTCATGATATTTCTATTGGCGACTGTGTTTTTAATTCCGTAAAGATTTTGTAGAAGTGATTTTGTATTTAACAGTGGCATATAATTGTTAAATCGGGAGAATCCAAGCAATACACATTTTGTATTAAATTTCTACATGGTATCAGATCACAGAAGATTGCAATTGTGAAGTAGGAGCTGAGTTTGTTGGTGGAAGGAATTCGAATTTACAGAAATACTTTCTTGGTGCTACAGTTGAGTTAACATCGAAATGGCTTTCAATGGCTTGAGCTTAGAGTATTCACTCAAGGGCAGCTCAAACTACATTTCTTGGAAGGACAGGATGGAGGTGGTGCTCGAAGATAATGGCTTGAAGGAATTCATTGACAATGATGTTCCTGTTAGTGTCAGCCTTTGCAGCCTTCCTCCAGTGATCAAACATGCTCTTTCAAAGTGATTTTAAAGTGTCAAGGTCAAATTTTGTCATTTCAATGAGTCTTCAAGCAAAATTTGGTCACTAGGCATTAGGTCTAGGGTTTGCTTTCACTCCTTTCAAATTTGTCCAAATGTCAGTCCATGTCACCATTCAGCTGAGTTTACCATCATTCAAAAGGTTTTCATCATAATGTCAAGTTCCATTGGGTCATTTTACATCTCGTTCATGCTTCAGTTGTGCCTAGGTAAGGTCCATTTCCCTCTCCTAGGGTTTTGGAGGTAATTTCTCTTGGATGGTCAAATCATCGGAAATACTTGTATCCTGATGTTCACACACCTTCCCCTATCCTTAATATACCTCATTAAACACTTCCCATCACTGAGATCCCCCAAATTCCTCATTTTTGCACAAACCCTAGTTTCTAGCCACAACTTGGCAATTTTCTAGGCTAGGCCTGTGTTTCGCCCTTTTGGACCCCTTCCCCTCACTCAATCTCTGTTATTCCACTTTCCCCTACTTCCTAACATCCCTCCCTACTTCCAAAAATTTCTCCAAGAATTTAAAAGCCCCTTATCCCCTTCATTTCGACAAAATCCCTTGTTCCACACATCGGGATCGGTTTCACTCAAAAGATGTTTCAGAGCAATAAAAGATGAAATTTGGGAAACTGAGAGAGGTTTTTGTCCACAACATGCCAAGGAAGAAAAACCTCCTTCACGTTTTACACAGGTATCATGGTTTTAGAGAAATGTCAAAACTATCGTTGCCTCGGGAGAATTAAATGCACCTCTGAAGTGACCTTGGGAAAATCAAGTTTTCTCCTAGCATGTTTGGCCAAATGACTTGCTTGATGCGTCAAATGATAACTAGACAGAAAGACCTTTCCAATGAGCTATCATGAGCTCAATTTGGAGTTGAGGAAGACCTTCAAAAGTTGATTGCAACAGCGCTCTGCCTTGAGGCAGCCTCATTCTGCTCATTTTGACTAGTGTTGGGAGATTTGGTTTTTGACAGGGTAAATGGAATCCAAATTGCATAATTCCACTTTTTTTGGAAAGTAGACTCCAATAGCTTTCCAACGAGCTATCACACGCCCGATTTGGACACCGGGAAGGCCTCCAAAAGCTTTCTGCAAAATGCACTATGTGGCAAGAGGGAAGAGCGACCCACCTGGGGCCTGAGCGACCCACGCAGAGGCCGAGCGACCCACCTGGGGCCTGAGCGACCCACGCAGAGGCCGAGCGACCCACGCATCAACAGAGGTTCAAAATTTCGTTTTGAGCGCCCAGTCTTGTTTGGGATCGCCTCCATCGGCCTTCAAACAGGTTTTTTGCCATTGCTTGATGTTTTTTAAATGCACCGGTGGCATCGTTGATGGTTTAAACGTTTCAAATGGAGGATTTAAAACCCCACAGTCATGGCAATATCGTTTTCAGGGTTTTAAAATGATATGGGTGGTTGCAAGAGTTTGTTGCTTATTTTATATCAGTGATATGTCCAGCCTTGCATATAATATCAAAACCATATTGCTCTCATGCCCATTATGCCATTGTGACCATTGCTATTATTATACCATGTTTAAAACCTTTGTTCCATGGTGACTGTGGTTGTATTGTGTCTCATTGTCCAATGTTAAAAACATTCTCATGACTCTGTTTCACTGCCCATTGACACTTATAACTTTGTTGCTATTGCTCATAGACAAACACATTCATATGATGCCGTGCTCCCTTTGACAAGATTTGCTCAAAAGTTTGAAGGTTGCCTGCTCCCTTTGGTCAAGTTTCACTTGAATGCAAAACAGAGATTGTGTCTTTTCCAATCCATCTAAAACAGAGATTTTATCCATGGTTTGTTTCCTTATGGTGCTTTGACAGTGGGGGATATTTGTTGGGCGTTTGAAACATACATTATAACTTTGCCTTCACTGCATCTATATCAGTATACATATTGCACATATCTTGTTCGCAGCCATGTCAGAGATAGAGTCAGAGTATGAGCAGGAGTCAGACAGTGACTCAATCGTTGAGGTTGATGTACTGAGATGGAGCATAGCAGTGCGCCAGTAGTGGTAGCATATCAGAGAGGCCACAGAGCTTTGTTTGCAGCATCACGACGAGTACTATCTCCACATGGGGTGGAAGGGGTCTCGCCTTCTTCATCAGCAGCGCGAGTACTATCTCCACATGGCGTGGAAGGGGTCTCGCCTTCTTCATCATCGTAGGTAAATTCACAGGATCATGATGGAGACTAAGACACCAAGGTCCCATTTCTCATTTTCAACAGGTTGAACATACACATTGCTACATCATGACTGACAACAACACATCATACAACCGAGACAGTGTTTTCACCACAGGAGCTGCATGCACCAGGAGAACACTAAAATGGCGGAAAAGGCCTGATCCACTCCGGATTTTGGCCGAGGCTTCATTGACTGAGCAAGATACATGATGGAGGGTCTCCGCTCCGAATTTGGGCAAATTCGGAGAAAATTTTGTCATTTTCAAATTTTTGGGTCAAAAAACAGGTTTTTCAGTTACGTGGGTCGCGCGCTCATGCGCTCACTTTTTTTTGGGACACTTGCTGGAGGAAATTTTTACATTTTTGGATTTTTCATGGTTAATTATGCATCCTCTGAAGTCAACTTAGCATTTCATCGAAATCTGGATGGTCAAAGAGCTCAAAAACACCATGAAAACCACCTTGCTGCCACCTTTTGCACCAGCAGGAAGTACCTCTGGGAGAATGAGGTTTTGGAGGGTCAAATGAGCTCCAAATTCAGAAATTCCACTTGGGTTGGAAAGTAGACATCCAGGGCTTTCCCACGAGCTATCATGAGCTCAATTCGGATGCCGGGAAGTACCTCAAATTCAGCCTGGAACATGAGCGACCCACACAGCTCAGGAGCGACCCACCTGACATTTTTCCTGAATTTTCAGCTGCCAGCTCAGTTTTTCGCCTAGTATGGACCAGTTTTGCTTATGGATAGAATTTTTTGGTTTTTATGATGTAAATTCATGTTTGGCATGTAACTTTGGCTTGTTTTTATCTCTTCTAGAAGATTCACTCTCAAATGAGTAAAAAATCATGTAATGGATCGGTTTCCACTCTTTTAGAGGCAAGTTGTTAGCTGCCTAGATTGTAGTTCCATGATTAGAATTGGTTGAAACTGATCCCTGAAGAGGGAATTCGACCCCTAGAGGTGGGGAAAGGTGTTAGAGTGATCTATATATTGTAATTTCTCAATCATTTTCGGAGGTTGGAGAGGTTGGACTCTTGGGATACTTTTGATATCATTGTACATATTTTTCATATTTTGGCTAAGGAAAGATCAGGGGTTTTGCGGCACTTGTTGGGATTCTTGTGGTGTTCTGTTCTTGATGGTGTTTCTTCTTTGTTTACTGTAAGTTTCTTCATGTTTAATGTATGCCATCCTTTCATTATGCTTCTGAACTAAATTGAATGAGTGAAATAAGGTTGAATCCATTGTTTACAGTGCTTGGCCTTTGAATTCAGTTAGTTCTATATGTTTTCAGCTGTTTGGAGAGGATCCAAGTTCTTCTTTGCCCTCTTCAGCTCCTCGTCGGTCTAATCTATCCATATATCCAATTTAAAGCATCGAGATCATCACCTACCTCGCCCCAGCTTGAACTCTGCAAAGGTCTGACCTTATCCCCGGACCCAAAATTTGTTTTCCCATTTCTCCAGCGAAAACCCAAAAAACCAAAAAACAAACATACCTATCTCTTTACTAGCCTAAAATCAGTTCTTATTGTAAGTCATCTCGCATCCTATTGCTCATTTCCTCGATATTGACGGAGAGAGCCCTCTCCTGTCCTCGTAGGGCTAGCTACGAGGCTGAGCGTGGTTTGATGTAGCCTTGAGTTTTACTTCATTTCAGCCTTAGGTAGATTTGAGTGCTAACATAGTGGCGACCATACTGGGGAAGAAAATGGTTTGCTTGTTACTGTCATTTGCTATAGACGGAGTCTGAAGTCACGCCAGGTAGCGTTCGAACTGCACATTGCTCTGCGAGTGCATAGTAGATAAAAGCTGCTTCAGTCGATCTCCGGTTTAGCTTGTGAATGTGTCCCTTGGTTTGCAAATTTCCCCAGTATATGTATCAAGATCAGATCTGATGGTTGATGGTGGACAACGATCAGACATAAGAAGGCTGAAATCATTCACCTGGTGACTCCAATTCAAAGTCTGGAGGACTGACTCTTTCTTTGAGAAAATGGAAGGATCTTACACAAAGTTCAGGTATCTAAAGTGGAATGGTATTCAGGATCTAATCTGCTCTCTCGTAAATTACTTCTTTGCTGGTCTTGAAGCTATCCTGAAAGTTTTTCAAAGTTTGTTGTATGAGAAAGGTCATCAAAATCTTCACTCGACCTATTCAAAGAGTGTAAATGTTGAGTTTCCCTTTGATCCTGGCCTCCTCACTTTTCCCACATCTTATGTTGACTCTCTACAGAGTGATGAGCAAGAAAATCAAGCTGATCCCACAGCACTTGTACATGCCCCTACACCTTGTAAAATTCCAGATCGGTACAAACCTCTTGTTTTACCTTAGACAACTATTAACTTTCCACCATGAAATTACATTTATTATCTCTAGGAATTTGATGGTGAATGTAACAATGTCAACATTTGAGCAACATGTGCGGAAATGTTGAGACTTTTCTGAGTCTTTTTGAAATTGATGATGAAGATACTAGTATAGGCTTTTTTCTCTTTCTTTGGTAAGTGAAGGGTGGTTCACGCTTCCTACATTCTGAAATACGAGATTTCAATGAGTTTGTCAAAGTTTTCCTTGACGAATGGATGATCAGGAATGAGAACTTTTGTTGATTATGAGAGTATGTAGGTTAGAAAAGAATGCACGGGTGAGGCAATTACAACAATTTTACCTGATTTAACCAAGTTTATTATTCGATGCCAGCTGATATAAGACCTTCTCCTAGATCTGCTCTCTTGCACTACCCGGGTGCCTTTGATCAGGAAATGGAGTTTCAGCTGAGAGAAAAGAATAATGCAACACTTCACGAGATGCAGAACAAGGCAGTGAATGTAGAGGCTCATTTGCTGATCTTGAGGGCAAGGTTGAAGGAAGAAGAAAAGAAGAATGTTTCGGAGCAGCTGACACTTTCAGAGGAAAATCTTGATCTTTTCGTAAACACAGTAGAAGAGATGGTGCGGAAAATGACTGCAAAAAATGAAAATGACATTCAAGAACAAGTTGCTGACCCAAAACATTTTGTTTCTGATCCCAGTAGTCATAGTGATTGTTTTATAGATCAGTGTGAAGAAGAGAGAGCTGTTGATATGATGTGTATGTTTGATGATGAATTGCCTCAGTTTGATCAGTATGATGATGATTATGTTCTCCAAAAAGAAGCTAATCTTGCAGACAAATCAGCAGCTAGCTTGTGCGAGGAGGAAGTTCACTTTCAGCAGCTCGAGTACAGTGATCAACCGATGCATATCAGCTATGGCAATGATGAGGAAAGTGCAGAAAATTTTGATGTAAGTGAAGGATCTTTGCCTTTTTGTTTTGATTCGTTTCAGTTCATTAGAGATAACTTCCATGCAATCAGAAATCAAATGTCAACAAGTCTTGATCTGGATCGTCTTGAGGGCAACGAAAACTTCTCATATTCAGATTTGCAGCCCCCAAAAGTCATTGATTGTCAAGTTGCAGCTGAAGATTTGGAAGTGAGCACACATGATTTAATGATTCAAGGTGACTCCGTACCTTTATGTTTTGAATCATTTCAGTTTTTGAGAAAAAAATTGCATAGTAAATCTTCAAATGAGCAGCCCATAGGAAATCAGCAATCTCTCAGTGTTAATGTTGAGGATGAGGCAGATAACGAGATTTTTGAGCAGCTTGTAGCATCAGATTTGCAGCCATCTAATGCAATTGAAGGTCAGATTACAGATGAAGTTGTGGAAGATGAAATACATAATTTGATGATGCAGGAAGATTATATACCCTTTTGTTTTGAAGCATTTCAGTTTATAAGGCAGAATCTTCATAATATATCTCAAGGAAAAGATGAACAAGCAGAAGGAGGTCATACAGTTTCAATGGATACATTACAGCACTCTTCTCAAGTTTTTGATGATCCCATTGATCGTGTGTTGAATGATGTTTGTTATAAAAAATTTGCTCCATTAGCTAACCATGTGTTGGAAAAGAATGTTGATGATAATCTTGTTCAAAGGTCACCTTCATTGTCTTGTTTAACAGATTGTTCATTGCATAGCACATGTCAAGATTTCCATTCATATGAGGAGATTGATGAAGGAGACTTTTGTTCAGTTTGGAATCAGCAACAGAGTTTGGTTTTTCATGAATTTCAGGATCCTTTTGACAGCTTGCTGCAATCACCAAAGAAAAGCACCGCAGATGTGAGGAAAAGTTTAATATCAAGGTATGGAGATTATCTGGACCAGAGCTATGTTTATGAAGATCCATTCGCAATATTCTTGCAGTCATCCAGTCAATTTATGCTTTGCAAGTTTATCAGCAGTCCACTTGGTTCAAAGTTTCCATGGGAGTTGCCTTTTAGTAGTTATTTCTCGTTGTTCATAAGCAAGCATGTGGGAAGAAATCAAACAGCAGCCAGCATGCGTACATGGTTGCATTGGCTGTTCCATTACAGTTGATCGGGTGGTGTAAAGTACAATTAGAGTAGGTTGTATTGAATAAGCTCTACTTTGAGCATCTTTTCCAGTTTGTCGGTTGTGTTTAAGTATCGAGTCAGTTTTTTGAGTGAGAGTCAATTTGTGTCATCAAGTCATCAGTTTTCAGTCATGCATTTCAGTTTGAGTTTTTGATTCCATGGCCCAATGGATAAAGCACTGGTCTGCTCTCCCAAAGATCTGCCGTTCTTGGCACCTCCACGGAGCTGGAGCTACCATCCCCATTGGAGCCAATGTTAGTGTCAGCCTTTGCAGCCTTCCTCCAGTGATCAAACATGCTCTTACAAAGTGATTTTAAGGTGTCAAGGTCAAATTTTGTCATTTCAATGAGTCTTCAAGCAAAATTTGGTCACTAGGCATTAGGTCTAGGGGTTGCTTTTACTCCTGTCAAATTTGTCCAAATGTCGGTCCATGTCACCATTCAGCTGAGTGTACCATCATTCAGAGGGTTTTCATCATCATTTCAAGTTCCATTGGGTCATTTTACATCTTGTTCATGCTTCAGTTGTGCCTTGGTAAGGTCCATTTCCCTCTCCTAGGGTTTTGGAGGTAATTTCTCTTGGACGGTCAAATCATCGGAAAGACTTGTATCCTGATGTTCACACACCTTCCCCTATACTTAAATCACCTTATTAAACACTTCCCATCACTGAGATCCCCAAAATTCCTCATTTTTGCACAAACCCTAGTTTCTTGCCACAACTTGGCAATTTTCTAGGCTAGGCCTGTGTTTCGCCCTTTTGGACCCCTTCCCCTCACTCAATCTCTGTGATTCCACTTTCCCCTACTTCCTAACATCCCTCGCTACTTCCAAAAATTTCCCCAAGAATTTAGAAGCCCCTTATCCCCTTCATTTCGCTTCATTTCGACAAAATTCCTTGTTTCACACATCGGGGTAAGTGTTACTCAAAAGATGTTTCAGAGCAATAAAAGATTAAATTTGGGAAACTGAGAGAGGTTTTTGTTCACAACATACCTCGGAAGAAAAACCTCCTTCACTTTTTACACAGGTATCATGGTTTTAGAGAAATGTCAAAAATATCGTTGCCTCAGGAGAATTGAATGCACCTCTGAAGTGACCTTGGGAAAATCAAGATTTCTCCTAGCATGTTTGGCCAACTGACTTTCTTGATGAGTCAAATGATAACTAGACAGAAATACCTTTCCAATGAGCTATCATGAGCTCAATTTGGAGTTGAGGAAGACCTTCAAAAGTTGATTTCAACAGCGCTCTGCCTTGAGGCAGCCTCATTCTGCTCATTTTGACTAGTGTTGGGAGATTTGATTTTTGACAGGGTAAATGGAATCCAAATTGCATAATTCTACTTGTGTTGGAAAGTAGACTCCAATAGCTTTCCAACGAGCTATCACACGCTCGATTTGGACACCGGGAAGGCCTCCAAAAGCTTTCTTCAAAATGCACTATGTGGCAAGAGCGACCCACTTGAGGGGAGCGACCCACTTGGGCAATTTTCACAGTGTAAAAATGAATGGGAGCGACCCACCTGGGCAGAGCGACCCACGCATCAACAGAGGTTTGAAAATTCATTTTGAGTGCCCAGTCTTGTTTGGGATCGCCCCCATCGGCCTTCAAACAGGTTTTTTGCAATTGCTTAATGTTTTTAAATGCGCTGGTGGCATCATTGATGGTTTCAAACGTTTCAAATGGAGGATTTAAACCCCACAGTCATGGCAATATCGTTTTCAGGGTTTTAAAATGAATATGGATGGTTGCATGAGTTTGTCTCCTATTTTATGTCAGTGATATATCCAGCCTTGCATATATTATCAAAACCATATTATTCTCATACCCATTATATCATTGTGACCATTGCTATTACTTTACCATGTTTAAGACTTTCATTCCATGGTGACTGTGGTTGTATTGTGTCTCACTGCCCAATGTTAAAAACACTCTCATAACTCTGTTTCATTTCCCATTGACACTTATAACTTTGTTGTAATTGTTCATAAACAAACACATTCATATGATGTCATGCTCCCTTTGACAAGATTTGTTCAATATTCCGAAGGTTGCCTGCTCCCTTTGGTCAAAGTTTCACTTGCATTTAAAACAGAGATTGAGCCTCTTTTCCAATCCATTTAAAACAGAGATACTATCATTGTTTGTTTCCTTATGGTGCTTTGACAGTGGGGGATATTTGTTGGGTGTTTGAAACATACATTATAACTTTGCCTTCACTGCATCTATATCAGTATACATATTGCACATATCTTGTTCAAAGCCATGTCAGAGACAGAGTCAGAGTATGAGCAGGAGTCGGACAGTGACTCAATCGTTGAGGTTGATGTACTGATATGGAGCATAGCAGTGCGCCAGTAGTGGTAGCATATCATAGAGGCCACAGAGCTTTTTTTGCAGCATCACGACGAGTACTATCTCCACATGGGGTGGAAGGGGTCTCGTTGACTTCATCAGCAACGCGAGTACTATCTCCACGTGAGGTGGAAGGGGTCTCGCCTTCTTCATCAGCGTAGGTACATTCACAGGATCGTGATGGAGACAAAGACACCAAGGTCCCATTTCTCATTTTCAACAGGTTGAACATACACATTGCTACATCACGACTGACAACAACACATCATACAACCGAGACAGTGTTTTCACCACAGGAGCTGCATGCACCAGGAGAGCACTAAAATGGCGGAAAAGGCCTGATCCACTCCAGATTTTGGCCGAGGCTTCATTGACTGGGCAGGACACATGATGGAGGACCTCCGCTCCGAATTTGGGCAAATTCGGAGAAAATTTTGTCATTTTCAAATTTTTGGGTCGAAAAACAGGTTTTGCAGTTACGTGGGTCGCGCGCTCATGCGCTCACTTTTTTTTGGGACACTTGCTGGAGGATATTTTTACATTTTTGGATTTTTCATGGCAAATTATGCATCCTGCGAAGTCCTTAGCATTTCTTGATACGGATGGTCAAAAGCTCAAAAACACCATGAAAACCACCTTCTGCTACCTTTTGCACCGGCCCAGTACCTCTTAAGGAGAATGAGGTTTGGAGGGTCAAATGAGCTCCAAATTCAGAATTCACTTGGGTTGGAAAGTAGACATCCGGGGATTTCCAACGAGCTATCATGAGCTCAATTTGGATGCCGGGAAGTGCCTCAAATTCAGCCTGGAAGATGAGCGACCCACACAGTTCAGGAGCGACCCACCTAGAATTTTTCCTGAATTTTCAGCTGCCAGCTCAGTATTTCGCCTATTATGGACCAGTTTTGCTTGTGGATAGAATTTTTGGGTTTTTATGATGTAAATTCATGTTTGGCATGTAACTTTGGCTTATTTTTATCTCTTCTAGAAGATTCACTCTCAAATGAGTAAAAAATCATGTAATGGATCAGTTTCCACTCTTTTAGAGGCAAGTTGTTAGCTGCCTAGATTGTAGTTCCATGATTAGAATTGGTTGAAACTGATCCCTGAAGAGGGAATTCGACCCTAGAGGTGGGGAAAGGTGTTAGAGTGATCTATATATTGTAATTTCTCAATCATTTTCAGGGGTTGGAGAGGTTGGACTCTTGGGATACTCTTGATATCATTGTACATACTTTTCATATTTTGGCTAAGGAAAGATCAGGGATTTTGCGGCACTTGTTGGGATTCTTGTGGTGTTCTGTTCTTGATGGTGTTTCTTCTTTGTCTACTGTAAGTTTCTTCATGTTTAATGTATGCCATCCTTTCATATGCTTCTGAACTAAATTGAATGAGTGAAATAAGGTTGAATCGATTGTTTACAGTGCTTGGCCTTTGAATTCAGTTAGTTCTATATGTTTTCAGCTGTTTGGAGAGGATCCAAGTTCTTCTTTGCCCTCTTCAGCTCCTCGTCGGTCTAATCTAATCATATATCCAATTTAAAGCATCAAGATCATCACCTACCTCGCCCCAGCTTGAACTCTGCAAAGGTCTGACCTTATCCCCGGACCCAAAATCTGTTTTCCCATTTCTCCAGCGAAAACCCAAAAAACCAAAAAAAAAACATACCTATCTCTTTACTAGCCTAAAATCAGTTCTTATTGTAAGTCATCTCACATCCTATTGCTCATTTTCTCGAGATTGACGGAGAGAGCCCTCTCCTGTCCTCGTAGGGCTAGCTACGAGGCTGAGCGTGGTTTGATGTAGCCTTGAGTTTTACTTCATTTCAGCCTGAGGTAGATTTGAGTGCTAACAGTTCCTAAGCCCACTTCGACAGATGTTGCATTACTTGATGCATGGCAAAAGAAAGTGGCAAAGGCAAGGAGGATTCTGTTGGAAGGTGTATGAGACCACATTGTCTTAAGCCTTCATGGGAAATCCACACCACATGCTATGTGGAAGGCTTTGACGGATATTTTCCAAAGTAGCAGCGACCATAGGAAATTTGCACTCAAAGATAAACTCAGGAAGATCAAGATGGAAAAGGGCAACAACATTCCAAAGTATCTCACAAATTTTTTCCAATGTCGAGATGAACTAGGGAGTGTGGGAATAATTGTTACTGATGATGATTTGGTGAGCTTGTCTCTCTTGGGACTTCCTAAGAGTAGGCACAGTTATGAAGATTCTGCCAATGGATAGGAAAAATTGTTGGATTGGAACGACTGTGGTCAGACCTGGTGCAGGAGGAGATCAAGCGGAACACCATAGATGGCTCTTCATCAAAGCATAATGATGAAGAGGATTGTGCTTTGGCTTTCAAGGAAAAGAAGGGGAAGGGGAAGAAATTCCATTCTAAATCTGAGTCTAAAGACAAGAAGCTGGATATGTCCAAGTTGAAGTGTTTTCATTGTCACGAACATGGGCATTTTGCTACTAAATATCTGCAAAAGAAGAAGAACAAGAAGGTTGATGGAGTTGCAGCTGGTGAGGCCCTTGCCTTGCATTTTGAACTTGACTTCTCTTTGATCACATGCATGATGTCAAGTGCATTAGGATCGGTGTGGTATTTGGATAGTGGTGTTTCCTTTCACATGACTAGAGATAAGGAGCTTTTCAGTGACTTTGAGGAGAAACATCTCCAGATGCATATAAAGATGGGAGACGATGGACGATATAGTGCGACTGGAATTGGTACCATTACCTTTAACAGGGAGTCAGGTAAACCATTTCAATTGAAAGATGTTATGCATGTTCCAGGTCTGAAGAAAAACTTGGTCTCAATCGCAATGTTGGAGGACAGAGGCTATGGCATTGTTTTTAGCGATGGAAAAGTTTTCCTGTGACATAAAACAATGGGTCAATCCAAGAGGATAGGGATTCGATTTAAGAATCTCTACAAGGTGGAGGTAGATGGCCGTGCTACCATGATGGGCAAGGTGGAAAAAGTGGTGAGTCGGGATGAGGGAAAATTATGGCACAGACAATTGGGCCATCTTCATCATAGAGCCTTGAAATTCATGCAGCAAATATCTACTGGACTTCCAATGGGAACACTTGCTCAGTTAGATAAGTGCAAGGGCTGCACCATGGGGAAGTATGTAAATTCCACCTTTCATGAGAAGGAGAACCATGCTTCGGGGATCCTTAAGAGAGTTCACACAAACGTGTGTGGACCATTCTCGATTTCTTCAATAGCAAAATATAAGTACTATGTTATTTTTGTTGATGAATTTTCTCGTAAATGCTGGATCTTCTTCATGCAGAAGAAGGATCAAACATTCTCAAAGTTTTGTGAGTTTTAGGCATTGGTGGAGAAAGATTCAGGGAAGCATGTGAAGGCTCTGAGGAGCGATAATGGTGTAGAATACATCTCTAACAAATTCAAAGGCTTCTGCAGCAAAGAAGGAATCGAAGAGAACTCATAGCACCTCATAACCCACAGCAAAACGGGGTCGTGGAGAGGAAGAACAGAACGATCGTGGGTGCAGAACGAGAGATGTTTCATGATCAAGGCCTACCAATGAATTTGTGGGCGGAAAAATGCAACATTGTAGTTTATATGCAGAATCGTTGTCCTCATAGAGTACTTGGCATGAGTACACCTAAAGAAGCTTTCACTGGTAAGAAACCGGATCTTTCACACTTTAAGATTTTTGGCTCATCTGTTTATGTGCATGTGACCAAGAACGCTAGGAAGAAGTTGGAGTCAACTACTGAAGTTGGGATTTTTGTGGGGTACACTGAAACACCCCATAATTATCGTGTGTATTTTCCTAACAATAAGATGACTGTTATGTGACGAGATATAAAATTCGATGAGGGGAAAGACATGCGGTTGTCGCTTGAGAGGGAGCTAGACTTGCATGCGGAGGAGGAACTGTTGGTTCCCAAAGATGAGTCTCTATATGTGGATCAGCCACGTGAGGAGGTTCATGGAGCGAAGGAGTCCACTCACGCAGAGCCAAACATCATAACTGGTAGAAGGCGTACCACAGAAGCTGATAGGCTAAGACTTGATGTTGCATAGAATGTAGGAGCCCCTACTTCACAGCGCAGACAAAGACAGTCTCCTAACCGATTCACTGATACATGGCTCTCATGAGAAAATGTATTGTGACTGAGCCATATTCCTTTTAGGAAGAAGTGCAGGAGCCCACATGGGTAGACTCCATTGTCAGAAACAATGCTTGGGAAATTGTTCCAAGGTCGGTTGATAAATCAGTGGTAGGTTCGAGATGGATCTACAAGGTAAAGAAAGTTGTTGATGGGAGTGTTGAGAAATACAAGGCCAGATTTGTGGCTCGGGGCTTCTCACAGATCGAGGGGATAGATTATGAAGAAATATTTGCACCTGTCGCAAGGTATTCTTCCATAAGGACCATCCTTTCTCTCTCAGCGCAGATGGGCTAGCGCATTCATCAGATGGATGTGAAAACTATGTTTCTTAATGGGATCATTGAGAAAGAGGTGTACATAGAGCAGCCTAAAGGATTTGAGATCTTCAACAGCGAGTCGCATGTGTGCTGACTCAAATGAGCATTGTATGGGCTAAAGCAAGCACCCCTTGCTTGGTACACTCGGATAGACAGCTATTTCACCGGACTGGTCTTCACCAAAAGTGAGGCGGATGCAAACCTATACCAAATTGTGGTGGAGGGTAAGCTTGTAATCATTGTTCTTTATGTTGATAATTTAATATTGACTAGTGATGAGCAGCTGATACACTCATGTAATGAGGAAATTGAAAATGAGTTCGAGATGAAGGATATGGGCCTCATTCATTATTTCCTTGGATTGGAAATATGGCAGCGAGATGGTGAAATTTTTGTGTCTCAAGGTAAGTATTCAAGGGAGATACTGGGTAAGTTTCACATGGAGGGATGCAAACCCATGGATACTCCTCTTCCAGAAAACTGGAGGAAAGAGGATGCTACTTCTGGAGAGGTAGTGGATGGTACTGTCTATCAACAGTTAGTGGGTTCGCTAATGTATCTAGTGAACACGAGACCGGACAATTGCTATGCGGCAAACCAGTTGAGTCAAGCGATGGTTAATCTTACCAAGCTCTTTTGGAAGGCGGGCAAGCATGTCCTGAGATACTTGAGGGGTACATCTGAATATGGTTTATGGTATAGACAAATGGATGAGGTGAATTTGCATGGCTTCACGGATGCAGATTGGGCAGGCATCCCATCGGACAAAAAGAGCACATCAGGGGGGATCTTTAGCATTGGATATATAGTTGTTTCTTGGTACAGCAGGAAGCAGAGATCCATGGCACTCAGTTCAGCGGAAGTGGAATACATGGAAGTGAGTCAAGCTGCATGTGAGGCAATTTGGGTGAGAAATATATTGGTTGGTTTTTTTGGTTCTCATTTAGATCCGACAGTCATTCATTGTGATAATCAGAGTTGCATTAAACTCTCTATTAATCATGTGTTTCATGATAGATCTAAGCATATAGATATTTGTTATCATCGTATCAGAGATTGTGTACAGAGGAAGATCATGTTGCTTCAGTACATTCCTACGGAATATCAGGATGCAGATATTTTGACGAAGAGGCTCACCATGAGCAAATTCGAATACCATAGAGACAGGATCGGGGTGAAAGATAATCCCTTTCTTGTTGAGAGGGAGTGTTGAGATTCAACAAGTAGATCCTAGTGAAAATTATGCACCTACACTAGGATGAAGCCTTGGGCTATTTTTAGGTGGATGTTTATTTATAGATGCATGAGCAAATTCTTTATAGATGAGGTCTATTTATAGATGTATGTGCAAGTTTTATTTATAGATTGCATGTTTATTTATAGATACATGTCGGCTATTATTATCCCTTAATATTAGTTGGACAATAAACAATATTATGTTCTCAATGAGCACTTGGAAATAGTTAACTGAAGTGGAAAATCAGTTAGCTATAGGAATTTCGAGAATTTTGAGTTGAGTGGTTGGTTGGTGGGGCATGTAAGTGGACTTAGTTGTAACTGAGTAATTCGAAGTTGTAGTTATGAAAGTTGTAAAATAGTTTAACTCAGTTAAGTGAGTTAAACTCAGTTGTGCTAGTTGTAACTGAAGATACACTAGTGAGAGATCAAGTGAATTAAACATTAATTAATTCACAATCGGTGGTATCACATGCAATTGAAGATTTACTATTGTTAACTACATGCATGCCAGATCCATTGGAGACCTAGTTGAGATGTAGGTGAAAGGGACAGATTGACTATGAGTTGTGACATTATCGGTTGCACACATGCAACCATACACACATTGGATGTGCCCATGAGGATTATGCAGTCAAGGCAAGCATGATTCCATTCATTCAGGGATTGCTATTCGCTGGGATTGCGCAGTAGAGGCAAGCTGTCTGGAGGCAGTAAATTGCCTAAGGAACTTGCCAATTTTTGTATGACAGTGTGAGACAGTTAGCTATTGTACTGAGAGCTCTTGGATTGGAGCTTTGAATGTAATTGTTTCATGATCCATGATATAATACATAATAGAAGATAGTGGGGTTTTTAGCTTTATGCTTTCCCAATAAATTATCTGTGTTATGTGTGATTGATCTTTCTTCATGATATTTCTATTGGTGATTGTGTTTTAAATTACGCAAATATTTTGTAGAAGCGATTATATATTTAACAGTGGCATATAATTGTTAGATCAGGAGAATCCAGGAAATACATATTTTGTATTAAATTTCTATAGAGGAAACCACTTTCCATCCTTCAAAAGGCACAAACCTTGGCATCAAAACGATCTGGAAAATATATAAAGACCTTTTGGACAATCATCTTTTCTTTAACATCTTCACCTAATCCTTTGAGACAATTGACTACCTCATCTACTATGAGAAAATAAGCAGCAATATCTTCTTCATCATTCAACTTGAGACTTTCAAATTGCCTTCTATAGGTTTGAAGCTTTTCCTTTTTTGTTGTAAAATGTAACTAAGTCGGTCTTCATGTTGACTATGTAATTATGAAAAGAATGAGACAAAGATAATAAAACGTATTTTGTTGTACTTGCTTCATGGGTTTCATGAACAATATTTTACTATGTAGATAGACTTCTTCTTGATGTCTATTAGGTTCTTGTCTTCTAGGTGTAAATATGATTAAGTGTCAATATCATTTAGAACAGATGAATATACTTCAAGACCCTATAAAGAAGCCCTCAAACATCCCTCCTGAAGTGTTGAAAGACAAGCTCCTAAAATAGCGTAAATAACCTACAACTATATTGGAATATATGCTGAAGAAAATAAGCTACCAAGTCGACCTAAAAATAACAATAGAAGGGTCGGCCAAATAGCTAGACAATTTATCAATATATGTGACTGTTCTGCGGCTTATTTGGAGGATAATTATTGCAGATTAGTCTGAGGTTTAAGAGCAGCGGATGTAATGCATATTAAAGGTATAGACTGCAGATTAGTTTGAGGTTTAAAGAGTAACAGATGTAATGTGTACATTAGGGGAATTTTGAGGTCTAAAATGGGCTTCCTAAGGAAATAATAAAATAATAGCTAAACCAATAAAATAATATTTATGAATTTGCATTTCACTTTTTGCACCAAAATCCATGTAACCATAGTTAAATTCAATTCAAAAGTTGTACCCAAAAAAAATTAATATAAAAATTGTATTGATGTGACTATAAATACGAATGATATTTTCAAGAAAAAGTCATTATCATTCAACAACTAATGCATTTGTCCTTTGTACTTAAATAACTTAAAATAAAAGCACTAGTCTATAATGCGACTTTTTGAAGGCTTTTATGGTAGTTTTTTCCGATTTAATTTCTCTAAATTCCGGCAGGAATTTAGTGAAAATATAAATTTTATGGGTAACCTTGCACAATCGAAGTGCCCTAGGGGTTTTTTAGGGTGCTGAATCCATATATACAGTCAAAAAATCAGTTTAAATAATAGAAATCAAGATTTTACCTCAATTTGTTTCACCGGATTCCAGCAACTGAAATTCCAAAAAGTCGCACTAAAGACAACTCCAAAATAAAATATAAATATAAATTTATAAATTCTTAATTATATTATATGCTATTAATTAAAATTTATATTATTTAAATTGTATAATAACATGTAATTAATATATTATATAAAAATAATATAATAAATGTATAGGGATATGCATTGTTTCTTTAAAGAAATATGAAATGACAATAATATATTTTTATTCAAAAAGTGTGAAATGACATTTATTATGAGTACTTTACTTTGACTTTAAAAGTACTTAAAGTACTACCATGGTTGTGTACATAGGGTTTTTATCCACCATTGAGAATGTGACAAGTAGTACCTTTAACTCAAGCAATGCCACCTCCAACCATTAAAGATAATGTCATCCCCGCTGAAATGTGATTGGTTCTCATAAAGTGAATTTTGATTGTACATTTTCCTTAGGAGGCCCATTTTGAACCTCAAAATTCCCCCTGACAGTTGAAGTATAGTGTGGATTAATTACGGCGGAGATAGCGTTGATAAAGAGCGGGGATCTGGAGACCCGGGATAGCGTTGGAAAGGAGCAGACGTAAGGACAAGGACAGCGTTGAAAGGAGCAGATCTAAGGAAAAGGACAGCGTTGAAGAGAAAATATAAGGATAGAATTGAATGCGGATTGAAGAATATCGATTAAGGAATAGAAAGGAAGGAATAGAAGAATACACATGTGCCCAGACACAGAAGCGAGGAAGAATGTGATACGGACTTCTCTAAGGTTTTGAAGTACCTAAGAAAAGAATTTTCCAAGGTCAAAGATAGTTATCACAAGAAGAAAGGTTGATCTAAAGGTGGAGAAGGTAAGGAAGGTAAATCATAGATTTACCTTCCTAACTATATTACAATATATTCAGTTAGAAAGTAAAATCAATTCTGTCTCTACATTTGAATAAGTAGTTTGATAATTGACTTGATGAAGGACTAACTAAGAGAATACATAAGCAAGCTCACAAGTAATTATCAAGAAGAGAATTTTTGTATTAATCACAAGCCCTACAAATTCTCAACATTTTTTACCGTGCCATCTCCTTCATAAATATGGATGAGCGTGTTCCACGTATCTTTAGCTATTTTAATACCCATAACTTTGGCAAATTATGAATATGACGAACCACCTGCTATAGAATTCAAATCCATTGCATTTGCTACATATTCTTTCTTCACGTTTGGATCTGTTGGAAGAGGAGATGGGATCTTGTATCCATTTGTGACGTATTGTCAAACTTCAACTCTAAGAGACCTTCTGGAAATACTGACGGGGGGTGAATCAATATTTCTCTCAATCATTATATTATGTCAGTTAATATTTTTATCACAAGTTAAACCAAAACACAAAAAATAAAACAAAAAATAATTTTATTGATGAATATAGTGAAGACTCCAATCCTCTTTTACAAAAATTCAAGTTCCAACCTATAAAACAAAATCTTTTCCTTCTTTAAGGCTCGAAGCTTAAATGGGGACTCCAATCTTATAAAGTAAATCCAGGAACCAACCTGGTCAAAATGAGGACTCCAATCCTCTCAACAAATCCAACCACCAACTTGGTCAACATGAGGAATCCAATCCTCTTAGGCTCCAACCTTCCCAAATAATAGATTTTAAAATCAACTTCTTCAAGATGTCTTTAAAAAAAAGGATTTTTGTAACCAATTCCAAATCCACTTCAAAAACTTCTTCAAGCTTGCTCCAAGAATGTTTCAAGTCTACATAAACTAAGGCTTCAAAAGCTACTACCAAATCCTTCACATAATTTTTCAAAGTCTACTACACTAGGATGTCTTCAAATTAACTACCAAGTTCTGTCCAAAGCCCTTGAAATCTGCTTCAACAAATTATTAGGAATGCTCCAACAAAGTTGCTAAAGAAAATGGTCTCAACTCAACTCCTCGGAAGGTCTTAAAAATAACTTCAAACTCAGCTCAACACAGTACCAATTACGCTCCAAATATGAAAAATAATTTCCCAAAAATTGAGGTCACGAGGCCAAAATTCTGCACAAGTCTGAATCTCAGATCTTAGTCTCCCACAGTCTGAATTTTGGGTTTGCCACAATCCGAAATTTGAGTCTGCCTTACTCTGAATTTAGGTCTCCAAGAGTTTAAATTTGTGTCGATTTTATTTTGTTAAAAAGGTAGAGGACTGAGTTATGATAGGGCAGAAAAGAAGGACAAAGTAATGCTCCAAAAATAGTTCCTGTTATGCCCAAAAATGCCACAAGGGAGGACTAATTCCAACAGAAAAACCACCAAGCATCCTTGACCAAAAACAGAGATAGGATCCACATCTTGTTCCTGCAATAAGCTCCTAGGTCCATGAAATATGAACCCTTATACTTCTCCATATATCTTCATTCTTCTTTCCTTGCTTAACCGAGTTGATAGTTAAATGGAGGAGACACATTGTTTATTTATACTAGTCATGCATACTTGAACAGACACATCTGTTGGTGAGGCGAGCGACTTGATCTTAGGTAGGTTCATTTGATAGAGGTTAAAATAAGTGGTTTTTGTTCTTGAAAAAGCCATTTCTCTTTAACGAAGAGGAATTAGGAGGTATGCAAATGCTTGATCGAAAGGGCTTAAACTCCTCTACAAGCCTCTATAATTTTTTCTTGAGTAGGGCATTCCTTTGACATCAATAATAAGTATTCTTCCAACAATCTTGCAAGGTCATATGGTGTTTGCAAGTTTGACCCTCTAATGGCATATCATATTGGTTCATAAGGGGTCAACAAGGTTGTCATCAAGTGGTCGCGAGAAATGAAGAAAGGAGTAGAGTGGGTTGCGGGAACAGACTGGGGGTATATTTGGGCACATTGTGTGTAGAAATTTATTAATACTGATGTATTACGGTTCTACGATCTCTGTTATCTTCTTCAAAATACGAGAATCCTTCCTTTTGATTAAACTTGCGGGAAATTTAAAACTCAATTGCAAACACGTAGATAAGTTAATCGCACATAACCATGATTTGTTTCGTAGAAATCTTGGCTTCAAAACCCAAACTATCATATATTATTTATATCAATGGATCGTGTAATAATATCATACAAAACTTAGTACATCAAGCTCTAAGTACAATCAACAATCATTACACACTGTCATGCAGAAATTTGCATATCTATGCACCAATTTCTTGCCTCTTGACAACCTACCTCGACTGCACAATCCCTGTTGAAAAAGACCTCTGAATGAATTAAAATTGGCCTTGCCTTGACTGTGCAATCCTCATTGGCAACTCCAATGTGTGTCAGATGCATTGAATGCATCACTATAGTTGTAGAAATTTGAATAACTCAGATATTATTCACCGAGATTCTCCTAATCACACACTATTTTAGCTTCATGCATAATACAGAATCTCTTCTACCATTGATCATCACATGCGGAAATAAAATCAATTGCATGCACACATTAAAGCCATAAACAATCACACATATGAACACGGTATTTAATGGGAAAGCTTAAAGCTGAAAAACTCAACTATCTATATATTATATGTCATGGAGATCATGTAACAATCATAGTACAAAACTCCTCACAAGCTCTCAGCACTACCTCAAATTGCTACACACTATCAAGCTAGATCTGTCGAAGGATGCTCAATCCTTAGCCACTTCGATAGCCGACCTCTATTGCGTTTTCAATGCTATGGGATGGCTTCATTAAATAGATAAACCACACAGCAAGACTCGCAGTCACTGGAGCTGCTCCACCCTGTCATGTTGCAAATAGCAACGGTATAGTCACAAGCAGTAGTTAACACCATCCTGCCTGTCTCTTTCTTGGTCTCCATGAAGCGTCCATACCTTTGATTAGCGAAACCTTATTCTTCAGTTGATTAATGAGTTATTATTTAGTGAATTAATTAATTAATTAATTCACACCACTCTCACTAGTGTATCAATCAGTTAGACTAGATACAACTAGCTCAACTGTGTCTAACTGAGTTAAACTAAACACAACTCCACCAACTACTTCTACAACTCCACCAAACTCTGTCACATGAGTTGTTGAAATCGACATGCAATAGCTCACTAAACCTCGGGAATAGCCGTACCATCTTCTGTAATTGCATATGTACATTTGTGCACTTCTGTTTAAAGTGCTCCAAAGAATAAGATAATGTTTTAGAGTCCAAATATATTAAGAGGCTAATAATGTTGACTTTTCTATTTTTAGGCCCGGCAATCTAAAAATAAGATTAAAAACAACTATCTCTAAAAATATAAGTCCATCTATTTTTTCCGACTTGACCAACCATCCACAAATAGCATCCTGCCAACTCATAGCACATGATCCATATGTCTAAAAATAGACTTTGCGCCAAAAATAGCACACGGGCCCACTTAGTGAAGGCAACTCCTTTCCACTGGCTCATCATCTTGTTCTTGATCTCAACAGTAGTCTGACGGATATTCCATCTCACCCTTTCACCTACCTCTCCATTGGGTCTCCACTGGAACTGACATGCACTGTAGTTAACTGTTGTATTTTTTCAGTTGATTGATGAGTTATTATTTGTGAATTAATTAACTAATTAATTCACTCCACTCTCACTAGTGTATCATTCAGTTAGACTAGATACAACTAGCTCAACTGAGTCTAACTGAGTTAAACTGAATACAACTCCTTAACTACTCTTCCAACTCTGTCATAACTCTGCCACTTGAGTTCTAAGCAGGTCCTTTATCGCATGGTCACCATAAACCCTAGTAATTGTAATTCATTTGTACATTGATTTTCAAATGCAATTTCCTTTGAAATAAGTGATATGGGATTATTATTAAGAGCTAATAATAATCGACATGCATCTATTTTTAGATTGACGATCTATAAATAGACTTCGCCCAATATTCTAAAAATAGAATTTCATCTATTTTTCCAACTTGATCAACCATCTACAAATAGCATCCTGCAACTTATAGAATGTGCTCATCATGTCTAAAA
The DNA here is from genome assembly GCA_034641835.2 of Pinus albicaulis. Taxonomy (NCBI): domain Eukaryota; kingdom Viridiplantae; phylum Streptophyta; class Pinopsida; order Pinales; family Pinaceae; genus Pinus; species Pinus albicaulis. The sequence goes on along the minus strand of CM076572.1, from coordinate 1,174,545,958 downwards.
ATAGACATACACCTAAAAATAGCATGCGGGCCCCACTTAGTGAAGGTGCTTACTTTTCACTAAGTTCATCATCTTGTTGAATCTCAACACTCCCTCTCAACAAGATAGGGATTATCCTTCACCTCGATCCTGCCTCTATGGTATTCGAATTTTCTCCTGTCGAGCGCCTTCGTCAAAATATCTGCATGTTGATCTTCCGTAGGAATGCACTGAAGCAACATGATCTTTTGCTGCACACAATCTCTGATATGATGATACTGGAAATCAATATGTTTAAATCTATCATGAAACACAAGATTAATTGAGAGTTTAATGCAACTCTGATTATCACAATGTATCATTGTAGGGTCTAAATGAGAACCGAACAAACCGACCGGGATCTTCCTCATCTAGATAGCCTCACATGCAGCTTGACTTGCTGCCATGTATTATGTTTCCGCTGAACTGAGTGCCACATATATTTGTTTCCTGCTGTACCAAGAAACTATTGTAGATCTGATACTGAAAACCCCTCCTGATGTGATATTTCTGTCCGTTGAGCTGCATGCCTAATCTGCATCTGTGAAGCCATGCAACTTCACCTCATTCGTCTGTCTATACCATAAGCCATACTCAGATGTGCCCCTGAGATACCTCAGGACATGCTTGCCTGCCTTCGAAAAGAGCTTCGTAGGCTTCACCATCGCTTGAGAAAGTTGGTTCACCACATAGCATATGTCCGGTCTTGTATTAACTAAATACATGAGCGAACCCACCAATTGTCAATAAACAGTGGCATCCACTACCTCTGCCGATGTAACATCTTCTTTCCTCCAATTTCCTAGAAGAAGAGTATCCATGGGCTTGCAGTCCTCCATGTGAAACTTACCAAGTATCTCCCAAGCATACTTGCCTTGACACACAAACAGTTCACCTTCTCGTTGCCATATTTCCAATCCAAGGAAATAATGGAGGCCCAAATCCTTCATCTCGAACTCTTTTGCAAGATCTGCCTTACATGAGTGTATCAACTGCTCATCACCCGTTATTATTATATCATTAACATAAAGAACAATGATTAAAAGCTTACCCTCCACCACAATTTGGTACAAGTTTTCATCCGTCTCACTCTTGGTGAAGCCAAGTCCAGTGAAATAGTTGTCGATCTGTGTGAACCAAGCACGTGGTGCTTGCTTCAACGCATACAACACTCTTTTGAGTTTGCACACATGCGACTCGCTGTTGAAGATCTCAAATCCTTTAGGCTGCTCAATATACACCTCTTCCTCAATGATCCCATTAAGGAACGCAGTCTTCACATCCATCTGATGAATGTGCCAACCCATTTGCGCAGAAAGAGCAAGGATGGTCCTTATGGAAGAATACCGTGCGACAGGTGAAAAGGTTTCTTCATAATCAATACCCTTGATCTGTGAGAAGCCCCAGGCAAAAAATCTTGCCTTATACTTCTCAACACTCCCATCAGCAGCTTGCTTTACCTTGTAGATCCATTTCGAATCTACCACTAATTTTCCCACTGGTCTTGGAACAATCTCCCAAGCATTGTTTCTGACAATGGAGTCATACTCCTCCACCATGGCATCTACCCATGTGGGCTCCTACGTTGTTTCTTCAAAAGAATATGGCTCTGTCACGACACACTTTCTCATAAGAGCCATGTATCCAGTAAATCGTTCAGGTGACTGTCTCTTTCTGTACTGTGATGTATGGACTCCTACATTCTGTGTCGCATCAAGCTTCAGTCTCTCGGCTTCTGTGGTATGCTTTCTCCCTGTTCTGATTTTTGGTTCTGCATGAGTGGACTCCTCCACTCCATGAATCTCCTCCTGTGGCTGATCCACATCTAGAGGCTCATCTTTGGGAACAAGAAGTTCCTCCTCCGCATGCAAGTGTAGCTCCCTCTCAAGCGACAACTTCATGGCTTTCACCTCATTGAATTTTATATCTCGTCGCACCACAGTCATTCGATTGTTTGGAAAATACACACGATAATTATGGGGTGTTTCTGTGTACCCCACAAATATCCCAACTTCTGCAGTTGGCTCCAGCTTCTTCTTGGCATCCTTTGTCACATGAATGTAAACAGATGAGCCAAAAATATTCAAATGATAAATATCAGGCTTCTTACTAGTAAAATCTTCTTCAAGTGTACTCATGCCAAGTACTCTATGAGGACAACAGTTTTGCACATAAACCGCAGTGTTGCATGCTTCCGCTCAATTTCATCGGTAGGCCCTGGTCATGTAGCACCCACGATCGTTCTGTTCTTCCTCTCCGCGACCCCATTCTGTTGTGGGTTATGAGGCACTATGAATTCTCTTCAAAGTCCTTCTTTGCTATAGAAGTCTTTGAATTAGTTCGAGATATATTCACCACCATTATCACTCCACAGAGCCTTCACTTGCTTCCCCGACACCTTCTCCACCAATGATTTAAACTTACAGAACTTTGAGAATGCTTCGCTCTTCTTCTGCATGAAGAAGATCCAGCATCTACAAGAATAGTCATCAACAAATATAACATAATACATGTGTTTTGCTGTTGAAGCAACCGAGAAAGGTCCACACACATCTGTGTGAATTCTCTCCAGGATCACCGAAGCACGGTTCTCCTTCTCATGAAAGGTGGTCTTCACAAACTTACCCATAGTACATCCCTTACACTAATCTGACTGCGCAAGAGTACCCTTAGGAAGTCCAGTATAAATCTGCTGCAAAATCTTCAAGACGCCATGGTGAAGATGACCCAATCTCCTGCGCCATAATTTTCCCTCATCCTGGCTCACCACTTCTTCTTCTTTGCCCATCATTTCAGCGCAACCATCCACCTCCAACTTGTAGAGATTCTTAACTCGAATCCCTATCCTCTTGGTTTGACCCGTTGTTTTATGTCGTAGGAAAGCTTTTCCCTCGCTGAAAACAACATCATAAACTTTGTCTTCCAACATTGCAACTGATACCAAGTTCTTCTTCAGACCTGGAACATGCATAACATCTTTCAACAGAAATGGTTTACCTGAATCCCTCTCAAAGGTAATGGTCCCAATGTCGGTCGCACTGCATCTACCATCATCACCCATCTCTATATGCATTTGGAGATCCTTCTCCTCCAAGTCACTAAACAACTCCTTGTCTCCCGTCATATGGAAAGTGTTGGTGTCTCATGTTTTGATAGTTTGGCAAATCAAAAGACAAGGAAACATCAGAACCAATCTTTAGAGTTCCAGGATCTAGTCCTCCTGTTCTCAGAGAGGGATCTCTCAAATGTTTATTTGCAAAGGTTTATCTTGTGTGCTTTGAGTATTGGTTTTAGACTAGTTATTAAGTGCAGGTGTTTGTTTGTTTGTTTGGTTGAATTGATACATTAGAACATGAAAGGTCTAGGAAAGATATATGGGCGGAAACGTGAAGTTGGGTTACACTTTTGTGAGAATCGGGGCCCGAAATTTTTTTCCAACAATAGTTCGGCCGATAATTTTTACAAGTTCGGCCGAACTTTCCTATAAAGTTCGGCCGAACTCTAGATTCCGTTTACAATGACGGCACACTAACGGTGCTGGCAAACAAAATTTTTGCCGGAGTTTGGAAAACCGGCAATTAAAGTTCGGCCGAACTACTAAAAAAGTTCGGCCGAACTATTTTCTATAAATAAATCACCCGCGAATGTTTATGGTTTACTGTTTCATTGTTCGTGCGTTGTTATTGCGGTGTATCGTGTTCGCGCTGTCGCTGCTGCCGACGCCCTAGTGCTACTGTCGCCACCCTGTTGCTCCTGCCGTCCGCGCGGCTAAGGTTGGTCCTCTGGCTTTAAGATACTTCTTTCCTTCTTGTTTTTCCTGGAGAGATGGGCAACTCTTCTTTCCCCATGGACACGACCTTTCTTTTGGCTCGGTCTAGTGGTTTCGATATGATCTTTCGGCTTTCATACTTTAAAATTTTGTGGTAACTCCACTATTCCCTTAATTTTGGGACTGGATAAAACTGTGTTTACTGTCAGGGGAATGAAATTCTATATGTAACCAAATTTTAATTTATTTATATATACATGTAAAAAAAATTATACCTCTCTGATCTTAGTTGTATTGTAACTGTTATCGTATATAATTAATATGCGTCTAACAACTCTGGAATTGTATCGATATATTGTGGATCCATCTGAATTTCAGTGGTGTTTTTCAATGGGATGATATACATGTTATGTGTCTATCTATGCGTAAGATGCTTCGATTTTTATTAGTAGGAGTTCCTGCCAACAGAGTCACTATGCGCTGAATTGTGTACAACCCAAACTCATTGCTTTGTATTTTCGTATAGTCATTTGATATTTATTGGACACTAAAATTTGTCCCAGTTGTCAATTTTCATAGAATATGTGTTTACAGAAAACTGGTATAAGTTGGTCTCAGTTTTCAAGCTTAATAGGAAATTTTCTTGCAGAGAAATGATGTAAAATGGATAGATTAGTTACTTCTTATTTCTCTACATTATTTATTTCTATACAAATTATACAGTGGCCTAGTGTATTACTTTCCTCATTTACTTTGTGACTGGGTTCAACTCGGCAATCCTACATCAACTCCTCAGCCTTTTAGATAGCCTATGTCGCAAGATTTGTCCTGCATTTTCTAAACTTACTTTTATTAGTCAGTGTCGTTCCTGGTAACTCATCGCATGCATGTACTATTTTCGTATGACACTATACTACTTTTGTCCTATAGTCCTTTTTCTCCTAACTTGTTCTCTTTGCAAGGACAGGAAGCCTCTGATCTTAGTGTCTCCTAGTGGAATTGGGACAGAGAGCTACCATACTAGGATAATAAGACTCAACATAAGTAAAACTTTACTCACATGCTTACCTCCATCGCACCACCATTTACATCAGTTTACACCTCGAATTTAATTTGATAACTTGGTAAAAAAATCCATGTGAGGATAGCATATTATTTTCATAATTAACTTACTGTAATAAAATCACATAATCATGTCTTATGTATGCTTGGACAACTATGTCCCGACAGGGTCTACCTACTATGATAACCCTATCATGTGTTTATGTTTTGGCATAACCTGGATACTACTAATCATCATGAAAAATAAAAATAGTTATAAGTAGCAGGTAATACCCACTAAGGGTAAAATCGTAACATATTCTCAACCAGGCTAACATACAGTTTGTACCCACCTATTAATCTACATAAATTCATCATAATTTCATGACAGCTCATTTCTATTCAAACACACTACTTGTAGCTAATAAATTCACAGTACCAATTCATCATCAATATAACACACAAAGAATAAATACTAGAATTCTATGAAAGAATCATACTAACTAGGAAAGAAAAAATTTCCTCCAATCCACGAGCTTTTTCCTCCCATCTCTCCCCGGAGCAGAGACCTCCACCCCTAGAACTAACAACCTCTTCTTATTCTGGTGAAGGCACTTTTATGCCTACTTTCCCCAAGGATTATTTCTATAACAACGTTCTGTTATTATAGGTTGATGATCCCCTTACCCTAGGCTTTTTTTTCACAAAATTATAGTTTTTCTTCGTTAAAGCTAGTTTTTTCCACAATGTTGCTTTTTCTACCCCTTCCTAATGAAATTTCCTCCTCACTGGGGTTTTCTTTGATATATTTCTCCAATCTAAATTAAATTTAATAATTTCTTACTCCGTAAGGGTTTTTCCTAGGAGATTTTTGGAAAGTGTCAAAATTCCATCCTATTCACATGGATTGGAATTTAGCATCTCTATAACTCCATCTTTTCCAGATTAGTATTCAAATTTTCTTAATATTATTCAAATAAAATAATCATTAAAACATTATAATTGTTTCTTTGGTCGAACATAGTAAATTTTCATTCCTACAAAAATTTAAAATCTAAAACATAATGAACTAAAAATCTGGGATATTACATATGTCCCACATAAGTAAAAGTGAAGGAGAAAGGAGATTCATTCTAGCCAACAATTGAGTTAAGTTGAACTTGGGTTTCTCTGATTATGGTGGAGTGACAAATATCTAAGCTATATTTCATCCAAGTAGCTTTCAATTTAAACTTATATCTAATGTTAAATTATATAAAAGAATAACAGTAATTCAAACTTCAAAATAATATTTAGAGTTGGTATAAAATGTGACATAATTTTCCTGCGTGGAAAAACATAGTTACTGAGAGTTCAAAAATCATGCATTTGAATAGAAAGTGGGTATACGAATGAGCAAGTAGATTTTTTCTAGAAATGATTAAGTGAAGGTTGATAGAGAGCCACACAAAATTGCAAATTCATACCTTACCAAAATTGTTAGATCCTTTTAAAGAAAACATATTTAATCAACTTTCATTGAAATATATGATAAACTCAACCCAATTTTATGAAAAGTAGTATACCATTTTTTACATAATTTCACATAATACAAATAGATATAAATTTTAATTAAGTATTGTTATAAAGATTTAACTACCCATCAAGAGATGGCCAAGTTATTGAGACAGGGCATCATCACAATAAAAAACCAAGTAAAAATTGTAGTAATCCTAGAATCATGCTTTACATGAGGTAAAATTGGGGAACTCATGACTTGTACTATAGATAAAAAAACATTTACCCTTACCAAAAAATATATGATAAAATTTGACAAACTACATAAGCTTAAGCTTAAGGGGATATAATCCTTCTTGCCTTCCATATAGATAATGAAAATGATTGTTCCAAGTCTCATGTTATTTTATAAACCTTGATTGGAAAGAAAAATAGGAGGGCAGAAATGTAAGAAATATAGAACATACTGGATTTAACAGCCCCAAACTGGATTTTACTCTCAGGTACTCGAACCTCTACAAAGGTTCGACCTGGAAACATAGTTTTTCCTTAGGTTTCTCCACTGGTTCTATGTCCAACTTGGATAACCTACAGTTCAATATCCTTCTTTTCATTTTTTATATCCCCTCTTGGATAACCATAATATCTTGAAATGGAGCTAGCCAACTCAAATATAGTATTGAAAATCCCTGGCTAAGTTAGATGAGGATTACATATGGTCTTGAATGAGAATTTGGGCTCTTTAGATATATATCTAAAGAGTCCAAAAGCTCATTAAAGACCATATGTAGTACATAGCTTCCTCATCTAATATATAAAACTTTAATCCATGTGCTTAACCTTAACATTGACACAAATGGAATACAATTTTACTCACTGCTTTATGATAGAAAAATATGCAGATGAATATTGCCCACATATCCGAAGTCAAAAGGGATAGATTAAAAAGGGATGCTCTGGTCATCTATAAAAGATAAATTAAAGAATCATGACATATTAAAGTAATGTAAATTAGATATGCGTACTAATTATGTTCATATAACACAACAAATAGATGATTCAATACAAATGTCACATAGAAGTCATATTTATCTCATGGGCCTTCAACTTAAATTATATATCTAGCATAATACATTAAGTTATAGGAGATAAATCAAAGAAGCATTTGAATGTAAATTAAACATGTGTAATAATTATGTCCTCATTTAATATGTACAATATGTTTGGTTGAATCCACATGAAAAACAAGACTCCCAACCGTGAGAAGAGGAAATTACATCCTATTTCTCCCCCCTAGCACAATTACCATTACAGTTAGAATTTAACAGCCCCAAACTGGATTTTACTCTCAGGTACTGCAACCTCTACAAAGGTTCGACCTGGAAACATAGTTTTTCCTTAGGTTTCTCCATTGGTTCTATGTCCAACTTGGATAACCTATAGTTCAATATCCTTCTTTTCATTTTTTATATCCCCTCTTGGATAACCATAATATCTTGAAATGGAGCTAGCCAACTCAAATATAGTATTGCAAATCCCTTGCTAAGTTAGATGAGGATTACATATGGTCTTGAATGAGCATTTGGACTCTTTAGATATATATCTAAAGAGTCCAAAAGCTCATTCAAGACCATATGTAATACATAACCTCCTCATCTAATATATAAAACTTTAATCCATGTGCTTAACCTTAACATTGACACAAATGGAATACAATTTTACTCACTCCTTTATGATAGAAAAATATGCAGATGAATATTGCCCACATATCCGAAGTCAAAAGGGATAGATTAAAAAGGGATGCTCCAGTCATCTATAAAAGATAAATTAAAGAAGCATGACATATTAGTAATGTAAATTAGATATGCATACCAATTATGTTCATATAACACAACAAATAGATGATTCAATACAAATGTCACATAGAAGTCATATTTATCTCATGGGCCTTCAACTTAAATTATATATCTAGCATTACATTAAGCTATAGGAGATAAATCAAAGAAGCATTTGAATGTAAATTAAATATGTGTAATAATTATATGTCCTTTCTAGTTCAATAAATAGATAATAATTTGGCTCAACTATGCCTTGTACATGTTTTCCTTTAAACCTTTACTTTCATATAGCACATTTTCATCAAAAATTTTATTTGTCAAATTTTTATTATATATTATGTTTTTTAATTAATTAATAACAGCCATTATTACTGAAAGGGATTTTACAAATTTATCTTTTATAAAATGAATTATGGGGGGCATATTGAGATGGTTATCTCACTTTTTACTGATTCTTCTAATATTCCTAGAATTTTATGAAAGAAAATATGAATTTGAAATGTTTGTATAAATTTAATGAGGATACATGAGTTGATTTGGAGAAGACCATCATCACTTATGTCTATATTGAGACAGGGCATCATCACAATAAAAACCAAGTACAAATTGTAGTAATCCTAGAATCATGCTTTACATATAAGGTAAAATTGGGGAACTCATGACTTGTACTATAGATAAAAAACATTTACCCTTACCAAAAAATATATGATAAAATTGACAAACTACATAAGTTTAAGCTTAAGGGTATATAATCCTTCTTGCCTTCCATATAGATAATGAAAATGATTGTTCCAAGTCTCATGTTGCTTCTCATGTTATTTTATAAACCTTGATTGGAAAGAAAAATAGGAGGGCAAAAATGTAAGAAATATAAAACATAATGAAACACAACGTAAGAAATAGAGAACATAATGAAACAAACACATACATATATATCTAGACAATCAATACAATTATTTTCCTATGAATCCTTATGGGAGACAAGCAACCCTAAAAAGTAATGATGCTCTAGACTCCTTTTTCCCTAGGAAATCCTTATGGGAGAAAAACAACACTAAAATGTAAACATGCTCTAGAGTTAAATACTGAATTTTAGCGTGTAAGGTTGCTATAAAAACTTAAATTCATACATTTTTCTCTCTAACTTCACACCCCTAGTTGTATTTTCAACTATGGAACAAAATACAATAACACAAAATGGAACTCTGATTCCTCCTAGTGGCCAAGTATTTAACATAGCGTGATAGCCAATTAAGTGTAAGATTTGACTCTGTCAACCATTAACGAGGTTTGTGATATTAGACCTTTTAGAGTCTTGTTAAAATTCCACATGTAGCTAGCTTTCCATGCATGAGTAATGGGGCTAAAATGTCATTCTCTCGTACCATGACCTGGTCAACATGATAGGTCAACTTACTAAAGGCATAAATTTTGAATGAACTTCATTTGATGTTTTTCTTGCACCATTGGATATGTATTTAAGTGTAGAATAATGGTCAAGATTTCGGCACAAGGGATAATCGTTTGACCCCCATAAATGTCATTTAATACCTCAAAATGACTCCAAAAGGTTTTAGACCCCAATTCTCCACCCACCATTAAAATGACCCTACAAGTTGATTCTTTCAGTTTTTTCACTCTATAAGCATCAAAATATAATATGACAAATAATATAATTATCCAATATTATAATATTATACAATCTTATAATATTTGAAACCTAATGTCTTTCCCATACCAAAGTATGTTCTTTTAAAACATGTTTTCTTGGTGATATGGGTGATTTAGAAATGATTGGGAGAGCGAAATTCCTCATTTAATACACAATATGTTTGGTTCATGCCACTAAGCCAAGAATTTTAAATTCAACCGACTTTTAATATAACCAACTAAATCCTGCAAAAAAAGAATAAAACAATTTATGTTAGGGTTTTGGATTCAGGCATTGAAACAACACACCATGATATTTCAAATTTAAAAATAATGGTTTGAGTCCTAGGTAGCTTAGAATCCTATTTGTTTTCAAAATAAGGATGCACTCCAATTTGATTCTCATGATTAGGTTGTAATCATGAGGCTCTCGCTCAAGAGTGGACCTTCCCAAAATCTTGTGACGTCTTGTCACAAACAAAACCATCAAACTAAAAACACATCATGCAAGAAACATAGCTCGCTGACATATCATTTTTCTCCTTCAAAGAAAAAAAAATTCACATCATGTGAATATCTCCCTGTACTCTTACATATTGGTGTACAAAACCATCAACCAAACACAAGTCGACAAAACATGCCTCTTCAAACAACTGACTCTCAAGTCAAATAATAGAGCTCATGTACAAATTTCCTTCCTATATTCTTTATCAACCTCTTCTAGTGATTCTTGAAAGGTGTGAGAAGAGAGTCATGGTCACTGAGTTGAGAAAGAGAAATAGTTTGGTATGACAACATTACTTGTGATAGGTCTAGCTAGCAGGCTACCAAATTACATGGTAATGGCATTCAAAATGTGAAAATTCCCATTTCACTTGGAAATAAGGTGGTAGAGAAAGGTATAGATGAAAGGAGATATCCATTTATGGTAAAGAAATCAAATAGTTCTATCAATTCCACCTTGCAACTGTAAGAGACATTGAATTAAATTTCATCTCAAGACAGGGCTTTGAGAGGACACTCTCAAAGCCAACCTTCGTTATGGCTTTGAAACACATGGTAAGTATCAAGACTTAGCAACTTTATTTGCATAATTTTTTCTAGCATGGACCTTAATGTCATAGCCTTCTTTTTCCTAAATGAATGCAAATTTCCTTGCCATTTGGCTTGTGACATTCATAATTCATGCTCATGGAACATGATTGTGTTGCAATTGTGATAACATTCGCTGTATGCAGAGGCTAATAAAAAATGATCGAAAATGACATTTTTGCTCTGTTTTTTTGAAGATTTAAGGAAAATTACACTAAGTAGCTTCCAACTTCATATGACCATCATGTCAAACTCATCTTAGGATATTGTCCAAGTAAGAGCCACTTAAGCAAGCAATCTAGTATACATGACTCCAATTTCAATTAGCAGCAATGACAGTTCTAAGTATGGTGCAAACATTGCTCTAGATCCTCAATGGGGCATGTTTAATGACAATAATTTGGGGAGTGAGAGAGGGAGATGGTTGGAGAAAAAAATCAAGGAATCCTCGGGAAATTGAAAAATATATAACTAATAAGGTGGAAGACATTTGTAACCTAAGAGAGAAACCTGTGAGGAAATGTGTGAAGTTGGTATTACACACCCAATTGGACAACCTCGAGGAGAAAACATTTCTCCCACTTTATTTGTTGGCATAACCTAGTAAGTGCTATTCACTACCATGTATTTTGTAAAGGCCTTTCAACCTAGTTCCCATTCAACTCTATCCACCAGGTTGTAGAGGATTCCAAGCCTAATTTCATAAAAAGTAAGTTGGGGATGATCACATTGACTTGCTTGATGACATGTCTATGAAGATTAACTACCTTGAACTATTTTTTTGCGTAGGGAAAGAGACACATTCCCATGTCCGAGCATGAAAACGTTCTTTGATATTGTTAATGCCTCTAGTGTTTACTTCTACAAGTTCTATAGGCAGAGTCTGTAAAGGGCCAGGTAGCCTCTGGATCTCATCTTTTTTGAAAGGTGACATATCTAGTAAATGCCCCTACAGTCAATCTCTGGAATGGATCTAAATAGAAGTTCTTCATTTTAATATCCGTAAAACACAACAACTTTAAGGTAAACTATGTACATGTGTCATTTCTTCCACAAACTAAAGTGTATAAGTAGTAAATTTTATACCAAGTGTGCCCCCACCATGTAAAGCGCAATTTGGTGAACTTATCATTTTTATAATATCCTTTTCGATTAAATTTAGTTTCACACATGATCAATTATTGCTTTGAAAGTTGTGTTCTACATAATTTGTGTACACTAAATTACAAATTGATTTTTTGAAATCTATTTTGTGAATATCGACCAATAGATATATATTATGGAGGATGAAAGACGAAGATCATCCGAATCCCATATGGAAGTTCAGGGATCGGAGGATGTTCATGGTATTTAAATATAATCTTAAATCTCCATACATGTGTGTACATATGGAATTGATTTTTTTATTAACTTTGTGAGTGAAATTAGTTGTTAATAAGTTTCATATTTTAATTTTTAGGAGGCAAGAGGAGAAGGGTTTCTACTCCATCCATGGAGCGTGGCCAAGGTTCAACCGGTCGAGGTATGAGTGGTAGCAGGTTGCGGGAAGGGGGTGATATTTATTCCCCCGAAGGCCTATCAATGGTTGTTGGTTCTCAACAGGGTCACAGTGGGTCTGGTTCTCAGCAGCGTCATTCTGGGGTTGGTTCTCAGCAAGGTCATGTTGGAGATGATGTTAACCAACAACATCAAGGTTGCCATCAATTTCAATATTTTTTCATTAAATTTGTACAAATTTTTTTACACGTGTTTTTTCTAATATATGAAATTTTATATATATTGATGCAGAGGCTGAAAATGTTCGAGCCAGTGATCAAAATAGACGCAGCGTAGCGCGCTACATTCAAGAAGAAGGTTGTCAACCCAACACAACTTATCCGGCTGAGATTACTGATATACCATGGGAAATGAACATGGCGGAATGCACCTTACAAAGGTGTCAAAGCCTTCATGCAAAATTGCAAAGAGATCTCGAGGCTTTGTCTCTACCTGCTGAGAGTAGACAAAGCCTCGAAATAGTTACACATTCATTGAGTGAAATGGTAAATGTGTACAAAAATTTGGGGCCAACGACCGATTCGTTTGTAGAACTGATGAGAAAGAGAAAAGAAACAGTGATAGGTCCCGATAAATGGCAGGACATAAAACAAAGAGTTACAAGAGCAGAGGCCAAGTCAATGTTTAATTATAAGGAAGGGCCAAAAAGAAAAATGTTGAAGGTGCAGTATTTCAAGCACCCAGACAAAGCTAGTTATTTGTATGATCGACATCTTGCGGCCTTTGGAAGGCTTCCATGGAACGATGAGGTTCCCGTTTATTTTGCACAAATGTTTTATGCAGAATTTTTTTTGGGTATGAAACCCAACTACAATGACCTTCCTTCAGAATTTTTTGGCCCGGGGAGAGGTCGATTATATCAACGTAAGGGCGCTAAGCGAGATGTGGATGCTCAACTTTGGTTTTCCGCCATTGATGAGCTTCCACTGCTTGAATGTGAACCCAAAGTGACTGAAGATGACGGCACAACAGCCTGATACAAGAGATGTTATGATCGATAATTTATGGAATGGATGAGTGTGAGCTGATCTTTGTTTTGAATCGACAAGAGCACAGCTGTGCATGTAAGGCATCTTTGTTTATCGTACAGATGAGGAGATTTACAACATGAATGTTGAAGATCTCCGAACATATGCAATAAATTGTCGCAATGGTCTACAAGACCTAATTTTTCATGAGGAAGAGAGCACCGGAACGGTATGTGTTAGTGACCTTAGGGTTTGAAATTATTTTTACATATACATGTGTACAATTTTTAATAAATACATGTGTATGTACATGTATACATTTATTTGTATGTGTACATTAATCTAATTTAATGTATGATTACATGTTAAAACACCATTTGCAGTTCTCAGGCATGTTGCGTGATGAAAATGTTAATATTACGTTCAGGACTTCCGGTTCAAACGATGCAGATGGGCTTGACCATCATGATATGTTGGCACATGTATGTTAGTGTTTTTTATGATTCTCAAAATAATAATTAATACACACACATGCACATGTATGTATATATATATAATTTGATAAAATGTTTTAATAGGTACCGATTCTGTCTGATGTTTTTGGGATGGCGGTACCTTCTTCTTCCTTAGGAGATGTACCTTCTACTTCATTGGGAGATGAGCCACAAGTATGGACAATTTTTCACAAGTTTGAAATTTATGTTTAAAAGTTATATATATATATATATATTCTACCTCAAAAAGTTCCATTAAAAATTGAGATATATATATATATATATATATATATATATATATATATATAGAGAGAGAGAGAGATATATATATATATAGATAAGAGAGAGAGAGAGATCTATATTTTGAGTTATTTAAAAATGGTGAATTTAGGTTCTATAAAATGATTTTTTTAATCCGGTAATATATATGATTTTGAGATAGGGAACCTCTATATAAAGATTGGAACAAGTTGTCTTTAGTTCCTTTTTTTTAATATTATTATGCACAAGTTTATATATGTACACGGCATTTTCATTTGAAATTTTTTAATATATATATATATTGTACAGTTTACCAGTGCTGCAGATGTTTCTATGGGAGAACCTGTTCATCAAATGGAGAGGGAACCTTACGAGGTATTGCATGATTTTTTTGTTATATTTTGTTTTTTACATGAAGTTTAGATATATATATTCTCATTCATTTTTAAAAACTTCAAATTTTAATGTTCAAGTACATGTGCATTGTGTATGTAGGTTTCCTATTCACAAGATAGGGCGTGGACTGAGACCCTAGTAGGGAAGACGCTAGATCCTCCATTTGATGGACATGATTTACAGTAGATTTGATTTCAAAATTTAGATGGTTTTAAAATTTGTTAAACTTGATACAGTTTGATACTTGTGAGATTTACAATTTTTGGACATATTTTATTACATTTTTATTATATAATTTGTTTTATTTAATTTTTGGATGGTTTTAGTACTTTTGGCATGTGAATGTGAAGTAATGTTGTCATCTGAACTACATTTGGCATGTGATATTTAATGTTAAATGTTTTTTTTGGATAGTTGAATTATAATTGGCATGGCATGCGAAGTTTTTAAAACTCAAGTTTTGGATGGTTTCAATCTACATTTTGCATGTGATATTTAATGAACTTTAAATGTTTAATGTTTTAATGTTGCACAATATATAATCAAAAGGGTTTTAAAACTTAAAGTTTTGGATGGTTTCAATCTAAAACTTAAATTTTTGGATGGTTTCAACCTACATTTGCACATATGGTAAATTGAAATTATGTTACTTGTAACAAGACAATCCCCATTGATTTCATTGTATATGTTGATTTCTAATTTGATATAATTGCATGTATGATGGTACATTACTTATAAAGTCATTGGATTAATAGTGTTCATTGATTTCAGTGTAAGCGCAAAAAATTATTGACAATGTAGAACGATTTTTGTGTTATAATAATTAAACCTAATAATATTGGAGAGCAAGAGAGACTTGAGGTATGGTGTTTACTACAAGAGTTCGAGCTAAATATTTAAATGGTTTATGATTTATGATTTTTAATTTTTTTTAATATAATCGATACGGAAAGATGACAAAACTAATAAGGGTGACAATAAGAATAGAAGAAGAGAATAGTTTAAGATTGATCACAATAAATGCTATTTGTAATTGATTACATTCTAATTATTCACATTCTATCATTCAATATTATTACATTGTCACTTTGCATTCAAAAAATTTTATTTGATCATTTTCCATTATTAAAGTTATTCTACAATATTTATCATCTCAACAAATTGAGGTAACTAAGAAAATTTAAAATTAAAATGACTTGTTAAATCTCAAACATATTTAGCATATTGAAAATGGTTATATTAATATTAGATGTATTTACATATTATGGATAAAATTAATCATATGTTTCTCATATTATCGATAGTTTTTCCTTGGTTGCACACGATTGAAACCAACTTAGATCCATCTTAACTACGAATCTATAAAGCGCCGAGAGGGATCAAATCTCTTGAGGTGCAAACCTTTCTTCAAGTTTTTCACTCAAAAAAGAGGTTTGCACCTCTAGATACTTGATCCCTATCGGCGCTTGATAGATCCATAGTTATGATGGATCTAGGAAAATAACTTTCTAAAAATAAGTAAGGGAAAAGCAGCATAGGGAACAATTAGGAGTAGATTTAGGGCATAGGGAACAATTAGGAGTAAATTTAGGAACATGTGATAGTTGGGTGAGATAAAATCATATATTTTAATAAAATAATGGGAATTTGTAGGAGAGACAAATAGTGGATATGACAAGTATTTTGGTGAATAATCAAATTTATGGAATTAAACAATTAATTATTTTTGTATGTGAAAACAAGATTCACACCTAATCCTCACCTAAAAGACTAAATTAAACACATTATTATGAAGGGGACGAGGAGCTTTCTAGGTTTTGAGCTCCCCATTGTTAGATGAGTGTCGTAATGGCATTCCATGTATTTTTGTGAGAACTTATGATATTATGATATTCTAATTACGAAATAGTGATCTTGAGTACATGTTGGATAATGTAGTAGATAGAAACTTTTTTATAAGGGGAGATAAGGGATGTGACCAAGTTCCTATCAGTGAAAAAAAATTTCTTCACCTTCCTATAATTCCATTGTAGCTTTGGGGGCCAAAGGTAAGAAGAGTACCTTGGAATTTCTTGGGTGAAAAACCAAGTGGGTCACCAACTTTGGTCTACTACATTGGAATTCATTAAAGAATTGGTCATTGGAGCTGCTTCAAGCTAGGAGTGAGCATCGTCACCAACCTACATTAAATATTTTACACTCCCTAGGGTGAATGATACTTTAAATTGATTGACAGTCTAAGACTTTCGAATTTTTCCGAATGCCAAATGATTTTACAAAGCTAGTATTTATAATATCCTAATATGTCATTCGGTGACAACTTTTACCGGAAACTTGAAACAAAGAGAATCTATCCTTGGCTAGGACATCATGTAAGATGCCTGCCATAAACAGTAAAATTGTACTTAAAAGCTGAGATTCGGGCAAGTGGGGACAACCACTTGTTATCTCGTCCCTTGGAGGCTAGGCCATAGGGGGACCAAATCTGACCTTACAAAATAAAGTGAAATAATTTGTACCATATGGTCGGAAAACATATACAAGAACAATTAATATACAAGAAAAATTATTTTCATTCTAGAATATATATATATATAACATTTTTCATCAATGCACATGTATAGAAAAACTACTTTCAGTTGATACTAGAGCACGTGCTTGTACCCAAACAATTTGTAACATGCGCAAACCACAAATAACATAAGCAACTCAATTTTTAGTTGAGTACTGGAAGTTTTATAACATATTTAATCCAAAGATAATAAATTGTTGGACACTTCACTCAAAAAAATTCTAATGGAATTCCATCCTCAATAATCCGCTCATGATCGGATTTTGACATTTTCCATTTCTTAATTTTCGATTTTTTCTTTGATTGAACTTCTATCAACTTTATGCGTGTTGCACACACCAAGTGACTATATTGAAAACTTATGGAATCAGGTTCATAGTCTTCAAAGTAAACAATGTCTCCACTTTGATGAGTTTGTCTGAAAAAATAACCTTTCAGTATAATAGACCCTCTGTCATACTGAAATCCGTGATCATTATAGTCTTGTAATAATTTCATTTTTAGTTCAGTGCAACGCATCAAATAATACTTCACATTTTCATCGTTGTCAATAGGTGCAATTATAGCAAAAACATCTCCTACACAATAAAATAAAAATTTAACATTTAATTATGCATATTTAAATTTATTTCTAGATCTTTAAATCATTAGAAAGTAATTCAAATGTTACCTTCTCTAAAAAGATCAGAAACTCGATCACCATCGGATGATATTGTAGTTTCCTCTGATTGCATTTCTTCAAACATTGCAACAGACATTTTGCCCTTTGTATTTAGCTTTGTATGTTTCCAATCATTCACATACATTTTGTTTTCACAAACGTCATTGGATTTTGTGCTGTCTATGCAAACATCACAAAAACAAGAATATTTTCTTTTATCCAATGCAAACACATTTGTGGACAACTTTGTTTGAATTGAATGCAATTTTCGAGTCCCTTTTATTGTTTCAACGTCATTTCCAATTGATCTATCTACGTCTTCGATTCCAATATGCCAGAAAAACCTTTATATGGAAAATTAGAAAAAGAATTTGTAAATATGATATCAAAATACAATTAAAATAATCATTGCATGATAAATGTACAATGTTTAAAATTAGATTTCCAATATAAATTAAATTGAATGTACCTTCGCACTTCTCTTGATGGGTTAATTTCATGGCTTAGAGCAGTGATGCACCATTGAACAACTTCTTCAGTGTTCACAAGTCGGCGTGCAGAGTGGTTCATTTGATATCTTCGAAGTACTTGTTTTATGCATGCTCCTGCACCGTCATGTTCTCCTTTTCCATGGCTAGTCTCAAAGAAATTCCAACAATGTTTAATGCATGTTTTCTTATGAAGACAACACAACCAAAAGAATGACCGTGCAGATTTGAATTGACCTGCGCATCCGTCTGACCATATCCAATGTTCATTGAGTGTTATTCCACGATTTTTCAATGAATTATAAATTTTTCCAAAACAATGTTGTACAAAACATGTATCATGTGTACGATCGTCACTGATATAAAAGTGATATTCTTTAATGATATGTCGATTTTCACTCGTGCTTTCTATATGATTGACATTTTGTTCAGCATGTCTATATAGAATATGGACGAGCATGGAGACTTGGTCAAAATGATAGTATTCACTCTGAATTTCTTTTTGTGGAACAAATGTATAGTTTTCTGCAAAATCAATTACTGACAAAATGGTCCCTGGTGGAAAAAATTCACGAGATTTTTTGAATTGAAAGTCTTGCCATCGAGCTCTATGGGAATGTTTGGTGTATTTGTAAATTTCTGCCTCAAACTTTCTCAAAAAGTCTATCAGAAAAATTTCGTCTTCTCGTAATTCGATTCTTTTAACACTATTTGCACTTTGAATCGATATACCGATATATTCATATCTCTTACATTTCACTTTCATGTTGAACAATAATTGATCATTTATATCAATACGATATTTGTTTTGAAATTTAATCAAATTTCCACAATCATTGCATTTGTTACCACCAACACATCTCTTTTTGTAAAATAGTTCATCGCTTTCTCTTTCACATAGAATTTGAGATATGAATTCACGGATAGTGGGAGGAGGAGGTGAATCCTTCCATAATGTTCTACCGAAATCAAGGAATGTGTCATAATATAACTCAAATTCCACATGATAACGGCAACAACAAGTGTCGCATATGGTGATAGGTTTTACATACCATGGTTTTTGTTGAACAAAAGCACTGAGTGAAACATGAATTTGACGATTCTCTTCTTTGAACTTGTTGAATAACTCTATCTGAGTGGTTTCCAAGAGATGTTTTTCATGTTCTTCGTATTAATTTCGTGCTATTCTTCTTCGTATCACATGTCTTGCAGTTGGTGAAACACGCGAATTGTTCTTCCAATATTCACATATTATTTTTTTAACATTTTCTCCAAGTCTATCTTTGTATGGTTGCCTACAAATAGCTCTCCAACAAGCGAGTTCATCATTTACATCTATTTGCAGTCGAAATTTTCGATGTTTGTGTAGAGTTTTTCGCGAGGTTCCGAGTGCTCGTGCCATAGATGTTATCAAACGATTCTCTTGAGTACTTGGTGAAACCATTGCCATCTGTATTCCTCTACGTATATTTGAAACATCTTTATCTCTAGATCTCTTAATTGACTTTATAGCACTACTCACATTTTTTATCACCTCTTCCTTCATCTTTTTATCTTTGGTTGATTTTCGAATACCCAATAGTGTCGTCGTTTCTTTTAATTTCTTTGATGATAGGAGACCTTTCAACATTTGAGCTTGAACTGTCACTCGCTCATTTAAGAAATAATCTTTAAAAATGCAGTTGACACGATATCGTATAACATGGTCAGGTTTTTTATCTCCATATGTGTGAGTGTCAACATTTTCTAACGTCTCATTATCGATAGTGATTTCATCTGTACATATTCGAAAAAAATAGTACATATTCAATAAATCACTAAATTAATAAATATGTCAATAAATATTAGGAAAATTTTAAATATATCAATAGATCATAATATTTACATTTACATACCCGCTTCAATTTCTGCTTGAGGTTGATTTTCTTCTTCAATATTTTGAGGAGTATCTCTGTCTGTTTACATTAAACAAAATATTTTTCAAATTAGTTCATCAAAAACAAATTAAGTTTCACCTTTTACATTAGAAAAATTTTAAATATATCAATAGATCATAATATTTACATTTACATACCTGCTTCAATTTCTGCTTGAGGTTGATTTTCTTCTTCAATATTTTGAGGAATATCTCTGTCTTTTTACATTAAACAAAATATTTTTCAAACTAGTTCATCAAATAAAAATTAAGCTTCACATTTTACATTAGGAAAATTTTAAATATATATCAATAGATCATAATATTTACATTTACATACCTGCTTCAATTTCTGTTTGAGGTTGATTTTCCTCCTCAATATTTGAGAGGGCTTCTAACTTTCTTTTGCGAGATTGTCTCGTTTCTTCTCTACATGTCTCAGGGTCTCTTTTTCAATCATATTTTCTCGCACAAGTTCTTCAATTTCCCATGATAATAAGGTATGAAGTTCAAAAAATTTCCTTCAAAAAATTAGACAATAACTCAATTACAAAAAATATCACAAAAGATTTAATTTAAAAAAATTCAGTGTAAATTTTTTGTAAAAAATACATACTCCAATCCAAAACACAGACTTTAAAAAATTCGAGAGAAAAATGTCTTATAAAAATGAAACGAAATTCAAAAAATTTACTTCAACTCAAAACACGTACATACCTCCAAGAAATGTCTTTTGAATGTACGTCCAAGAAAATTTTTACAATTTTTGCCAAAATCACGTCGTCTCCAAGAAATGTCCTCCAAAAAAATTCAGTAAACTCAAAATTGTAAAATCAATTTGCTTCCAAGAAATGCTCTTAAACCCAAACCTTGAAGAAAAGCTTTTGAACCCAAACCAAGATTTTGTAAAATCAATTTGCTTCCAAGAAATGCTCTTAAACCCAAACCTTGAAGAAAAGCTTTTGAACCCAAACCAAGATCTTTGTAAAATGAGATGAAGTGTGCGAAATGTGCGAAAATTGTGAATCATTTTGCGGCAATTTATATTGACGCGAAATGTGTTTTTAGTAGGGGGCTCCACAAAACTTTCCGGCCGACGGAGAGTTATACAATAGTTCGGCCGAACTATTAAGACGTTAGAGTTAACGACTCTTAAGCGGAAAACATAGTTCGGCCGAACTTTTGTTAAAAAGTTCGGCCGAACTATTAAGACGTTAGAGTTAACGACTCTTAAGCGGAAAACATAGTTCGGCCGAACTAACGCGTCACCAATTACGCAAAAACCAGGCTCTGAAAACGGTTCTGCAACTTTGGACTGATTAAACTCCATGAAAGATTGTTAATTAACTGTCGGAACCAAGACAAGCATTTTCAGAATTGAATCTACTTTCAGGAAATATAACTTTTATGGAATTTCATAAACGTTTATTAATTATAATTATTTTTCTAATAAAATAGGTGCAAACAATTTCTGAGGGTCGTCGTGATTCAGTGAAATCAAAATTTTGTATCTCTCAAAATACATTGTAAAAAAAATTGAAAAATTTATGGGGCATTACATTAGTCCGCCGTCTCTAATGGGTAGCTTTTAGATTTTTAGTTTATAACTTATATGTTAAGAAAATTCTTGCGACGCGAAACATATCCAAAATACGCAGTTTTTCGTATTGGACCAGTTCAAAAAATTCTAGTAATTATGATATGCATCCATTGGCTTTGTAAATATGACAAAAACAAAATAGACTGTCTAGATTGTTGTAACACATTTTGTTTTTTCAAAAACACAAATTTTCAATGAATACAACATTGCGTCATAACATGACTTTTTATGAATCATTTGATTGTTAAGAAACACACACTCAAAGAAACGCTAAGTTGACATATCAAATCTGCATAAAAAAATTTCAAAAAATAAGTAATAGAAAGCTAACAAAATTTCTCACAACTTTTATTTTTATCGCAAAATGAAATTCTACACAAAAAAATTGTTATAGTTTGCAGAAAGCTAAAGAACCGAAAAAAATGAAAATTTTTTCTCAAAAAAGGGCAAAAAGTGTAACCCAGCTTCACATTTTCACCCATATATATAGAATGGAGAAACATCTGGTTCATTGGGCAATGGAGTCAAGAAGAGGTCATAACATACTCATCAATGGATATGGGATAACAGAGGGAAAATCTAACTTGGCCACAGGATCCTTTGGTTTTGGAATGAGATGGACATCAATGATTTAGAAAGAGAAGTTTAATTCTCAAACAAAGGGAATTTGAAAGCACAATTTGAACAATAAAGAGATTTTTGATAGACAGGGCTAACCATGAATTCTACAAATCACACATTTAAGCAAACAATGATTTCAAAACAACTTTTAAAATGAAATCTAAGATTCGGGGAACACCCTATTTCCTCAAAGATTTTATTTCAAATGACTTAGAAAACATAGAAGATTCACTGATAATTGCAGTCATAGAAGAGGGAACACCTAACACATCTATGATTACAACTATAAAGACCTTTGAGACAACTGTTTAAGTAAGGACAAAGGGCAAGATCAGAACAGACCTCCTTGACTCACTGTAAACAGAAAACTTCAAAGGGAGACTTCAATAACAGTTTTAAAGTGGCAACATACAAAGCGGGGAGAACCATAAATCGATGTTGAAACCAATTGTTTGAACTATTAACGGAAATAAACGAAGCATGAAGACTAAGAGAAGGTTAAAGACTCTAACATACTTCGTGGAAGAAAAACATGAAGCTTGAGTGAAGGATGAACAGGTCTAGGTGCTTCTAGGAGTCATTTCTTAGCCACAACTTTCAACCTACTGTAGTAAGAAATCATGGAATAGAATGAAAACAGGGGAAAACATTAAACAGTTCAGAATACTTCACCAACAGCCAAGCTCATGGATCCAATGATAGAGCCTTCTCAGGAACAAGCATGCAACAACATCATCAAGGCTTCCAAGACTTCAATTTCTCTTTCAACTTCAACAAACTATGTATTTATTCCAGAGAATTTCAGTATCACAACTAGTGATCAAACAACAACCAACCCCTATCTCATCTTTTTCAGAAGTATTTATAGAAGAAATGAGGAGGTGGAATGGGATAAAATATCTTCTAAGTTCAATTAATACAGTTTACTGTCTCTCGACCTTTGAGGGGCTTAATGGAGAACATTCTGAGATTTTTCCTGTATTAATTGGTTTATATTAACTATCAAGCTCGCTGGAAAGAATTTGTTGACTTTAAGGCTCTTCGTTATCCTCATAATAACATCCGCTGTCAGTTTACAATAAGTTCCTTTGGTTGAATTAACTGTTCAGCCGCATTGATGTAAATTCTCCTGGTCTGGTCATAACTCGGCCTCCTTTTGATTATTTTGAGGCTGTGGGTGGCTCTGTTGTAGCTGGGGGATTCAATTTGCCCCTGATGTGGCATAATATGCTTTCTATCTGATAAAACACTCATGATTTTCTTTAAACTGTGTTTTAGGCTTCTAATAATCCATTTTAGCCATAATCCTATAGATCTGTCTTTAATTTCCAGTCTTGATATATTTTTGTCTTCGGCATTGATACTCTTTGATTTGTGTCTAATTCACTGTGCTTTGCTGGTATGCAGGGTCGCGCAGGGATGATATGGCATCAATACCTCATGAATCACTGATGAAACGTGAATTTTAGACCCTGCGAAAGATTTTCTTTGATGAATCGAAGGTGGGAGAATCGTCACCCTCTGCCTTCAATTTTTCTTCATACATAGCGGAAAAAACCATAAAACCCTGCAAAAATACAAACAACTATTATAAAATCCTGCATATATAGGTTAACTGCTTCAGAAGGCACGTGGATGGAGCGTGGCCGTTGGATGACATCCAACGGTCGGGATCGATCAGAGGAGTTCAAAGGGAAGGTGGAAAAGGAATATAAATTGGAGCCGTCGATCGCGCAGAGATCAACGGTCGGGAGCAGAGGCGAAAAGTCAAAGCGGAGGAATCAGGGCGATGAATGGTGGGTCGTCGATTTGCAGATCAGATTGATGGCAAAGATCTTTTAAATGTCGCACCATAGTCTGGTTAGCTGTCGGGCTTCTTTGTCGAGTGGTCGCCGTCCGATGGGCGGCCTCAGATCGGACGGTGGACGTCAATATCGCGCCGGGTCCAAGTCTGATCTTTAGCGCGCGATGGACGGCGGTTCTGTGAACAATGCCCAAGACACGTGTCAGTCAGCGTATGGAATCGCTGCGAAATGGAAAAAACCGCCCCGCACTCAAAAGCGGTGCGATGGATACCGCGTGGTTTTGCAACAGTGAGTAGACGGCGGGGACCACCGAGCGATGGATTGCATGCCATCGATCTGTAGATCAGATCTACGGTGGAGAGAGCTTTGAATTTTGGACCGGCGAAAAACCTTAGGAAATAATAAAAAAACCCGAAGTTTCAAAATAACATAAGGTTTTAATATTTTTGGGGGTGGGAAAAATATAAAATATGGTTAGGTGCTCGGCTGCAGGGCCATGGGTTATATGGGAAAACATATGACCGAGGGTTTTTAAAAGGAAGGGCTAATCGGCATCAGGTGATGCGATAAGCGCTTGGAGGGTTGGTGCTCGATTCCAGCACCAAGACGTATGGAAGGGAGGGTTAAAGACTTAGCCCAAGGGGGCTTAAGTCATAAACAATGTATTTTTATGGATTTTTAATGGTTTTGAAAGGAGTTTGAGGGTTTCGATAAGGCTAGGAAAGGGTCTTAGACCTTATCAAAGGGGTTTTGATGAAGGGAGAAGGGGAAAACATGAGAATGAAGGTTTTCATGGGAAAAGAAAAAACAAAGATGAGGTTAGTTTTGGCAGAAGGGGAAAAAAAGAAAATGGTGGTGGCAGCAGTATTCTTTCTTGGGAATTAGCGGGATTTCTGAGTTGAAAAGGGGGGAAAGGCAGTGATGTTTATACAAAAGATAAGATTTTATCAAAAGACTTTAAGCATCAACAATTTTTAGCAAATGAAATTGTTTCTTGAAGGCTATCCAAAATCATTTAGCCACCACTTGATATAACATAATTTATAGGTGGCTAACAGAAAGATGCACCACTATCAAGATACCACACCAATCCCATTGAGCTTGAAACCAAGCATGTGATCAAAGAGAAATCAAGTTCAAATTGCGAGGCTAAGGCCTCTCCAGCTGCAGCGCCAGCAACCTTCTTGTTCTTCTTTTCCTATGGGAAATTAGTGGCGAGATGCCCATGTTCGTGATAGTGAAAACACTTCACTTTGGACAAATCCAGCTTCTTGCCTTTAGCCTCGGATTTTGGATGGGATTTCTTCCCCTTCCCTTTCCTTGCTTTGGCAGCCAAAGCGCAATTCTCTTCATCATCATTTTTCGATGAAGACCCATTCCTGGTACTTCGCCTTATCTCCTCATGCACAAGATCTGACCAAAGTCGCTCCCAACCCAACAGTTTCTCTCGTCCATTGACAGAATCTTCGTAGCTATGCCAACTCTTCGGAAGCCCAAGGAGAGTCAAGCTCACCAAGTCATCATCATCAACAGTAATCCCCACACTTCCCAGTTCATCCCTACAATGGACAAACTTCGTGAGATATATTGGAATACTGTCGCCCTTCTCCATTTTTATTTTTCTAAGCTTATCTTTCAGCACCAACTTCCTCTGGTTGTTGTTGCTTTGGAAAAGATATGTCAAAGCCTTTCACTTTGCAAATGGAGTGGCTTTCCCATGAAAGCTTGACACAATATGGTCCTTCACACCTTCCAACAGAATTCTTCTTGTATTTTCTACCTTCTTTTGCCATGCGTCAAGTAATGCAGCATCGCTAGAACCAAGCTTAGAAACATCGCTATCGATGAACTCCTTCAATCCATTATCTTCAAGCACCGCCTCCATCCTATCCTTCCAGGGTATGTAATTTGAGCTGCTCTCAAGGGAATACTCCAATCACAACCCATTGAAAGACATTTCAATGAATACTCAACTGTCGCACCAAGAAATTTCTACAGCAAATTCAAATTGTCCACCATCACAAAACTCAGCAATTCTTCACAATTGCAATCTCCAGTGATCAATATTGCTCTGATACCATGTAGAAATTTATTAATATTGATGTATTAATGGATTCTCCTGATCTCACAATATTTATCTTCTTGCAAAATACATAATCCTTCCACTGCTAAACTTGCAGAAATTTAAAATTCAATTGCAAACACACGTGAATAAATTCAATCGCACATAACATAGTTGTTTAACGGGAAAGCTTAAAGCTAAAAACCCCAACAATCATATATTATGTATATCAATGGAATCATGTAATAATCTCATACAAATCTTAGTACATCAAGCTCTCGGTACAATCAACAATCATTACACACAGTCATGCAGAAATTTGCATCTCTATGCACCAATTTCTTGCCTCTTGGCAGCCTGCCTCCAATGCGCAATCCCTGCTGAAGAAGACCCCTGAATGAATTCGAATTGGCCTTGCCTTGACTGCACAATCCTCATTGGCAACGCCAATGTGTGTCAGATGCATTGAATGCGTCACTATAGTCACAACAGATAGTCCATCTCACCCTGTCACCTATCTCTCCACTGGGTCTCCACTGGCACTGACATGCACTGTAGTTAACTGTTGTATTTGTTCAGTGGTTAGTGAGTTATTAGTTGCAAATTAATTAACTAATTAATTCACTTAACTCTCACTAATGTATCTTTCGGCTAGACTAGATACAACTAGCCCAACTGAGTTTAACTCCATTAACTGAGTTACACTGAATAAAAACTCCTGTTACTACTCTTCCAACTCTGTCATAACTTTGCCACTTCAGTTCTAACTGAGTCCTTCATGCATGAGTCACCATAAACCCTAGGAATTGCGTAATTCCTTCAGCCCACTGATTTGCCAAATACGTTCACTGAAATAAAGTGCTCCAAGGTAATAAGTTGATATTTATTTTCGGATTATTATTAAGAGCTAATAATAATCGACATGCATCTATTTTTAGATTGACGATCTATAAATAGACTTCACCCAATATTCTAAAAATAGAATTTCGTCTATTTTTCCAACTTGATCAACCATCTACAAATAGCATCCTGCAACTTACAGAATATGCTCACCATGTCTAAAAACAGACATACACCTAAAAATAGCCTGCGGGCCCCACTTAGTGAAGGTGCTTACTTTTCACTAAGCTCATCATCTTGTTGAATCTCAACATTGTGAACAAGAATACATAGTAGACCACTATAAGTGAAGGCGGATAGCATTGTCGAGCCATGGAGAGAGGTGGCCAACAAAGGATCAGTCGTTGACAAAGAAGGCAGTTGAGCAATAGTTGCATAGCTAGGCACAAATAAAAAAATAGAGTTAACCAACCACCAACACATCTAGTCGAGAGGTGGGTTATCCATCGATTGGCACTATTAGAACGAGCTCACTTAGGAGGGTGTAAGTAAAGGACATCTCCTGTGGTGGTCAAGGGTTGTCAATTCACCACAGCCACTGCCACGAGAAGAGGCCAACAAGCCAACAAGAAAAGAGCAGTCGCAAGGACAAGGACCAGTGGTGCAAGTAACAACCACAATGGCATACTCATGCAAGTAACTGCCATTAACAATTCAACGCACAGATCCAGGTGTATTAGAGCCCAGCGCGATAGCAAAATAGATTAGGGTTGCAAGGACTGAGCCGACAAGGGTAGACTACAAGGAGTAGAGGTTCAGACAAGGGTGTGCAACCAACAAAGAGGCCAAGGTAGTGGTTGTACATTCACAAGCAACATAAATAATAATAAAAAGTATTTGGCAAAATGGATATACTAGGTCTTCGATACAAAAACAAGTTAGATGGAGCATCGAACCTCCTACCCAACAAGACTAGGATCACTCTGGTTCTCAAGTAAAACGATCTTCGGGAGATTGTTGAGACAGAGATCCCTATGTCGTCAAATCCTCGAGAGAAGACCTACTTAGCAAATAAGGAGATAGGGCACAAAGGGTACTCCTAGATGTTGTAAAGAATCATTTGATTCCTTACTTATCCAAGAAAAAGACAGCTAAGGTGATGTTCGATGCCACTGGTGGGATTATACCGCAGCAAAACAATCAACAAAAAGATAATATTAAAGGATATGCTCCAAACCACACAAATGACCAAGTCTAACTCAATAATGAGTTATTTGATGAATATTGTACAGATTCGTGATTAGCTTCAACAGTGGGAGAACAGGGGGAAGACAAAGAACTAGTAAATTTGGCATTGAGTGGGTTCTCAAAGGCATTAATTTCTTTTTATATGTAGTCATCGATTAGCACCCCTTAGTTATAGTTGCATCTGTAGAATCTTAGGGGGACTTTTCCAAGAAGTTTGAAATGAAGATTGTACTTGTTTCCTACATTCCCTCTAGCACCTTACCATTTGGTGTGTGGCTACTAGATAGTGGATCCATAAGACATATGACAGAAGCACGAGAGCAATTCACCACCCTCATCAAGTGGGACACAAAATTGGATGTGAAGTTAGGTGTTGATACAAAGCATGCAATAAAGGGGGTTGGAACAATGGTATTCCAACTTGAGTCAGAAGGTAAGATGGAATTGAAATATGTGATATGGGTATTGAAACTCAGGTGGATTTTTCTCTTTAGTCTGAATGATTGAGAAGAAAGGGTTTGGTGTAGTGTTCCAGGATGGGCAAGCATTGATCAAACACAGAGGATCTAACTCAAGCGGTGTCCACATCATTGGAGTAAGAGAGAGCAACATGTATAGGGTAAATGGCCAACCTATAAGAACAAAGAGTAAGTAGCTCTAAAGGTTAAGTAGTTCAGAGGGAGTCAACCTTCAGGTGCAACTGGGGAGGAGCAGTCAACAGATTCCTCCAAATCTGTCAAGGTCTCTTGGCATGAAATGCTCTTAAAGAATGTTCAAGAGATGGAGGTTTCTAAGAGAAAGCTCATAGGGAGCGGGTCTTTGAGGATGATGGCAAGGAAGTCTTCCAATTCAAAGGTAGCATCCATGGCAGCAGATGCAAGTCCAAGATCAAAGCCAGCTCCTTAGGGTCAGAAGTACCCCCCTCGCTAAGAGGGAGTGTTGATGTTTGTAGTCTAGGCGAGTACTTCTTAACAGGCCTAAGTATCTAGGCTTGCATAGATCGCCCAAAATTTCCTTACAACGATTTCTCAAGTGTGAGAAAATTTCCAATGTAACTTAGCCTATGTTTTTAACTTAGAAAAAACATATATTATTATGTTGAGTTATTGAGCCAAAGTAAACTTTGGAAAGTAAAGTAAATTGCATTAGTTATTATGTTTTAATCTCAATTGTTAATCTAAAGTGAAGCTAGACCCAATCTTGGTATTTAATCATTTTGGAGATTAGGGTTAAAGATTTAGCTCATTTCAAAGTAATCTAGCAAGGCTAGGAAGATGAGAAAGACACACAATACAACATCACAATATGGAGAGAGGCTTCTCAGTGAGTATGTAGGTTGGGTCTGAGGAAGGTGAGTATGTTGGGCCATTTTCCCAAGTGAGTATGTATGTTGGGTCTGAGGAAGGTGAGTATGTTGGGCCATTTTCCCAAGAAGGGAGCCCAAGTAAGTTCAGAAGTTTAATGAAGAGTTGTGATTGGGCATAATCTGTTATGCCATTTTTTGTGATTGAGATTGGTGAATTTGTTTTTGCTATATTTAATGTTTCTAGGAACCTAATTGCACATTTAAATCAGTAGATCAATTTTCTACTAGAAATTATTGGGTGCTAGGTTTATTGAAAACTAACACTAAGCACCTGGATGTTCTCTTGGGATTTGTAGCCTCCCTCCTTCACTAATAAGCACAAATACGCTGTAAATAAAAAAGCAAGCATGATGTTTATAGAACATATCAGAAGAAACAAAGTTGTTGTTTAAAACAAGGCATAATTATAGTGAACAAAGTTGTTTAAAACAACGCATAATTATAGTGCACATTTCAGTATATTTTTTTCTGAACCCATCAAACATCTAACATTTAAAACCTAATCAATGGCATTATCATCATTTAACCACTCACTTGACATACAAAACTGGATGTTTAACATTAGCTTATTGTTGCAAAACCTCATAACTCTTCTAAATCCACCTTAATCCTAAATCTGTTAAACATCAAGAGGGAACAAGATTCAAAAGAAATTCAAGTGCTTATCATAAATTAAAATGAATCATTACTAGTTTTTTTTCCGAATGAAATTCAAGTGTTTATCATAAATTAAAATAGATCTTTACTAGTTTTTTTATTTCGTATGAAATCTAAGTGTTTATCATAAACTTTCTTCTTCTTTTTTAGCATTTATTATTTTAAAGACCCCCCTTTTGGCTTTAACATTCGACATCATTTTTTTTTTACACTAATAAACTAAAATAAAGAAGTTTAAGCATATAATGTTAAAACAGCCAATGTAAATAAACAAACTAGCATATACCCTCTTTACCCTTTGTCTTTTAATCCATGAGAGGTTTGAACATTGTTGATAGCTTTCTGAAGTGAAGTGTGTGTTTTAGCTTGAAACTGTGTATTAGGATGTTTCAAGCTAATACAGACAGTGCAGTCCATAACACTATCAACAATAAGACCGACTACAAAAATCTACACTCAAGGTTTGAACATGTTTTTTTCAAGTTTCTTATATGCTGAAGAAATCCAGAGTTAAGATTGCCCTATGCTAGTAATATCCAAATTCAAGTTCTCATCTGACTCATGCGTCCACAAATTCACATCTGACTCATGCGTTCACATTCATGTAACTGTTCCAAAAACACTGTCCTTAATGATAATGTCTTGACACTGAAGTGTTGCAGTTTTCACAGTATATAAAAATATGTATTAACATCAGAGTTTACTATTTGGTCGGAATCCCCCTAATTGCTGGTAGAGTTTGTAACCTACTTTATGAATTGTTCATGATATGCATAATGTAGACATTTGAGTCCATAAATAATTTCAACTGATGTAAATAACACGAAATCAAATAATAAAATTAAAAATATATCATCCAATATGTAGTCATTTGAGTCTATAAATAATTTCAACTGATGTAAATAACATGAAATCAAATAATAAAATTAAAAATATATCACCCACTGATTTAAATAACATGAAATCACTGATGTAAATAACATGAAATCAAATAATAAAATTAAAAATATATCATTCCTTTTATTCTCATAATGAAATTTGGCACATTCCATGTCTACATAAGGATAACTCATTTCAAAAAGACCAGCGTTTGTTGTATTACAAATGCCAAACCCTAGTGGTTGAGACTAAAGCATGCTCTCCCCCTCAAAGAAAAAGAATAAAACATTGCCAAACATCATTCTCTGGCTTTCTGCGTGAGATATATACATTCCTTGAAAGCCACTGCCACTTCTTAATGAACTATGGATGGAGCATGCTTCAAAAAATTAGATGGAACCAAAGAGGGCACATGAGGTCTGGTAGAGCTCTGCTTCCGACTCGAAAAAGAACTCATCAATGTCACAGCATGCCCAAGAGCCACAACCCAGTAATGTGCATCAAAATACCAGGGCAGGATAGCTCAATGAATAAATTACAGAACCATCAAATAGAATCTAAACAAGGCTTGTCCAATGTCAACTCAATGATAAGGAGAATGCATGGGTAAATTTAACAAAAAAAAATTGTGAATGAAATTAAATAAAGTGCGCTTAAGCATAAGACCAGAAAAAATATATCACATTAATTTGGGGCAAGCCTCGTGGAACTGGATCACAGCGTTGGACCAGTGGAAGTGAAATCGAAAAACGGGGTTCAAACTTGGAGTTCCAGAAATTCACACAGAAACCAAAGGAAGAAGGCTTAGTCCCAAACCAGATGTATTTTCTCAGTGAATTTCCATCACCTTTCTCAGCACATTGGGGATGTGACAGTCATGAAGAGATATAGAACAGAATGACCACTTTTCAGAAGACTTCAGTCACAACCATTAGGATCTGCTTACATGATCCCTTCAATTTGAAATGGGAATGTCCGCCTCCTTTGCAATCCCATTTGCAAGGACAGAAACCTGATTTGACTTCTTAACCAGAGGATTTTCCTCGCTTTCAGAGAAAGTCAAACCTGTTGAGGTGCTTAGAAGTGGACCTTGTGCTCCTAAATCTATAGCTTCGCCAGCAGAAGATGACAAAGGAGTTTCTGGAGTAGCGGTTGATTCTTTGAACAGCCCTGCAGTAGTTTCTGTCCTTAATTCCGTAGATGAAAATGATGGAGCAAGAGTAGCTGGTGACGATCCTACTGGATAAGGAGCAACTGGCATATCCGCTAGTGAAGATGCAGATGGACTGTAACTCAAAGTCCCCATAGGGTGGTCATATTTGCAAGTTGGTCCATATTTGCAAAATCCTTGACGAGCATAGAAAGAACATGTTTGGGTCCCCTGTTAATCACAAGAAAATATTAAAAAAAAATTATGCAAATGGCCCAACGAACAAAATGCAGAATGGATAACACGGGATAACAAGAGAAGATGCAATAAAAGATCAAGGACGAGATGCTTATATGCCATATGCAGCCCAGAAATTTTTTCTTCCCGGTATCTTGTTTTACACGAGAAAATAATTAAAACTAGCATAATTTTTACTAAAAATATCAAATAAATGTGTTATACTGAATTCATCAACCCAAACAAAGAACAGAAGTGTGTGAAAAAGAACTGTAAAGAACAGAAATATATGAAAAACAACTGTAAAGAACCCGAAGTGTGTCAAAAAGAAATGTAAAAGAATCTAAGTAGGATGCATATGTCACTGAAAGCAAATTAAAAAAGAACAGGGATACAAAAAGTAAAGTCATTTTGAAGGCACTGATACATGAGGGTTTTATTTGGTGGGGAAGTGCTGCATATATTCCGTTATAAATCAAAAAACATAAGATTATTACATCCATGAGCCATTTAGAAATCATATCTAATCCCCCTGCCTAAATGACCGAGGAGGGCAAGCTCATCTGCTCTGGACCCAACTTGTGAGACCATCAACATATTTTCTACAAGTGGCAATCCTGGCTGGAAGCTGAACAGCCAATTCTGACATTGAATACTGCAACTTCTTCCATATTGAACAATAACATCACTATCATGACAAGTGCCAGTTAGATGAATCATAGCCCACATAACCCTACCATCCTACAGAATCACCCACTTATCCCCAAACCCGAGTTTCATGGGAGTGCTCCAGGGCCTCATGTTCTTGCTCCAGAATTGCTCCCACTCCTAGGTTCTCCCAGGACTGCACAAACAGATGCGCAAACAAATATTAATATATGCATGCAGAATGTTCCCAGAACTGCTTTGCTCCTGAGATCTTATGGGAGGGACCCCATATTGCTTCACTCTCAACAGTTTGGGGGAAGAACCACTCCATGGCAACACTTACCCTAAACAAAATGGTCTTCCAATGTAGAGGGGCTACAAACCTAGAGGCCCAAATATTTTGGCAACTTTACCACTTCTGACAAACCACATACCAATATAGTGAAGACGTCC
Source organism: Pinus albicaulis (assembly GCA_034641835.2). Taxonomy (NCBI): domain Eukaryota; kingdom Viridiplantae; phylum Streptophyta; class Pinopsida; order Pinales; family Pinaceae; genus Pinus; species Pinus albicaulis. Next base: position 1,174,512,175 of record CM076572.1, on the reverse strand, counting down.
ATGCTGGAGATGTCTGCACATGGTTTGCAGATTTGAAAAACATAGTCCATACAGATGCCTAATTTGAATAGAGTACAGCAGGATTCAATATGCGTAATAGAAACCAAAATGCCTAGGGTAAAATAAAATGCCAAAGAGTAGCCCAGAAATAGCATAAAAATCCCCAGATAAATTCATGGACCAAAACAGTTGCCCAATCCTGATAAAATCATGGGTAGAAAGATCCAATAGATGCTAGTAAACAAGTACTAATGTGAAGCAGAAGAAAAACAGCTACCGAGGGCATAACGAACTTATTGACTCAAATACAAGGCTGCTTGGAAGCGGGAGCAGAAGCGGAAGCGGAAGCGGAAGCGGAAGCGGGAGCGGGAGCGACAATTTTCAGAAGCTTCCAGGTCGGGAGCAAATTTTATATATATAGTTTGATGCATATATGCAAAGAAGCAAACATCGCGATCGGGATTAAATCGGTGAGGGGAAAAAATCGGAAAAAAATCGTAAAAATCGGGAAAAAATCGGCACATACAAAAATATTCATTTTTTTTCAATTTTTTTAATATCTAAAGCACTCACAACATAAAATAAATGCATTGACACATAAATATGGAAAAAAAAAACTAATATATAAGACATGTAATATCATGTCTAGTGCTACATCACACATAATAGTGAATCATGTCCTGAATACTAAGTCCTGAGTCTCAACTCAACCTCAAAATATCAACAAAAAATATAATAATGTATCTCATATCATGAGTCATAATGTTATATACAAAGGAATGCACCAAATAACCTATACTATTGATTTCCTCTGCCCCTCTTGCGAGAAAATGTAACAACTTTCCCTCTAGACGAAGAAGTTGGCGGGGCTGGCAATGGACTCTATTGTGCTCCAGATCCTGAAGCACTAGGAGCTAAAGGAGGTAGACCACATCCTCTACCAGTAGCAGGGGTAGGTGGTGTCACCTCCTCCTCCTATTGTTGCTCCTCCTCCTCCTCCTCATGGAACTCATCATTGATTCATCGCTACTAGAAATGGGATCATCAACAAGAGATACATAAACATCATCTAGCTCAAAGTCTTCAGACTTGGATTGCTCAACTTTATAACATGATAGAAATTGAAAAAGTTTAACATGCCTAACCAATGATTTTGGTTTGAGTGAAGGGTTCATCTCCTCAACCTTAAAATGCGGTAGAAAAAGATTAACATGCCTAACCAGTTGTTTTCCTTTGAGTGAAGGGTACATTCTTGTTAAGGCCACAGTAGGGGAGTTCAGCAATCAATACCACCAACATCAACAAAGTTCAACAATCAATGCCACCAACATCAAGGTTCTTAAAGGACTTCATACTCTTGATCAAATGCCAATCTCATACCCTTACACATAATAGAATCAAATGGAAACAATGCAAATCCCCAAACCATGAAACCCTGAAAACCATTAAGTCTGCTGAATTTTGAGTGAAATCTAAAATTTTAGTTTCTCCATATGAAATCCAATCCTGAGTCATTTCATGGTAATGTTAAAAATTTAAGTAAAAGTGATATTTCCTTTATTTTTCATTTTCTTCCTTTATTTTTCATTTTCATCCTTTTACTTCAAGAATTTAACATTACCATTCACTGCCAACAGGGTGTGTCAGGAAAATGAGAGGGCTGCAAAAATGACAAAAAAAAAATCGATTTTTGAACTTATAGGGTTGTTGTTTGATGGGCCCACGATTTTTACCAAAAAAATCGCGATTTTTTGGCAATCGGCGATTTTTTCAAAAAATCGAGAAAAAAACGCCAATAAAATCGTTGAGTTGAAAAAATCACGATTTTTTCAAAAAATCGCGATAAAATCGCGATGTTTGCTTCTTTGCATATATGTCAACAAAAGCAGGGAGAATGATGAATTAGTTACAAAACGCATAAAAACATGCATTAAACCATATAACATCAATCATCTAGTAGTTATAATCTTCATCAACCACAAATCCACAAATTACAAGTTCTCATTTATATAGCATGTAAGGGTGCACATAACCAAAATAGCATCGAGTGCAATCTATCTCTGAATCCAAAATACATCAACAAACAAGGGCTATATGGCCTCTAGCATCCAAAAAAATCATGCTACAACAAATACCAACATATCATCAAAATTATTGCCTATCTAGGGATCTTTGTCATTAATATCACCCTCTAAGCATTGACATAAGATAGAAAAAACGTAGTATGTCAAGTCAAGATTCTGTTTGAGTGATGGGTAAATTTTTAGTAGGGTCATGATAAAGGAGTTTGACAACCAATGTCACTAACATGAAGTTCAATAGAGGGCTTGGTGTTCTTGATTAAATATGAGTTCCATATCCTAGTACATTACAAAATCCAATGGAAACATTGCAATCCCCCCAATCTTGAGTAAGATATTCATCATCAATATCACCCTCTAAGCATTAGAATAAGATTAAAAAAATACTTAGTATGTCAATTCAAGATTTTGTTTGAGTGATGGGTACATTTTAGTAGGATCATGATAGAGGATTTCAACAATCAATGCCACTAACATCAAGGTACACAAAGGGATTGGTGCTCTTGATTAAATGGTAGTTCGATTCTCTCATACATGACAAAATCCAATAGAAACATTGCAATCGTCCAAATCCTAAAATCTTGAAAAACTGTTAAGTCTGTTGGATTTTGAGTGAGATCTAAAATTCTACTTTATCCATATGAAATCCGATGAGGTCGGAACCACTCTCAAACATCCCGAGTCATTTCATGGTAATGTTAAAATTTTAAATAAAAAGATGAAAATGAAAGATAAAGGAGAATGACACTTTTACTTTAAGAATTTAATGTTACCATGAATTGCATATAAATGGTAGGGCCATAGGCTTGAATATTAGGCACCTATTGCAAGCTTAGTGCCCAGCTAAGACAAAAATTAAAAGAAAAAATGCAAAACATGCCCCACTTGCTGCATTCTACGTGGTTTTACTGAAATGGCAGATTTGGTGAAGATGGTTGGTTCGCTACCGAACCAGCCAAAAACAATTCAAGTCACCGGTTTTTTCCTCAAAACGGTCAGACCAGCCGGTTTGGTCCGGTCCTGATAACACTGCGTGGAACAGACAAAGCATACTATCAAAGGCAGATCCAGAAAAACAGAGAAGCAAAAAAAAATGTCTGGGGATTAGTCAGAGGTAGGGATAAAACTGGAAGAAGATGCAATCAATCACCTCTGCAGTTCTTGAAGACCACGATAATCAATGCTTAGATCAGAGGAAAAATGGTTGGATGAAGAGAAGAATACTCAAGAAAATGCTCTTCCTAAAAATAGAACAAGCAGGAAAACAGATAAAGGCAAGGTGAGCAACAATAAGGAAGTATGCTGTCGAAAACAAGGCCATCTCTCCCAGAGTTGCAAGTCTGGGAGCTAATTTTCCCAAAGTTGCAAGTCACAAGAGCTACTACGATCTCACGGGGAGGATGAGGATGACACAAATGGTGAAAAAACTGAAGATGATTTCCTATTTTGAATGGCCAAGTCTGCTTAAGCAGGTCCCCAGAAAGGATTACAATGGAGGCCTAACTCAACATGGATGGTTTTCTAGAAGAATTACATCACGTTGACAGAGTTTGACCTTTTGAAAGCTGACAGAAATCAGATGGAGCACCTATGGTAGTTCCAGATCTGTTAAAAGGGAAAGAGCAGTTAGCAATCAAGTTTTTGTAAGCATCTTTCTGAATCATTTTGTCATTAAAATGATACCCATTAGCTTTTGTATTAAGAGACGGGGTAGTGAATAAAAAATGTAATTTCATGGAAGGTCACACTAAATGTTAATTACCCAATATAAATATAGGTTAGTTGAAGGAGATTGCTGAATAACTTATCAGAGTGTATAAAATAAAGATTATGGTGATGTATTCATTAAATCTCTTAATAAACAACACATTCCTGGCATATCTCCTTGTCTCTCACACTTACGGTTGCATCTCAAAACCAACACAACTGCAAGACAACTGTTGGTTTTAACCCTGCGGAGTTAATTGTTGCAAACAAATTTCTAATAAAATAAGAAAAGATGCAATGGCGCACACACACACACACAGACATTTAACACATATTTTACCCTGGAAACTCGAACCCAGGAAAAAGAGAAAGATTTTTCAATATATTATATATCTTTACAATGTTAAAATCTAATATGTATACCATTCAGCACCCATAAACCCCTAATCCATTAACCCTGGATTAAAATACAACCATAATTCCTTAACCGGAATTGCATTACCATGGACCACAATAACCGAGTGCCATAAAACAGCCAAAAGCAAAAAAACATGTGCCAAAAACCACCAAAAATGGATGCAAAAAACAGCCCAAAAATATTTTCAGGGGCTCTGCCCACCCTGTGGCCCCCACTGCATCCAGCGCATATGAATTGTGCATGGGGATAATCGTGCAGAATATAACACATACCCAACAAAAAGTTCAACCACCTGTTTTTGTCATTCATTCCCTTCCCACCGCTGCCAAATTGAAAATTGAAATAACTTCAATAACTTGACTGTGTTTGCAAGGATAAAATCATGTCAGATGATCCCACCTCCAAAGGGGGGTTCAATCACATTTATTGAGATCATCATCTGTGGAAGCCTCATTCTATGTTGTTGGTGAGCATGCGATGAGACTCTTATCAGCAATAAACAAATATGCAGCAGCTCAGGGAGATGAGCAGAATTTTTTTTTTATTTGTGTTGACCAGTTTCCAGAGGTTGTTAAGTGCTGTGCAGCAGTTCAGGTAGCTGAGCAGAAATTAGACTGAGGTTGCTGCCTATCAAAAGTAGCTGAAGATGAATTGAGTCAAAGTCAGGGGTGCCAAAAAGAAAAATCAATATCATCTTCCCAAAGAATTAGCACCTCTAGAGAAGTTAGTTAATGCTAATGAGTAACTGATCGATGCATGTTTGAGAGCCCGAGATGCATTCTTGCAGAGTCTGCAGTCCACTATATAGAGATTCAAGCTTCTATACAAGCTTTGGCTGTTAATTTACAAGTGTGGCTTGGACCGTATTCCAGCTAAACCACATCCTCCTTCAGCAGAGCAGGCTCTACATTAGTACATACAGCAGCAGTGTGACCTTTCTTCAGCAGCCATACAAGCACCGATGAGGATGCACTAGTATTTATGAAGGAGAGAGAGAAAGGAGGTGAAATCATGCTTTTATGCATGCCAAAAGCAAGCACACATTTGTCTTCTGTTCATTTCTCATTTTAATTGCTTTTCTAAATTAGCAATGTGTTTTATTTCTGAGTTTTTGCCCCGTTTAGTTTTGCATGAACAATTAGAGAATGCAGTTCCCTAGTTACCCATGCACGAGGGTTTCAGCTAAAGGTAAGGGGCACAAATATCTAGGAGGATGCATGCTTGCATGCCTCAAATCATCCTCAGTAGAGGCGCACTTGGCTCATTTATCCATGCAACCAGAGTTCTCTATGGTTAGGGTTTTACACCCTCAGTCAAAGCACTGTTGTGCATGCATCCCGATTCATTGTATGATGTATCCCTCTTCTTTCCTAGTCCATTATAGGGAAGCATGGCACACCACTTGATGGTTCAAGAGTTTGAGTTTTGAGATGTTTTCATCTTCCCTTTTGTTCTGAATTAACAGAGACAAAACAGATGTTATTTTGACTATTCAAAAAGTTGTAGTTGCTGTTCTAATTTTACAGTGGCATGTGTTTCTATGTACTCTAGCAAAACTTTTAATTGGTGTTTTTGGTGTTATCGATCTATAGGCTGTAGGTCACCATATCCTACTGTCGCTGGGGAATATGACCACCATAGCCTGCTGCTACTGGGGAAATCGAATCCTCGTACTATCTATCAGGGGGAAAAATACTCACACAACTGTCATGTTCATGGAGCTAGCATTCACAGTACCTACAGCAGAGAATGGGCATCAAGTCACTGCAGTGTGATTGGCGAATTTCACAGCCAAACCTCAACAAATTCATTTTTTAGGTCGGGGTTTGTCGAATTTCGAACCTGAAGGTTCAAATTTGGTCAACCCTGTGACTTAGTTTCAGGGATGAGATGCACGTGATCCTTGCTTAAGAAAAGCACGGTGGACCCATATTAGGTTGCTGATCTGTTGTCTAGCAACATATTTCAGTGCAACAATATGACTACATTCAGTATCATGGACACATTGGAAGGTCCAACTTCATCACATGAAAGTGTCGAGGACAAATGCTGTTGAAGGAACATGATCTGTGGGACTTAATTAAGAAACTAGTTATAGAGACCACCAATCCTGTGTTGCTAGCAAAACATAATAAGATGGCAAAGACTAAGCAAGTCATCCTTGACCCTGTGAAGAATCATTTGATCCCTTGCATTGCTAAGATGACCATGGAAAAGAGCATATTTGATGCTCTAACCTGTATCAGAATGAGAACATCAATTGAAAGATGATGATGCAGAATAAACTTAGAGCCAAAGAGATGAGCAAGAGAGATACCACAGTTGTCTACTTCATGAAGGTTACTGAACTCCATGAACAACCTCTGCAAAAACTGAAGAGGATGTTAAGGGTGAAGAGTTAGAACCCTTAACATTAAATGGGTATTTTCTTTTGTTATAAACATAAATAAATTAAAAGTCAAAGGGAAAGTACCCTTTCACCTCGTGACCAGTCAATGCTATAAGTAAACTATCACGAGGGTTATTGTATCATCATTTTTTATTTCATTCTATATATATATATATTTCTGTTTACACATATTCAACAAGGACTGTTGTTACATTGGTATCAGAGCCAACTCATGGCCACTGTGGTTAACCTTCCAAATTCCAATATCGAACACAGTTGTTGCCGCCACTGCCATAATCCATCATTTTTTGTGTCACCATACCCTACTCATATTACCCAATCATACCTCGCACCATACTCCGCCACTATCCTATCACGTTGCCGCTCGACTACATTGTTTCCACCAGCCACGTTGTCCCTTTGTTCCATCGTTTCCCTTGTCTACCACCACATTTTCAGCCGTCACTATGAAAGTGTTGTCATCCGTTGTCGCTGCCACTGCGCCAGTTCTCTTATCCCCGCCGTCTTTTCCTTACAATCACACCTTTAAAATAATAATAATAATAAAATAAAGTCACAAGTACAACAAAACATCTGTTATAACTTATGAATATAAATAATTAATAATGATTAGTATACTAAAGAGGCATGTCTCTAAGCACGTGACTATTCGTGAAGAGACATCTTGTCTAGTATATAAGCAGGGCCCTCATTTGTAATATCATATCATATCTCTTATACATTTTCAACATTCTTATATAAATATATTATTTGTCCTATAAATGCATATTTACATATTTCATATATTTTGAATATTCTGCTGCATATACGAACCCTGTTCGTTCCGTCATTCTCTACAGTCGCATCATCAAGTTGTGCAGTCACACCCTCCAAAATCGATTTTTAAATCATAAAAGGTCCACTTAGGTTATAGGTCGTGTTATTAAAACCAAGTATATATATATTAAAAAATTATTTTAAAGCAAATATTTATATACATAATATAAAGAAAAAAATATATATTTTATATAAAGAAATCGAAAGATTTAAGAAGTGAGATCCACAAGAAAAAACACTAACTGCAACTCCAAGATGGTTAGCAACAATAAATTGCATGCCAAAGTCAATAGCGTAAGATATTGTCTCATGAATGTCAAAAAGGCGCAAAAAGAGTTGGGGGAAGGGCAAGCAGAGAAAACTAATAAATTAATATAAAAAGGAGACAGACTTGACAAGTTGACAGAGGATGTTGAGAATTGATGGCAAACCGCATTAAAAATGAGAAATGATGACAAGGACAAAAAAACAAGGATACTTAATTTCCAAGGTGAAAAAGTTGACTAACCAAGAGGGTAGATGCATTAATTGCAGAACCCTTAACCTACCAAAAACCAACATCAAGTCATGAATCACAAAATACAAGTGAACAGGTAGATCAAAAAGCACTTGAAGTAAATTTTTCAAGCAATAAGTATCACACAAGAGTTCCAAATAGAAGTTAACAACGAATTAAAAAGGAATTACCGAAATATAATGGTAAACACCATAGAGGCACAGTCGTCTGGTTCAACAAAAAGGAAGGAATTTTTGAATCAAGCCCCCATTGGGTGAAAGAGAAAAGATAATGGCAACTTCCAAGAATTTAGAAGGAGAAGCTTATGATTGGTGTCTATAGTGGACTAGAAAATGTGATGATCATTCTTTTCATTGGCAAAAATTTCTCAACATCCCTATTAAAAATATTCCATGACAAAGAAGACAATGACCTATACAACAAATTTATTCATCTTAAACAAAAGGGAAACATAAATAACTACACATGAATGGGAAGTTCTAGCCATAAGAAAAAACGAGTTCACAGTTGAACAATTGCTAAAATGCACATCGGTGGATTGAAATATTACGTCTGTAGTGAAATAAAGCTATGGAACCCTAAAACAATTGAGGAGGCTAAACATGCAACAAAGTTAATTGAACAAAAGAACAAGTTTAGCAAGTCATCATTCACCAGAGAAGATGAAGATTGGCATCGGGACTCTGATAAGAAAGCAATAAACAAATGTAGAAATTTTGGTGACAAATGGTCGTCGAGAGACAGATGCAACAATAAGAAACTATACACTTACAAAGCAGAAAAGGACTCAGATACATACAGACGTGAATTAGAGAGAGGGACAAAGAAGAAAAATAATTGTCATAAGCGTGAGAGAATTGGAACCAAGACATAGATGTGAAGACATGTCCTTGTGCTACTATAAAATTGTGGATGGAAGGCAAGTAGAAATACAGGAGCCAGATGATCAAATCACAGTAGTATACAACGCAAATCAGATTATGATGATACACCACAAAAAGCATCATTGGTTTTTCAATCTCATGCGTTTATCCAAATAAAAATGAAAACAACAAACTTCAACAAAAAATAATTACTCCAAAAGACCAATTACAAACACTGATTACAAAATACGTTCTACCACATCTCAGAAAGGAAGGATCCAGTCTTTAAGAAAAAAAAAAAAAAAAGCAACTCTACAATTCCACCAACAATGATGATAGGACAACCACAACCTAAGACCCTGAAGCTTAAAGGAATCATAAAAGATAGAAATATCACAATACTTGTAGATAATGGAAGTACTCACAATTGTATAGATATTGTTGTTGCTAAACAACTAAACCTTTTTGTGTACCCCACCAAAGACCTCATCGTGGGGATCGCTAATGGACAAAAAAGGTTGAAGAAGTAGAAAAATTTCATAAGGTTTCAATTCGGACACAAAATTTGGATCTACAAACAGAACTCTATGCTTTACCGCTTGAAGAGATGGATGTAGTGCTAGGTGTGAAATGGTTGATGCAACTAGCAAGTTATACTACAAACCTTGAGTAACAGTTCGTGGAGTTTAATTGGCAGGAAAACACTATAAAGTGTAAACTATATGGTGTTAAAGATTCCACTCTCAAAAATATGCAAACAATATTCATGAGCCTCACCAACTCTCTAATAAGCATGAATGAAGCAAACCCAAAAACACATAAAAATTTTCCACGAAGTCTTGCCCAACTAGAGAAAATTTTGTTTTGTATGCTTTGAGGAAAAAGCACTCCTTGAGAGAGTTGTAGTGTTATAAACATAATTGTAGACATATATAATAATTAATTAAATAATTAAATTAAAATTCAAGGGGCACATACCCTTTCATCTCGTGACTAGTCAATGTTGTAAGTAAAGAATCAAGATATCCAAGAGGATGGTCTATACAAGTTGTAGCCTGTAGGTAGACTCTATAAGATCCCTTGTGCATGATATTGACAACTTGTGTAAGCTTTGAAACAAAAGACTGAGTCACTCTATGGAGCATTGTTAATCTTAAAGGGCATGTTGCACGGATCTTTAGACATAAAGGTTGCAAAGAAAGAGAATGTGCAAGAGTTGTGCACTCAACAAAAATGGTAAGGTTGATGCTTTACTAGCAATGAACAACAATCAAGACATTCCTAACCCGGTCCCTTAGGAGTATCTATACCCATGTATTCAACGTCCTTATCACATAACATTTATTGTCCTTTATTGACAATTCCTCTATGAAGTCATAGAATTACTCCATTAAGACCAAGGACGAGGCCTAGGAATTTTGAAGAGTTTAAGGGTCTTGTAGTTTAAGGGTCTTGTAGAAAATCAAGCAAGAAAAAAGATTGAGGTATTAAGGTCTGACAGTGAAGGGGAGTACATCACCAAGGAGTTTGATGCTTTTTGCAAGCAAGCAGAAATCAAAAAAGCATTGACAATGCCCTACATTCCCCCACATAATGTGGTTGCAGGGAGGAAGATCAAGCCCATCTTAGAGACAACCAAATCGATGATCCATGATCTAGATTTGCCACGTGTCTCTGGGGAAAAGCATGTCTAAAATAGGTGTCCTCACAAATTTTTGAGGGACACAACCCTGGAGCAAGTTCACAAGTGAGAAACCTTAGGTAGCACAACTTTATGTTTTCACTTGTCCTATTTGCATTCATATCCCTAATGAGGAAACTAGCACACTAGAACCTTCCAGTTTAAAGGGTTTCTTTGTGGGTTACAATGAGACCTCCAAATTTTACATAATGTACATTCCATCTTAGCAAAAGGAATTTGTACACAAAGATGTCATGCTTTACGAGGATGCATGGTCCTCTAAGTCTCAAGAACCTTCAGCATTGACTAAAGAGGGAGAGGAATTTGTGACACCAACATTTGATCCACAAATTTTAGCAAAATCAAATTTAGAATGAGCTTTTGAAGGTGTAGGACATGCTTCTTTACCTTCCAAATCGATTAGAAATCCTAGGCAACTCACCCAACCATTACAAAATGCATAGATACAAAATGAAGCTCCTAGGACTTCATTTTGAGTAAGTCATACACCCAAGAAATTTCTAAATTGTGGCATTGATCTCTTCCATCACTGATGGAGAGCCTTTTAGTTTTGAGAAGGCAATAAGTCAATAGGTTTGGAAAAATGCCATGTGGAGGAGTATAACTCCATCATGAAGAATGATGTCTGTAAGATTGTACCAGAAGCAAAGGGGAGACCAATGATTGACTTTAGGAGGATTGTGGCTACAGGGTTCTCCCAAAAAAAAGGAAATTGACTATAAGGAGACTTTGTCTCTATATTACCATATATACCTCCATCAAATTCATTGTCATTAGCATCAATTTTTAGTTGGAATTTTTATCAAATGAATGCAAAGACAAAATTTCTTAATTGTTTTATTGGAGAGGAGATGTACATAAATCAAACAAGATACTTTAAAATGTATGGGAGTGAAACCTACATTTGCAAGTTGAAGAAGACCCCTTATCGGTTGTGTTACCTCTAAGACCTACACTTCACAATATTCAAAGTCCCAAGACCAAGTGTGTATCCTAAAGGCACTTAAGAAAGTTGCACATTGTCACCACAACAAATCTTCCTCTCATTGTGCGCCAACACTCACCTAGTGCAAGGGAAAAAACCCTATAAAAATATGTTGATCACATTTTTAGAATTTTATGGATGGTGGATTGTGAAAACCAATGCATATCCAATTGGGCAATGGAGCCAAGATCCACAATCAATGTGGAAGTGTTTCACCACAAAAATTTCACTTTTTAATTAGAGGTTTCCAAAATCTTAACTCTGTGAATTTTCAGCCTTAGGGATGTTTTAAAATATAGAACAAAACAGCAGTAGAAGATTACAATTTGTCAATTCTTAACACCCCAATCTTCCAGACAATTAAAGGAGAAAATATACCAAAGTATTATTTTATCATTTACAACAATTACAACATATATTCTTCAATTACAATGTTAAATCACTAGACATATTTCCCTCTATTTATGTTAGATCAACAAGAGATATGTCACTATAAACTACAAATCATGAAGAACACAAATGGCCAAAAATCAAATATGCAATATATACAAGTGTGGGAAAGCTAAAAACATCATTAATGTGCATAAGAGGAAGTTGTTTCCATACCATAGCCTTATCACAAGGCCAGTGCAATCCACCATCTCTCCAAAACCCTAGCTAGGGAAAACCAAGAAAGCCATAGTTCAACCAAGGAGCTCCAACATGCATAAATCACTCAAACAAGTCTTTGAAGGAAAGATATCCCCACAGATACATCCTAGGGTTTCATCTAGAAGTCTTAATCTTGATTCTCCAAGGGATGAATCCTTAACCTTAGACTTCGAGATGCTCCAAGAAGATCAAGAAACCCTAGCAACTCCAAGTGATAGAGATACCATGTACAAATGAAGAACAAAGAGAGAGAAGATGACTAGTGCGCTCCACCTGATCACGTATCTTAACACTGATGATAATAATGAGATATGAATCAATGACGATCATGTCCAACATCTTCTTCTTCACAAAAGTAAACCTTAGTCACAAGAGCATCCCCAACAAAGATGTCCTCCTCCCATGTGTAACTTCTCCCAAGGTGTTCTCATGAACCATAATAAAACACTCAAAGAAGACAAGTACAAAGAGAAGAGTGATGATGATGATAAAACACACCATGTCACATCAAAAAATAAAACATGCCATTTCATTGAGCTAGATGAAAGAAAATGGACTACATTTACAAAGAACTCAAAATGATGCTTCAATTTAAACTCATAAGGATTAAAAGGAGACAAACTTGGAGTTCTTTTTGAAACCTAAAATATACAAAATATTTAAGAAGAGTTCATAATGTTCATAAAATCAAAATGCACTTGTACGAGTAGACTGGAATTGGACTTTCATGGCCCAGATAAATGAAAAAACACAGAAGAGTAAAGGGAAATGTAACCACAAATCGATCTCTGATATTCAAAACATCTTTGAAATGAAAGGATGGATGATTGTTGATTGAGAAGAATGTATGAGAAGGGTCAACTAAGGGGTTACTTTAGATACCATGCTATCAAAGGTTCTCTCTTTTTCTCTCTTCTACCATTGTAACTACTTATTTGATCATGCAAGTTGTTGGGATTCAACAGATTTTGTAAGGCAACTTTTAACCATCGTTCAACAAACTCTCGTAATGGTCCTATCGTTATGTTGCGCTTTCTTCAAATGTCAAATAAGTCATCTTCAATTTCTTTTAACTCATAATCCCAACTAACAAAATGAATTAACCATTTTTGAATCTCTTCTTGGGAAATTCATGATAGTATCAAAATCATCAGCCCAAGAAGTCTTGAGAACATCCAGTTGTTCTTGAATTCGATCTTTGGTTAATATGGCATCAATTATCATATGTGGTCCCTCAAACTCCTTTTCCATGTCAATTAATTTGAAAAAACTTTAATTCTTTTTCCTGCAATAGTGTCACAATCAAAAATTATTTGTCTAAGTGAATTGATTCTTTCTAACCAATATACCTTTAGGTCAGGCCTTGGATGGCAATTGTTCTTCTTTCCTCTTAATATCATTCATTTAAGAAACTTTGGCAATGAAAGTACTTACAACTTCCTTGTAAAAATGCTCATCGTCTTCTACATCCTTTTGCACAAATACCTTGAAGGACCAAATTCTAGTAGAAATATTGAATGATTTTTTGGCCAACTCCCAAGCTCTAAGAATCAAATCAAGTCTTTTGATAATATCTTTTGCAACACACTTTCTTATCATTGCCAATAGACTTGAAGCTCCCTTCAACATTGATCTTGATTTAGGTGCTTCTTCAGCGAGTCTTATAATAGATATTGGTTCAGCAAATAACGCTTTAGGACATAAAGTGGCTTCCAATTCAACTATCATTTTCTTAAAAATTATGTTCTCTTTTTTGTGTCCATTAATTGAGCATGAAAGAGCATCTCTAATGCCTTAATGGATTTCTAAAACTCTTGAGGCTTTAATCAGGTGATGTCTATTTCAATGTTCCATTTTTTTATGACGACCTTATTCTTTAAATTAATTTTCCCAGTTTGCAATTTTTTTGAACTGTTTGCATTGTGCAATACTCAATAGGATGTAACGTTATTGACTCTTCTTCAAAAACAGCAAGGCCTTGATGCACTAGTTCCTCATCTAGGATTATATTCTCAATCATTTCTTTCTCTGCCCAATCGAGCACTATAGTCATAGTATCAATCTTCATATTCTTAGAGTTTATTTCTTCTTCTTCGAAATGTTGAACACCTTTTTCAATTACCTTTCTTTTCAATTGGAATTGGTAGAAGCAATGTGCGATCTTTTAGGTTGCTTTCATGGAGGATCTCTATCACCTCAATCACCAACACTCTACCAGAACTTCCTTTATTCGCTAGTGTTTACTTGACTTTGATTTCAAGAAATTGAGGCTTCTTTGAATCTTCAGAATAATGAAGAGAACCAACAATAGTACTTGCGGACTATCCTCTTTGTTTTTTCCGCTCATTTGTACTGACTAGAGTATTGACATCATCATGGAAGGGTTGCTTTTGAAATTCAACATATTACTCTTGTAGATTTTGATCATCTCCCACTCCCTCATCCAATCGTTGGAATGTACAAAAAAATGAACACCCCGCCCAAGCCTTTCATTCCCCAAAAATATAAGGGGAAGAAGCACTTTCAACATGATTGGCAACAGAAAGACCGGTTGAATGAGGAAACCCAAAGAAAACTAAGGTGAAAGAAGTTATGCTCCAATTGCAAGGAACCATGGAAACCAGGGCATCGTAGCTTAGGCAAGGGGAAGATTCACTACATTGAAGTGGTCTCTGACAATGAGGAGGAAGGAGAAGAACCCACCTCAAATGATAAAGAAATCTCTCCTAATGTCAAACATAGCAGTCCAAAGGAAGAACCACCATAGGAGGAAGCTAAAAAAGAGGAAAATCCCAATGAGGACAAGAAGACCCGACCACAGCTTAAGATTGCTACTCTTTCAGGAACCCCTAGATATTACACCTTCAAGATCAGGGGAGTCATCAAAGGACAACACATCACAACATTGATTGATGGGGGAGCTACACACAACTTCATTGATGCAGCATTAGTGACAAAACGAGGACTTCCCACAGAAGAATTTGAATGCCTTGATGTGATAGCTGCGGACGGGTACAACTTGGATTGCAGAAGGGTAATTCCATGTTTGAGTGTTATACTCGGTAATTATACTTTCAGTAGTGATTTTGATGTAATAGATCTTGTAGATATCAATATGGTATTAGGGGTTCAATGATTGTATTCGTTGTGAAGGCACATTATGGACTACCAAGCAATGGAGATGGAATTTAAAGCCCCTAGTGGCAGTAAAGTAGTCTTGAGAGGCATGATCGATGGTAGTCCACAGGTCGTTTCAGCCAAAATAATGGAGGCCATATTTAGGCATGGAGAAGTAGCATAAGCGGTAGAATGCAGGATTGCAAGAAAAAAGACTCCTAGTAGTGGTGAACTATAGTACAGAACAGACATTTAACAAGTACTAGACAAGCATGCCAAGGTATTTGGTGATATTTCCTCAAGCTTGCCTCCAAAAAGAGGATTCGAACATACTATAGAACTGGAAGAAGGGGCCAAACCCGTAATCACCACACCATACTGACACCCAAAGAAGTTCAACGACAAGATAGAAAATACCATTCAGGAATTATTATCGATGGGCCACATCAGACCTAGCTCGAGTCCGTTCGCCTCATCAGTGGTTTTGGTGAAGGACAAGGATGGCACGTGGAGAATGTGTATTGATTATAGAGCTCTCAACAAGAATACCATCAAGAACAAGTATCCTATTCCCGGGATCGATGAGTTATTGGATGAGTTACATGGAGCAGTGCATTTTACAAAGATTAAACTATGATCAGGTTAATCATCAAATGGGTTCAAGAACAAGACATGCCAAAAACAAGGTTTCGGCGCCACTATGGATACTTGAGTTTTTGGTCATGCAATTTGAGCTAACCAACACACCCGCCACTTTCCAATCTTGAATGAATAACGTTTTCAAAAAGCAGTTGAGGAAGTTCTTACTAGTGCTTTTTGATGACCTTCTCATATACAGCAAGACATGGGATGATCACTTGGGGCACCTAGATGAAATTTTGGGCATAATGCAGAAACAATCACTTTATGCCAAGGAATCAAAATGTGAGTTCTAAATGACGAAAATTCTTTATTTGGGACATAATTAGTGGAAAGGGAGAACAGGTTCACCAAGAGAAGATTCAGTCAATATTAGATTGGCCCACACCTAAGAATATGACTGAGTTATGAGGATTTTTTGGAATTTGTAGCTATTATCGACGATTTGTTAAAGGATTCTCTCAATTAAGCGCACCATTAACAAACTTGACAAAGAAAGGAGCATTCAAGTG
The DNA here is from genome assembly GCA_034641835.2 of Pinus albicaulis. Taxonomy (NCBI): domain Eukaryota; kingdom Viridiplantae; phylum Streptophyta; class Pinopsida; order Pinales; family Pinaceae; genus Pinus; species Pinus albicaulis. The sequence goes on along the minus strand of CM076572.1, from coordinate 1,174,495,757 downwards.
GACAAAAGAATTAGAGAAGTTGTTCAACAAGCTCAAAGAAGTGATGAGCTCATGTCCGGTCTTCTGACTTTAGTCAACCCTTTGCATTAGAATATGATGCATCAGGAGAAGGAATAAGGTTTGTCTTAATGCAAAAGGGTTGCCCCATTGCATTCAAAAGTCGAAAACTCCAGGATGCAGAGAGATTTTACTCCATATACGATAAGGAGATGTTGGCTATCATGCAAGCTTTGGCAAAGTTCAGACAATATTTGTTGGGAAATAGGTTCATAGTCGGGACAGACCACAACGGTGTGCGTCATTTCTTGGTTCAAAAGGACTTGAATGAACAACAGCAGAAGTGGGTAAGTAAGGTCCAAGCCTTTGATTTTGATATTGAATATGTGAAGGGATAGAAGAATGTCATGGTTGACGCACTTTCTAGGAAACAGGCAACATGTTCCCTCATGGGGCTTACAAAATACTGGAAGGCTCATCGCTCAGCAGATTACACCAAAAACCAATATGCTTCTGCACTAATCGACAAAGTCATTCAAGATGACAACTACAAAATAATCGATGATATTATTTACTATAAAGACAGTATATACTTGGTTTCTGATTGCACACTTAAGGAGAAGATTTTGAAGGTTACGCATGACATTCCATCAACTGGACATTAGGGGTTCTTCAAAACCTACCGACAAATTAGGGAACAATTTTCATGGAAAGGTCTCAAGAAAGATTAGATGAAATACGTCAAGGAATGCATGACATGCCAACAAAATAAGGTTGAGCACACAACTCCTCTAGGTATTCTCCAACCTCTACCAATTCCAAAACAAAAATGGGAGAGAATCTCAATGGACTTCATCACAGGACTAACCAAAACGCAAGGCAAAAATTGTATCTATATCGTGGTGGGAAGGTTAATGAAATTCGCACACTTCTTTGCAATCTCAGGTAATTATTCGGCCAAACAAGTAGCAGAACTATTCTTCAAAGACATCTTCAGACTCCATGGACTACCTAAAAATATAGTCAATAATCGGGACAACAATTTTATGGGTGCATTCTGGCAGGAACTGTTCAGGCTAGTGGGAAAAAAATTAACCCTTAACACTAGTTATGACCCACGAACAGATGGTTAGATAAAAATTGTGAACAAATGGATTGAAGGGTACTTACATAATTATGAGACGAGTCAACAAAGAACATGGATGGTTGTACCTTGGCGAGCATTGTTACAATACCACTTACCATTTATCCATTAAGATGACGCATTGCAAAGCAATATATGAGTATGATGCATCATCTTTTATCAACGGAATATTTGGAGACAGCAAAGCACCCATTGCTAAAGATTGGATACATGAGAGTCAAGACATTGTCAGGATACTTAAGGAAAACATGCAATTTGCTCATAATCGAACAAAAGATGTGCGTAGACCAACATCGAACAGAACACAGTTTTGAGGTAGGAGACCTTGTTTTCTTAAGATTGCAGCACTATAGACAATCTACACTCAAGAAAAGCAGTGCAGTAAAGCTGAAACCGAGATTCTATGGACCTTACAAAGTTCTCCTAAGGGTTGGAAAATTGGCATATGAATTAGAATTATAGAGCGACAACAAAATACATAACGTCTTCCATGTGTCATACCTCAAAAAGTTTGTGGGACAATAAGTCACCACCTCTATCGAACTACCACCATTAGACGAAGAGGGACGACTAGAATTGATTCCAAAAACAATCATGGTCGTACGAGAAAAGAAGTTATGAGGGCTAATAATTCCAAAATATCTTATTAAATGGAAGGATCTACCAGAAGAGGACGCCACATGGGAAGGAGGATGAATTTTACAACACCCAAATCTGCAATTCCTTGATGACAAGCAATTTCGGGCAAGGGGGACTATAATGTCATCTTCAAATTAAAGGTCAATGAGGGATGAAGTAGCCTATCCGACCCCGTAGGCTATAGTCTTGATAAAGGGGTAAAAACCTGATTTTTCCCAATTAGGGCAAAAGTTGGGTCCACTGGGGCAAAAGAACCCAAAAACTAGGTGTTGCACCCACAAGGGTTGAGATCAAATCATTATCATCAATTGTGGATCAATTCATCTGCTTTCTTGAGCTTAGCTCTGAGGTTTTTAAGTCCCCTTCCTTCTATTCTAACTTCGGTGGTGAAAGATTCCACCCTAGTTGGTAAAATCATTTGTATCTTTATCTTTCTTATTTTTGTTCTGGCACAGGTTATTGGAGAAGTTCTGGTCTAAGGAATATTAACAAGTTAAGTAATTTTTTTGTAAAGTAGCCTCCATCTGAAGTAAACAAATCCGAACCTCTTCCTGTAATTTGTGGATAAAGCCTAGCGGAATTTTGGGATAGAAATGTATAGATCCTATTCGGGTCTACTCTATGGCAAATCGGAGCATCATTTCTGGAACGAATCTCATATTTTGAACCTAACGTGGATAAGCGATGTCCCTTGTAACACCTGCAATAGAGGAGAATTTCCTTGGGGGTTTTGCAAGGAAATAGGGTAGCATGATCAGGGTTCTTACAAGGTGTTTCGACTTAGGAAAAGTAGGAAGAACAAAGGTTGTATTGTAAGAGATCTATTGCTCAAAATTCTATCAATAAAATTCTCAAACAATCAAAGGGTTTTTCCAGTTGGGTTCCCTGGAAAATATTGTGTTTTTGTCATTGTGTGACTGTGTTTATTTATGTTCCTATTCCGCTACAAACAAGTACATGAAAATTTCACTACTAAAAATATATTGTAGCAACTGGAATTATTTCTTCTAATTGTTAATTAATTTAGCAGTTTATTGCTATGGTCAACGACAAATTAATCACACTGCAATCTTCACAAATAAAAAATTGTGGAAGATAAACTGGAAACTGAGACAATATTGGTGCACACATACAAAAATATAATACCATTGTTTTTGGACAAAAGTCCCCGAAAAAACCCAATGTGGAAAAACCGGTTGCAGCAGCTGAGAGTTTTTATTATTAAGCAGCAATGAGAAAATTTTGAGTACAACTGGATGCCCAAACTGGCAATCCACTACAAGAAAAATGGCAGCAAAAATTAGTGACAAAAATTTTGTCTCACTTGGCACTTGTACGCTTTGCCTGGAACTGCAAATGATCAAGTCGTCTACCCAATCCAGCCAACCTCTGAGAATGACTCGCTGGCCCCTTCCGAAAATTCTCCCGATCTCCAGCAACTGAATTGACCCTTTGTCTAGCCAAATCGAACTCTGCCTTTGAAGCTTTTGCGCAAGCACTGCACAGCCTCACTAAGGAAACTCAATACTCTTGTAGTTGAATCTCTGGAACTGGAAAACCTCCTCTGGACTCACTGTCTCTGCCCCTCTTTGTCTCTGCTTCCCTTCTCTGACTCGACCTCTTCCAGCAATTGCTGCTGCTCTCTGGAAAATCGAACTTCCCAAGGAAATCGATCTCAAGTGTGTTCCTCGATCTATCCATCGACTTCTTCTTATAATCTCACTGTGGAACTTCAACGGCCAAGATTAAAACATAATTAATGGCTGAGATTATTTCCTAGTCGATCCGTTTGAGTTTCTAGAGAAATCTCACCTTCCTCAATTAATCATTGTTAATTAAGCATTTTCCCTAAGTTAGACTAAGGAAGGAATTTAATCACTGATTAATTAACTTAATTAAGGCATTTCTAGGTGCATTTTCCTGAAACCTTTTCTGGGTTTTGGAGTCCTAGTGTTTCTTAGCCTCCCTAACCACTGTTGACACTAGAACACCATCTGATGCTACAAAAACTAACACTCCCTCTTAGCGAGGAAGGTGTTCTAGCGTTGAACTGCTCCAACACCCTGTCTTTGCATCATCATCCCATACACACTACTGATGTATGGGCACTGTCACTGCCTGCCACTACCCACCAACCACTACGCAACTTTGATGTTGCATTTGTGTTGTTGTTGACACTGCTATACTATTTCCAACTCTACATCTACGTTGCAACTCCCTCTCAATTGTTGTTGCTACTACTACAACTAAGAAGCATCCAAAATACTGAATCATTTGTGTCCCTATGTCGCATTTGTCCCCTGAGCATCTGACCGCTACTAGCCTTTGCACTGTCTACTGGGGAACCTGCACTACTGCATATTCGGCTATTGAGCCTCTTGCTTTGTTGTCAACACTGCTTTGTGTTCCTCGACAACTGACTACTCCTAGTTTGCAACTGTCACTCCAAAATCTGACTGCTTCAACTGACACTAATCCATCCTACTACCGAATATTACGGGCCCTCGTAGCAAGGTAATGATCCATGAGGAAGACACTTCAATGGACCCTGCCCAAACCTCTGTGCAACTCTGGTACTACAACTCCATATTGTCCCACCTCACTCCTTGAGGTATAGTTGCAAACATGGCGAAGTCTTCCTCCAATCTGGAGGACAAATTCTCTATCTCTGCGGATGTTGTCGTCTAGTCCTGCTTCTCCTACTTGTCCTTCTTCCTTTGAGGACACTTAGTACTATAGTGGCCAAACATGCCACAACTGAAGCACTTGACCTTAGATAGGTCCTTTTTCTTCTTCTCCCCTTGTCGCTAATTGGGACCCTTTGATGCAAGGTCCACATTCTATTCCTCCTTCTCACCTTTCGAACCCTTACTACTCCTTCCGTTGATGGAGGTTTTCACAAGTGCTCGCTTCATCTCCCCCTGCTGCAGGTCTAACCACAGCATGTCCCTCCCTGGTAATGTGTCTTGTCCCAAGATACTTTGGACAAAGACTTCAGGGCCAAACGCACAAGCTTTGTAGGTTGAGGCGCCTCCCCAACTACTGAAAGTTGATCTCGGATTTCCTGAATTCTGGTGAGAAAGAGATCAATGCCTTCACCCTTTTGCATTTTGATGTTTCTCCGCTTCTCTTGCAGGAACATCTTCCGCTGCTTGGAAGGATTTTGATATAGCTGAGCAAGAGCATCCCACATCTCCTTAGCAGTGTTCTTGTCAAATATATGGGAAACTATATGGTCCTAGACTCCATCCAGGATCATCTGCTTCGCTTTGGCCATTTCTTTCTTGTATTCTCTCCTGCTGATCTACATCGGCCAATACTGCCACAACATTTTCTGCATAGGTCTTCAAGCCAAATTCATCTAGCAGGAAGGACATCCTAGCCTTCCAAATGACATAGTTGGAGGCTCCCTCCAACCTATCCTGATATCTAAGCCTAGTTGTGGCCATCTCTGAAACTAGAAAGGAAATCTCCCTCTTTCCCTACTAGGTTGTTGAATCTTCTATTTGCACTCCCTTCTGGAGTGGGAAAATCCGCTTGAAGCTATTGCCCACTGCAACTGGAAGCATGGATTTCTGAACTGGAAACCCTCTGAGAGAAATTCCCTCTATGTGTGTGCTTCCTCTTCCAGTCGGCGTTGATTCTGTTGCTGCAAAACCCTTATGTTCCCAAACAAGGAATCGACTCAGCGAAAATCTAAGCTACTGCTTCTCCCTCTACTTGCTGGAATCACTCAATCTGGAAAGTCGGATTTCTCTGCCAACCTGCACTGAAAAATCAAACTGCCCAACAATTCGCACTACCTGGCTAGGCATTGCGCAGCCCTCAGAAAATTTGTCCTGTTGCTCCCTCAGTATAGAAAATTTTCTGCTTCCGCTTTTGAGCTTCCCTATCTGATCATAATCACTCGAATACCATTTGAAAATTTCACTATTGAAATCCTATTACAACAACTAAAATTAATTCTTCTTACTGTTAATTAATTTAGCAGTTTATTGCTACGACAACAACAAATTAATCACACTACAATCTTCACAAATAAAAAGTTATGGAAGATAAACTGGAAACTAAGGAAATACTGGCACATACACAAAAATATAACATCGTTGTTTTTGGACAAATGTCCCCGGAAATACCCAATGTGGGAAAACCGATTGCAGCAGCTGAGGGTTTTTATTATTAAGCAGCAGTGAGAAAATTTTGAGTACAAATGGATGCCCAAATTGGAAATCCACTATAGGAAAACTGGCCACACAAATTAGTGAGACAATTTTTGTCTCACCCGGCACTGATCCAGTTCCAAAACTGGCTCCAAATGGGCTCCATGAAACCCCTGCATCATCCTTTGCGTCAAATTTGCGCAGGCACTTGTACACTCCGCCTAAAACTGCAATTGATCAAGTCGTCTACCTAATCCAGCCTCTAAGAATGACTCGTTGAAGCGAACAAAGTTCCTTCTCAAGTTAAATACTCCAGAAGACTTGGAATATGAAAATATCCATGAGGATACAAATATTATATTAAAATGTATGAAGAATGAGAATGATTGAATGTTACAAATGAGGCCTGCTTATATACCTAGACAGGTGTCTCTTCACGAAAGGTCATGTCTCATCAAACATGCCTCTTCAACCTAATTACTAATTAACTACTTAATCATTATTTATATTATTTTATTCATTACATTGCCTTCCTCCTCAAAAATCTTTGTCCTCAAAGCTTGTTGATGAAAGGCCTTGATTTCTTTTCCTGCTATGAATGTCTTCTCGCCTCAGGACAGTCATCCTTGTCGATACAAGTTGATATGATCCTCTAAGTGACAAACAAAACTATCGCACTGAGAATGGATCGGACCATCCTAAATCAATCTTCTGTGGAATCTTACAGCAACTTGAAACTTGTGATGAATGATCACTTGTGCGGACTGCACTAACATTAGTATTCTTCAAAACGTCAGCGTGTTGTTTCTGTTCTGAATACATAGCTTGGTTGAGTTGTCTACTCCCGTGATTTGGATGTTGATAGGGCGCTTTTTTTATTTGACTTTCCCTTATTAGGTGTGTGGCAACTTTTTTATTTTCTTCTGGTGAGGATGTTGTTGAGTTGGTTACAGAACCTTCACTTAGAATGTTCCTCATCTGAACTATAACTTGCTTGTCTTCTTCTTGAGTTGTGACATTTACTGGATCAATGTTCGTTTTTTCTTCAACTTGAACTTCTACACTTGAAGCTTTCAATGATTCATTTTCAACAAGTTGTTGCACCTTGTTTTCTAATGATTTCTTGTCCTTCTTCAACTTCTTAATTTGCGTTAGTAATTTTTCGTTGTGGTCCTTGAGGCAGCAACTTCTTCTTTCTTGTTAGTGGAGATTTTGTCAATTTCTTTTTGCATATTTTGCATCACCTTTTTACCTTCTTGAAAAATTACTTTTGAAATTTCTTGTATGTCTTCAGGCATCACTGAATTTGGCTTCAAACTAACGTCCTGTAGCGTTATTTTCTTCTTTTTGTAGGAGAATGTCAAAAACTTCCTTTTCATATTTAGGATAAATGAACCTAGGGTTTCCATCCAGGGTGAACCCAACACAATGTCACTATCGTTAAAAAGTAAGGATTGAACAAGGAATTTTGATATAAATGTATAATCGCCAATGTTTAATTGTAAATTAGTGATTTCATATTGCTTTTTGCCGAAAAAATCTAATTTTTCGATTATATTTAACTCAGGAATCACCAATTGGTTGGCAATTTTAGGGTTCATATAATTTGTATCTTCGGCGGGTGATATAGCAATAGTGACATCTTTTCCTGCGAGAGTTCCTTTAAATTTAAATAGCACTTTAGCGTTGGTGGGTAAGGTTTCTAAAAATATTTCTTCCTTTAATTCCGATTTAGATGTCATTTTGCTTGTCAATATGACTTTTCTTCACATTCACCCTTTTTATTCTTCTTCTTTTACTTTAATAGTCTTTTTTCTTAACTTTCCTTTCCTCTTTTCTTCTAAAAATAAACTTTATACTTTTTCACTTTTATATTTATTTCATACTCCAACAATTAGTTCCAATTTTATATATATATATATAACCACTTAATTAATTATATAATTATAAAACTATATAATCAATTAAATTATGTATATTTATATAACTAATTATTTAATATAACTTAATAATTTATTGACCATGCAATATAATTTGAAATCTTATGGTTAATGGAAGGGACGTGACCTTACAGTTAATGGAAAGGACGTGACCCACGACTGTACGAAGGCCACCAGGTTAAGGTGCATTGTTGGAATTAGTGGCAGTGGCTGAATAATGTTGCACTGAAACTGGATCGCACCAAAGAGAAAGAGATGCAGGGAGGAACTAAGTCGGATTGGGATAGAGATGCAGGGAGTAACTAAGTTGGATTGGGCTGCATCGAGTGGTTGGGGACTCTAGATCGATCCTTTCCCCTCACACCGTTGAAATAATTGTTGACTGTCTAATTAAAGAGCGGCCCCACAGTTGTTGGATTTGTAGACAACAAGCTCAATGGTATGGCCAATTGACAGGGCATGGCTGCTATGAAGATTGGTTGGGCAGTGTGAAGGGAGTGCGAAGATGTAGTTTTTGTGGTAGCGTGAGACGGCAACAATGGTAGCAGCGGATGGATTGTTGCGGTACTCAAGGTGGAGGCGGCCCATTGAGCGAAGCACGGAGTGGACACGACGAGGGGGCATTGTCGGTGAAGGGAGCAACGGATAAGGTGTTGTAGTGGTGGAGCTGTGTTGATCTGCTCAGACGACAGCATTGTTGTAGTGGTCGATGGCGTGCGTGTGCAGGCTAGAATTCTGGTCGGGATGCATAGAAGGAAGACACAGTGGACAGGCAGCGTGGAATAGTTGGTTCGTCGAGCGTCGCTGCGTATGGCAACTGGGGCTCAATGGCAGCAACGTCGTGGTCGTGGTCGACAGTTGTGGTGGCATCAACAATCAGTTGAAGAATGCAGATACAGTTGGTGGCAATGGCGGTCGATCGGGTGGTTGTCTGTCTATTGGCTATTGCGGTGAGCGAGTAGGCTATTTATTGTGCCTTCTTTTTTTGTTGTTTTTTTTTTTTTTTATATGTATGTATTTGTATTTTTTTTTTTATATCCCCTTTTTTTTTAAATCCCAAATTTTTTTTACACTTTATTTTTTTTTTAATATTTTGTTTTAATAAAAAAAAAAAAAATTATACTATACTCTGCCTTTTTTTCCTTATACTCTCTATATATACAGTTTTCCTTGTTTTTTTTTAAATCTTTCTTCTTTTTTAACTTTTTTTTCTTCTTCTATTAATTTAGTGACCAAAGGCCTCTAACGAAATCAACAAACGAAGAAACTCCAAAAGTGTAGCGAAACACTTCGACGACAACGAATTTGATGATCATGGACCTGGATCAAAGAGCGTGGCTTTGTGCAGCGTGAGCAGCCAGAAGATCGAACTGCTCTGATACCAAATGAAGCGAACAAAGTTCCTTCTCAAGTTAAATACTCCAGAAGACTTGGAATATGAAAATATCCATGAGGATACAAATATTATATTAAAATGTATGAAGAATGAGAATGATTCTTCATAAGAATGATTGAATGTTACAAATGAGGCATGCTTATATACCTAGACAAGTGCCTCTTCGACCTAATTATTAATTAACTATTTAATCATTATTTACATTATTTTATTCATTACACTCGTTGGCCCCTTCTAGAAATTCTCCTAGCCACCAGCAACTAAATCGACCCTCTGTCTGGCCAAATCGAACTTTGCCTCTGAATCTTTTGTGCCAGCACTGCGTAGCCTCACTGAGGAAACTTGGCCCTCCTGTAGTTGACTCTTCGGAACTGGAAGACTTCCTCCAAACTCACTGCCTCCCCTCTCTGTCTTTGCTTCCCTTCTTTGGCTCGAACTCTTCCGACAATTGTTGTTGCTCTCTAGAAAATTGAGCTTTCCAAGGAAATTGATCTCAAGTGTGTTCCTCCATCCACCCATCAACTTCTTATAATCTCACTGTGGGACTCCAACGGCCAAGGTTAAAACTTAATCAATGGCTGAGATTATTTCCTAGTCAATCTATTTGAGTTTCTAGAGAAATCTCACCTTCCTCAATTAATTATTGTTAATTAATCATTTTCCCTAAGTTAGACTTGGGAAAAAATTTAATTAGTGATTAATTAACTTAATTAAGGCATCTCTAGGTGGATTTTCCTTAAACCTTTTCTGGGTTCCGAAGTCCGAGTGTTTCTTAGCCTCTTTGACAATTGTCGAGAGTAAAACACCATCCGATGCTACAAAACTAACAAAGTAGATAAAGTTTGTGTCTTCATGAAAAGAAACTAGTTTTCAGATTGTTCGTTAGAGCAGTTGTAGAATTTCATGGATCTTCTACATGGTACCAGAGCAGTGAACACAATCTAGACCAGCACACAGAGAATGCAGTTGGAAGAAGACTGTCCTAAAGTTTTTTTTGGGCAGCAGTTTTTGTGACATCACAAGTGCATCCGATCAAAAGAAAGGAGTTACCTGAAGCAGCCGCAAATCTCAAGTGAAGCCAATCCAAGAAGATATGGACGAATTTTCTAGTTCTGTTTTTGTCTCAAGTTCTGGCAGATTGACTCTAAGAGACTTGTGTGAAGTTGTTCTAGGCATAGTTGTTTGAAGTAGACAGTTTTGTGATCAGGCTGTGGAGATTTTGTGTTGACATTTGGGTACCAGAGGACAAGTGGTTCCCTAAAGCTTTGATCTTTGGCCTAGGGAAAAGTGTCCAAAAGAATTTAACTTTTTCTCCTATAGTGACTTTATAAGTTGTAAAGTCAAATCTAATTTAAAAGTGACTTTAAGTGATAAAGTTACTAAGTCTAATTTTAAAGTGACTTTAATAAAGTCAATATGAAATTAGAAAGTGAAAAGTGACTTTGGAAATAAATGACTAAGAGGGTCTTTATTAAAGTGGGGTGAATTAAAAAATAGAAAGTGAGATTTAAATACACAATTAATCTCAGCCCTAGATCTAGAGCTATCTCAGCCATTGGATTTAGGGATTCCCCAAAAGTCACTTAGAGTTAGGTTAAAGGAGGAAAAGAGGGAAAAGATCATTAATTCTTTCATGAGCAGATTGAGAGAGGAGGAGAGAAAACAAAGGAGACATTTCTGAGCAGTGAGAAGAAAGAGGGCAGCAACAAGGAGATTCAGCAAATCCGTACAGCGAGTTTATTGGCACAAATCCCAAGGTAGAAATCCTTACAACAAGAGAGAAAGGCACTGATTCCAAGAAAGGAGGCACAAAAATCGAGAAAGAGGGCAACAGCATTAAGCACGAAGTTCGAGGCAGAAATATGGGAATGGAACAACAGCTTCAATGCAGATTTCTAGGCAATTTATGGGCACAGATTTCGAGGAGGGTTGTTGTACAAATCCGTACAGTTCTGTACAGCTGGTTCCAGCACGCTTCTCGAGGTGGTCGTACAACATTTATTGTTGTCATTAAAGCTGTAATATTTTTTGTTTTGCAAGTTGCTGATTTGGCACAATTTCCGAGGCGATGTGCAAGCACGGAAATCGAGATAAGTCTGTAATTTTGGTTGCTGAAATTTTTACCATATTTTCTGTCTCACTGTAAAAGCGATATTCAGAAATAAAGAGAAGCTTTCGAACTAGTTTTCCCCAAGAGTTGTAGGGGGTTTTTCCAGGGTCATATTGACCAAAAATCAGCATGTCATTTTCTGTGTGTGTGGCTTATATATTTCTGTGTTTTCAGCACTTTGAAATTTCCAGAATTTGTGTTTTCAAAAAATATTTGGTATTTCCAACTTGTTGAATGTATGGTTATGGGAATGGGCATTTAACTACATGGGAGTAATAAGGAGAAACTAATAACCAGGGTTGGGTCAAAAATTCTACATTTTGTGTGAGAAAAAAGAATGTCGTGACCTTTGCTTTGGGCTGGAAGTAGAAGTTGGGAGAGGGTCGAAGTTCTATCCATGAAAGTGTAGGGATTATAGGCTAGTTGAAGGAGTTAGAACATAGGTTGGGTGACTGGTTATCCACAGATTTGGAGGTGGTCACAGGCCTAAACCTTCCTCGAGTCCAAATTGTAACTTGGACATGGATTACAATCATGTATGCTCAGAATTGTGGTTATATCAGTTGAGGACAGTGAAGTAAGTAAAGTGCTCTTTTATGTTGATTGAATGCTAGGTGATGAGGGTTGTTTGATGAGTTTGAATAGCAGTGACCATAGCCCTAGTTTAGTGGATAAGTAGCAGACTTATCACTAATAAGAGGGTTGTGTATAAGAGCCTTAAGTACAGTATAAGAAGATTGTCTTACAATTGTTAAAAGGTTGGTTCAAAAGCTCTAACTAGGGTTGGTTATGTTCATACAAACCAAGGTTTGAAGACTGTTCAAAGTCTGGTATAGTCATTGTATTTTTATGCTAAAGTCTAGCAAGTTGAGACCCTAGGAGGTCATATATATGCTAGTGCAGACCTAAAATAAGACGCTGCAATACCTCAGGATTGGACGCAAATTTATGTGGCATATATGTTCCTAAAGAGGGCCAAATGTGCTTAGATTGTTGCACAGTGATGCGATGTGGAAGAACGGTAGGAAGGGTTGGTATGGCATGAACAATGAGGGACTGATCTAGCACAAGTAGTGTGCTAGAAGTAACAGTGAAGAGGTTTGTTCATAGGAGTGTTTGAACAGCAGTATTTTGGGCCCCAATTCAGAGGTTTGAAGCATCAAATCTATGACGAAAGGGTTGGTTGATTTAGGCCCTAGGATCAGCATTCTGAAGTGAATAGAAGGTGGACAAGTGGGCAGATTTGGAAGGCCTTATGAAAGTGATCTTGGAGCAACTAAGACGTTGTGTGAAGGTAGCAGAGAATTGTTCAGAAATAAAGTTGCGAACCGTGTTTCTCATGGGCGAGTACGCAGTGGGTAGATGTACTTATATGTTGCGAGAAGCTAGCCTTGTTGAAGACCTCGAGTACAATGTTCATGGAAAGGGTCATGGGTTCTTAAGAGGCAAATTCGAATGGGAGCCCTAGTTCAGCTAATGAAAGGAGCCATATGGTTAATAAAAGGGAAGTTCCAGAGGTCCCTAAGAACAGTGATGATGGAGCAACCATATTAGTACTAGTGGGCATTTTGTTGAAGACCCTAAGAACTGACAATCTTGGAGGAGCAAGAGAGCAATGAATGGGCAAATTTGTTTGAGACAAGTGTAGCCTTGAGCAACAAGGCAGGGGCAACTCAGAGTAGAGAAGTCGTGGTTGAGCGAGAGCAGGATAGAGCTCTCAAGATGGAGCCTCAGCTAGCATCTCAGTTTGAGTCTAAGCTAGTTGGCAGCTGGGATGACCAGCAAGATGATGATGACCATAGCGCAGGATGAGTGGAGGCAACCACTCAGTCAGAGACTCCTAGTTTAGGGAGATTTCGAGCCAAGTGGGAAGAGAATTTCGTTAAGGGAGATCAGAAGAGAGTTGAATCTTCCAGTATCACTTCCAGCCAAAGGAAGCAGCCACAGAGGTACACAGAGTACATGGCACTTATGACTACAGTGATGAACTCACAAAATATGGTGGGAAAGAACAAGTCTTTAGATCAAGTTCCGTAGATGAAAGCAAGGAAGTCTTCTAGTTCAAAGGGAGCAGCTGCAGCAGCAAAGAACGTGATAATGTCGAAGACAGATCCAAGTGGATGAGGTTCTTCCATAAGCACTTTCCTTGCTAAGAGATAGTGTTGAAAATAGTAGCGAGAAAAGTCCTTTGACTTGTGACCTAGTCAAAAAGACCAAGAAGCAGTGTTCCTTAGCATGAATAAGTTCCTAAAATGCAGGATGAATTCCTAAAAATTAGGGAGAGTTCCTATAAGTAAGGATAGTTCATGAAGCAGTTTGACTGATATGCAAAAGTAGAAGCCTCAGTTTGGTGTCTTCTAGTGCGAATTATTTTTGGGAAAAGACAAACGAGTGAGCCTCAAGTTCTAAATTGAGACGAGACAAGTTGCATGAGTTAGTTAACTCATCAATCACTAGTTTGAGTTTCAAAAATAGAACTTCCCATAATTAGCTAATTTGAATTGCTTATAAGGAGATTGAAAGGCACAATTGTATTCATTGTTTTGTGAGCACGAGTTCGTGAGACAAGGCTATAGAGATCACGAGTTAGTGTGCAGAATCTTGTGTGTGGGAAGGGTGTACTAAGGAGAAACTTGTGCACAGTTAATAGAGGAGAATTTCCTTAGGGTTTGCGTATGGAAATAGGGAAGCAGGATCAGGGTTCTTGCAAGGTGTTTCAGCTTAGGACAAGCAAGGAGAACAGGATTGTTTTTCTATTGAAACAAGGTTGTATTGTAAGAGATCTATTGCTCAAAATTCTATCAATAAAATTCTCAAACAAGCAAAGGGTTTTCCCAGTTGGGTTTCGTTGAAAATATTGTGTTTTTGTCATTGTGTGACTGTTTATTTATGTTCCTATTCCACTACAAACAAGTAGAGAAATTATGTGTCTTAATGAAAAGAAACTAGTTTTCAGATTGCTCATTAGAGCCGTTACAGAATTTCATGGATTTTCTATAAGGTGCAAGGGGCTAAGTATGAAAAAATTTGAACCGATCAACTCAAAAAGGAGGAGGAGCTAGTTGAGAATGTTTTAGCGCCTAATTGTGCTTGATCAAGTAGCTCTAAGGTTACCTTTGTCTTAGAGGTTGGACCAAATACTAGGCATAGGGCATTCATCATTATCTTGCCACTTCACCATAAGAGGCAATGTTTCTGAAGGTCAAACCCTTTTCAGTCAAGGTAAAGGATGCTCAATTCATGACTGATATTTTAATCAAAGTTGTTGAGCAAGTAGGGCTTACCAGGGTAGCACAAGTTATTACAAACAATGCACTGGTCTACAAAGGTATAGGTTTGATTGTTGAGAGCAAGTATGATCACATTGTTTTGGTCTCCTTACACTGTCCATAGATTAAATATGATTTTAGAAAAGATTGAGAATAAAATTCTATGGATTAAGGATTTCACAAGGCAACATAGGGACATAATCAAATTCATCACCAACCACCACCAATTTCCAACAACGTTTCAAGAAGACTCTAGATTGGAGTGATTGAAGGTTGTTGAGACAAGATATGCTTCAAACTTCATCATGTTGCATTGCCTTTGAGGCTAATCAATGTTCAGTTTTTATGGCAGTGAATCAACTTTACGTAAGTGGAGATATAGAGATTCAAAGTGGGGTACATGGTGCACAAATTGTGTATTGGTGGGAAGTGGTGGAGCAAGACAGTTATCTTGAGTTCACATCCCCTATGTTTGAGTTTCTCCAATGTGCAGATGTTGGCAAACCTTAATTGAGAGAGGTTTACAATAGCATGAATACCATGGTTGAGAAAATTGTGGAAATCATCTCATGAGAGTCTCCTTGGATTTTATTTGTTGATACTCATTTTCTTGATTTAGTGAAGAAAATCATTGTTGAGGGGTGGCACCAATTCAACACTTTATTGCACACTTTAGGACATGCTAAAAACCCAAAATTTTATAATGAAGACCTTATTGCTCAAAGCATTTAGAGAAGAAAGGCACTAGATATTGAGGTGCAAATGGAATGAAAAGAGCCCTTGTGAGAATATTTCCAACTCATCTACACAAGGAGGTGAAGGAAGAATTTGCTAGCCTTGATGTTGGACTGGATGATTATTCAAATATATCAACTTTAGATGAGAGGAGCATCATGAGTCTGATTAGATGTGGATTTGTCATGGAAAAATGGTGTACATATGCAAACCCCTGTCATTCATAATTTTTCAAGAGTGACAAGCTCTTCATCAATAGAAAGGTAATGGACCACCTATATTTTCATTCATTCCATGAAGCGCAACATATTAGGCTTGGAAAAGGTTGAGGATATTGTTTACGTGCATTCCAAACTTTGCCTTGCATCTCATAGGAGTCCAAAATATAATAGTGGGCCTTACGGAGAATGGTGTGTGGATCCAAAATCCCCCAATTTTGACATATCTTTTGCTGCACTGAATTTTGGGGAACATATAAGTGGAATTGGAAATAAATTTTCCAGCCCACAATCCACTATCAAACATGCATTTTGTTATATTTTTCAAGATAGATATGAAGATGAGAATGATGATTATTAGGCTTAAGAAACTATTAGCTTATGTTTCATTTATCTGATCAATACATGTGGCATTGTAGCCCCATACATAAAGGCTAATTTTGGATATGTAGCCTTATTTATAAAGGCTATTTTTGCACAATGCTTCTTGCATAATGTAATCATCTATGAGATAATATATAGATGGGTTTGCTAGTAAATTCTAGCTTGTCATTTGTCATTTATGTCTGTCAGTTAAATGTATTCTTGCTCATTTACTCATAGTATTTTCTTTCAAAGTTTCAACACAATGTAATATTTATAAAATAACGCATTCTTGATATATATATATATATATATATATATATATCAAAGAATGTGTTATATATACATACATATATATAGTGTCTCCCCATTTCCAAACTTTTAGGGCTCATGTTTCTAGTGCATACCATTTTCCCCATATCATGCAACTTAAGTTTTGGACCTGTTACCACTCAAACTAGCAGGGGTCCTAGGAGGGGATCCTTGAAGGGCAACGATGGAGCAATAGCCCTCTATCACCTCAACTAAGGCTCCCTACTCTTTATGGGCTTTCACCGATGCAAGGAGACCCAGTATATTAAGGATCACGGTAATGAGTGTGTCAACAATTGGATGGAAGGTGATCCTTAAAGGCTTATTCACAAGAAAAGCTCAAATATATGGCTTGCTTGCTTAGGAAGCAAGGTGAAAGGCTCTATAGGAAGGGCTAGATTGTGAGATGATTTATGACCTAGGTGACCTATGTAGGCTAGGCCTAAAAAAAAAGGTAAGAGAAATAAGATTTAAATGTGCTCGCCTATGTAAGGATCAGTGCCTAATCCTTTGGGAGAGATGGAGTCAAGGAAGAATTTATAGCTTGAAATAGATTCATCTAGTCAAGGAGGCCTTTAAAGAACTTCGCATGGCATCAGGGCATGCTAGAAGCAGATTCAAGGTCTTTATACTTCGATGTTGCAGTATTTGATGACTTATCAAGATAAATTTGACACAAATTATCTCTAGGAACATTCACTCATTCATACATGGCCCATGACACGATGCAACGATATAAAAGAACAACTTTCCACAATTTCGCATAAGAAAAGCAGTAAATTTCAGCCTAGTATAGCGAAAATTCAAGCAACATGCATGTGACAAAAGTAAATAACAAGAATAGCATTAAAAGAGCACTTACATGTAAGAAAGAGTATATCCAATCATCAAGATATGCCAATAGAGAAGCACCAAGACAAAATGAAAGAGATCCAAACATCAAAATTCATCCATTCATCTAAACTCGTCCTCCAAGAAGGATAGCGAAATTCTCACAAGAGGAGATAACCCAATCCAAGTGATCATGATCAAATGATTCCATCGGACTTCTATTTATACACTTCCTAATTAATTCGATTTAGCTAACTAGGCCTAATTTAGCCCCTAGAATAAACTAATGTGCATAACAACAATAACTTTTGGTGACAAGCCCACCATATAGCTCAATAATACATGAATAAGCCTCTCAAGAGGGTCGAATGATCAAGACAGTGAGTCGTTGGGCCTTTGAGGAAGCCTAATGAAGTCCAAAGGGTGCCATAATGTAAAAAATGGACTCCCATCATAGTGGGATGCAAGGGGGTGGCCCCTCATTTTCCAACCAAAAACTTGTGGTGCTCCCAAGTGGGTGTGGGGGCACAAGGTCATCCTCATGGATCTTCTAATGGATCGGAAGTGCCTCTAGACCATTTGTAAGGGTTGGAATGATGACATAAACCCTGCCCCTGCAGCAGGAAAAATTCCTCTGGACCCTGTAACATCTGTCAAGTGTATGGTGCATCTGTGGAGCCCACTGGGCATGATGAACCAGGTGCATCATCCTCATCCAAAAGGTGGACTAGGAGAAATCAACGAATGTTGTTGGGGATCCATGAAGTAATCTCAGCTATGGTGGAGACCCATATCTCTCAACGCTCACCCTACAAGTGCCAATGTAGCCCTCTGGAGGGCTAGGACCCCGTATAGGGAGACCAAGCCCAAATGGGAAACCACCTGCAATCCTGCATAAGATCCAATGCGTCCCCTTGCCCTCCAATACAACAAATCATTAGAATAATCAAGCAATAGAGCTTACAAGTCATGGAACTAGTGGGGCATTTCATGGTGGCATGCCCTTCTATAGTGGGATTTGGTAGGTAGAAGTGTCTCCAAGCTCAATAGGGGGTTAGCCAAAGACCCTATTATGTGGTTTCATCCTCTAGAGGGGGTGACATGTGGTACATCCTTCAAGTGGTAGGTGTCAAATGATATAAAGATGGAACGGAGTAGGGATCAGGTAAAACATCCAGACCACATGTTAAGGAGCTAGGGTAGCTAAAATAAGGGAAGCCCACACCTGGGTATATGAGTGTAAGAGGGAGCAAATCCTGGTACATGAGTTACCCTGGCCTTTTTTTCCATCCTTCTTCATATGCCTTTTGCCTTTTATTGATTTTTCTTCATAACTACTCGAGGCTCCAGGGAATGAGAGCATGATGTGTAATATGTAGCAGTGAATACCCCCTTAAGGTGGAGCGGTTCATTTTTCGCTAGGGGTTGAGACAATCATGGGTTCCTTAATGATAGTAGGGGCTCATCTAAGGCCCATAGGAACCAGGGTGATGGCCATGGATAAGGTGTAGAGCTCATGTTTGGCTTTTGCCCACGTGCTAAATCTATATGTCCCGGCCATCTTTTGCATTTTGTGGTACATTTCCTGTTGAGAGTGGCCAAATTATGCATTTCTTTTCTTTTTAGCTACATCAACCTCTGAGGCATCGTTCTAGGCCCAACCCAAGGTGTGGACAAGGGGATGGGGAGGCTAACCCTATGCGGACCCAGCAGACACATGTGGACTTGGATGGGAAAAGAGATGAATGGGGCTAAAATGAGTGGAAGGCGAGTCATGTAGGTGGTGTCAGGGAGTGAGACCACGCAATCAAAATCGAGATTTTCCCATGTAGTGCCAGAGCTAAAGCTAATGGCCAGTAAAGGAGATCCCACGGGACTAGGATACAAGGGTAACCATGAAATTGGGCAATGTAGACAAGAATACAAGCCTAACCCGCTCTTTTCTCCAAATCCCCCCCCACCAATTCATGCCCAAAAGTGCCCATGACAAGTAAGGAAAACTACTCAACTATACCAATGAAAGCCATATCTTTGGGTTCAGGAGGCCCACCTTCAAACATACATTCAGAACAGATGAGCAAGAGACCACATGGTTGGCGAGTGTTTTCTAGATGAGATGACGTTTTCTCTGCTAGTAGGTCAATCAGAATCTTCTGCCTAGTCTGGGTAGAGTTGCTTGGTCTTCCACTACCTTTACGGCAGGTATTAGACTATTTAGTTGCTCTTCTGGAACGTTCATTTATTTCTAACCACATAGGCTCACATGCTCCAAAACCCACAAAAAGTATGTGTGGATATCTCAACCTCTCTACTAATGTCAACGATTCTATAGATATTATGGTAGGTCACCGGTTCAACTAGAGGATGACCATTTTAAATTACCCAGCTTTTGCTTCCATTGTCAAAGTGGACCATAAGAACAAATATTGTTCCCCAAAGGTTCCCAATGCATCTCATAAACATTGACATACTCAGGCTCCAAAGCAGCCACCAAGGTATGAACGGTACAGAAGTGGTTCACAATACAATAGACATGACCAAAATCGTTACTATCCTAGTGTTCGTCTTCCCTGCTGCTGCAGATATTTTGTCCTTCAGCAGAGATGTGGGAGGTCCTATAGCAACAGATGCAACAGCAGTAGGTTCTGTAGCAGCAGGTTCTGTAGCAGCAGATTCATCCATAGCAGGTTCCGCAGGTGCAGATTTATCAATATCAGTTTTTGCAGAAGAAGTACCTCAATGCATGCACATAGCAGAGGGAGGGACATTGATTGAAGGTGCCTCACTGTTGAGGAGGTGCAGCACTGCAATTATGTAGGAAGTGTCGGTGGGCACATGCAGGCCTACAGCATGCATGCACCAGCCTTAGTGTTTCCAGTTTTAGCATTTCGCCGTTATTAGATGTTTCCAGATTTAGTCTTTACTTTAATTAGAAAAGTTGCCAGCCTTCGGGGGTTTGCCAAATTTAGCTAAGGTGCAGGGATTGAAGGCTTTTCCAGAATTAGAACAGGCATTCTAACCCAAGAAACTTGTTCATGCAAGAAGGGCACACTTCTCTAAGATAAATTTAAGGCTTAGGGTTTTTGGTTCTAAACTCAGAAGCTCTAGTTTGTAAAACCCCTCCTTCATCTATAAAAGAAGACAATGTAGGTGAGTGTTATTAATTCAGTTTTGTTTTAGAGATTTGAGTGAGATAGAAAATTGAGTTTCTAGTGATTATAATCATTGTTTTCTGGGCTCACACGCAGAGTGTGACTGGTTACAATATTAGCTCACTATAGTATTTACTATTTTCAACATCTGTGAGTTTGTAGATCTAGCCATTCCTTCCAATTGTTTTGATAAGTTAGAAAATTTATGTTACCTAAGATTTGTAGGAGCACAGGTCTACTTACCATGAATTTGAAAATCCATCATGGTATCAAAGCATGTTTGCTGAAATCTTCCAAGGATCTGGGTATGGATAGAGTCGTTGCCTATGAGAGGCAATTGTTGAAAGGTTTCAGTGGGTGTGATGCCCAAGAGTCTTCAATGATTAACAAGATTGAAACCTGTGATAAGTTGCAGGGTTTGATGCCCTAAGTACTCCAATGATTGGAGACGAGATCTGCACTTAAGATAGGTTGTCAATCAGGTTGTCAATTTGATTTACCCCCAACTGGTTTGTTTCCTTGAGGTGTACTCCAAGAGTTGTGGGGATGCCCAATGTAGGTCTCAAAGAGTAACGAATTAGAAGAAGTTGAAAACTTCACTCCTTCGAAGTGAAGACTTCACTCTTTATTGGAAGAGAATGATCTTTGGTATTGATGAGGGGAATGTTACAATCCCTACAGATCCCACACAATTGACTGAACGCAACAAATAGGAAGCCAAAGCTAATACAATCACCCTTGATTATGTAATGGACCATTTAATCCCTCACATCATGGATTAAAAGTCGGCCCATGAGATGTGTGATGCCTTGATCACTCTGTATCAATGTGTGAATATTTCTCACAAAATAATGCTAAAGAGCAAACTCGCTGCCATACTTTTGAGTAGCACAGACATAGTGACCAGTTACCTTATGAATATCATAAAGCTTTGAGATCAACATGCTATGTTGAAAATGGAAACAAGAAAATATTCTAATTTAATTTTCCCTTGAATTAAATTAGAATAAAATTGTAATTTGACATCACAAGGCAACTTGTACGAGTTAACTAAGTTAGGATGACTTAATTGGTTCAGTTAATTCGAGTTGAGGGTCTAACTATAGGCATGTAGAGTGTCTCCTACGTTATAGGAGCCCTAGTTGAGTTTATTTTGAGTTGTAATTAATTAACTCAATTTATCTGAGTTAAAATCAGTTTAACTAGTTTCAATTGATGGAGGAACTAGTGAGAGGTCAAAGAGTGGAACTTGGACTTGAACCACATCTAGTGATCAATCAGATAACTGATGATTAACTCATAAATAACTCATGCATGTCAATTTTGAGAAAGACCCAGTTGAGATTGGAGTTCAAGGGTAGTGTTCTATTAGTTGTATAATCATCCAAATTGTACAAGTGGTGCATGTAGTCAGAGGAAGGTCCCTAATGGATTGCACAGTATTGATTGGGAATTTCCCAAATTAATTGTGCCTAATTAACAAGGAAACAATGCAAGGAAATAGGGATTCTAGAGGGCAGAAAATTGGTTAAGTATTGGCCAAGGCTTGTCTAGGAAGCAGTGAGACAGATAGAGATAGTGCAAAGGTTTCTCAGGCTTGAGAAAAGCATTGTAATCTTCTCATATTTTCTGACGTATGCAATATATAGATAGCAAGGTTTTTTGATGTGGCTTTCTCCAAGAAATTATTGTGTAATGTGTGATTGAAATTCCCTCCTATATGCTTTATGATTTCGCGATCATAATTGGTTTCCGCAATTGGTAGAGTAGATTCAAGTCTATTGTTTTAGCATATTACAATTAGCAGTTTGAATCTACGTGGATTTTCTACATGCTACTACAGAGATGACGATGGAGAATGAAGAGATGGTGCCCATAGAACTAAATGGGTTCTCTTCATCCAGAGAACCTTTTGTTCAGGGTGTTTGTGCTCGTGAAAAACTACCCACCTTCGAGAAGCTTAAGGTTGATTTCATACAAAAATAAACAAGGCTAGAAACAATTTCAAACAAAATGTAGGATATCCAAAATATTGCCCTCATTAGAAAAATGAGGAGACGAGGTAAGAAAGGACCTAACAAGGGTCAAAAGGGAAAGGAGGAACAATCAAGTTCTTTGAACTAGGGGTAGAAAGACTTGAGTCAAGTGAATACTTTAAAGTTCCACTAGATGGATCATTATACATCTCAATGTCATGAGAACGAGAAATCCAAGCAGCAGTAGGAGCAATTTGCAAGAAATCTAGAAGCTTCAACCCAAGCAGATAAGTTAACATCCAAACTAAAGCAAACATTACCCATGGTATTGCACCTTTCCGTTATCATCATTTTAAATTATTTTTGGTGTAAGGTTGTATGTGAAAAATGGAGCATCCAAACAACAAATATCTTGCAACTTGCAAGCTTTAAGAATGAAAGAATTGTTATCTTTCGAGATTATTTTGGAAATGCTTACACCATGTTTGGGAGTGCTTCATGAGATTTGGAGTACATAGTGTATGATTACACATTGGAAGTGATTGCTTGACCTAAGTTGGATGTTTGCATGGCATTATTCGCCTCCTATATCTCTCATACATATATAAAGGAAGGAGAGAGTCCTCTCATCATCATCATCACTGTACTATTTTCTTTGTACTTGTCTTCTTGGAGTAAGCCACTAAGGTTGATGAGGAAACCCTAGGCAAAATTATGACGTCTAGAAACGATGTCTTTGGAGAACTTGCTCTTGTGAAATGCTTGGCTTTGTTCTTGTGAGCTAGACACTTGTTCTTAACATTCTCTCTCTCTCCCTCTCTCGAACACACACACACACACACACAATTGCGATTCATTTAGTATAGAATTTTGATTGTTTTGGTTCCATTTGATTCCCTACTTTCACTGTGAATCTCAACATGGTATCAAAGAGGGCGTGATATTTACTCTCGAATTTATAGTTGATCCAAATCCTATTGACTAGTGGCATCTCTCAATTTCCTTGTGGCATCTCTTGGTCTCTCTCTCCCTTTCCCTCTCTCTCGGACACACGCACACACACTTGTGACTCATTTGGTATAGAATTTCGATTGTTTTGGTTCCATTTGATTCCCTACTTTCACTGTGAATCTCAACATGGTATCAAAGCAAGTGTGAGATTTACTTTCAATTTTATAGCTGATCCAAATCCTATTGACTAGTGACATCTCTCAATTTCCTATTACAATAATACTAAGGTTTTCATGGGTCATCTCCTTTTTTAATTTTCTCTAGGGTTTCTAGAAGTCTACACCCCCTCTTAGAGTAAAGCCTTGTAAATTTGAGAACATGTTCTATGCCATTTCAGATTAGGGCACAAAATACTGAAGCAGATAGAACATACCAATAGATCAATGGAAGACAAGCCAAAACAAAGATAATGAATGGTGGCGTTACGGCGATCAGCAGGATGCTTCTACCAGCAAAGTCTTCAATAGGTCATTCAGCCAAGTGTGTTACACACAACCCCAAGACAACCCAGACAAAGAATACTCCACAGATACGCAGCACCAAGAACGCAGCTCCATCGTCATCAAGAGAGAATAAAATCCTCCACACATTGTGTGTATAATGAACTCCAAGTCTCTCCAATATATAGGCATCTTTGGGGTGTGTGACACGTCCTTTAAGACATTTAAGTCTATATTATATTCCAGGCTGACCTAGCACATAAGTGGAATAAATTTAAAGTACATGTTCTGCTCATCTGATCAAGATGATCTTTAGATCAATCTTACACCTCTCCAAAAGAGGAATCCAATAAAAATATTGGGATCGTCATCCCCAGGCCACAGCCCGGAAGTTTGGACCTAGTTGTCCAAATTTAACACTCCCTCTCAACTAGGGAGAACTCCGTCCACTAGTGCAATCCAAACATCGTGCGTCATCCCGTCGTTACTTACTTTGCTGGCCTCTTTATTTCAGAACAGATGTGGGTCAGTCACAAAGACATCATACCCGGCTGATAGATTCAGCCCAGAGGTCCGAAACCTCTATAGGACTCACAAAGAGTCTCATACCAACCCGAAGTTGGTTTACCTGACCCGAAGTCAATTGGAGGTCCGAAACCTCACTAGGACTCGAGAGATTCATATACTAACCCGAAGTTAGTTTCACTGACCCGAAGTCAGTTGGAGGTTCGAAACCTCGCTAAACTTGATCCCAAATCAAGTTGTTGGACACGTGCCATCCTAGACATAGAGAGTATGGCAATCTCCAATGCGTCCATCGAGCTTGCTATGGTCTCTATTCACATTTCCCACCTCATTGGCCAAATGAGAGGTACTTCCCATGAGTCTGAAACTCCATGGGTATCAAGGATGCATACGGGGCACAGATCAAAGAGAGGTAAACCATCTCAATATCATCACGGTGGGGCGGAAGCACGCCGACTAGGTTCGGCAAGCCTAACCCTGTGGTTGCTTATAGCACCAAAGCTATCCCCAAAACCCCCTTGGAGCTCCCAGCGCTCATTGTCCAATAGGACCCTCCAAATAGGGTCGTTCCATGATTCCAAGATTCTCACGGAAAGTTAGGAACATGACCTTCCCCAAGGGCATTGTGAGAATATTCGCGGCCTACTCATCAGTTCCTATATGATAGAGCCTTACGTCGCCTCATTGTACCATATCTCGGATAAAGTGGTACCATCCATCAACATGCTTGGATCAATCATGGAACACAAGATTCTCTGACAAACGAATCCCCCTCTGGTTATCACAAAGGATAACGGTGGCATCTAGCACATGCTCGAACAGCTCACTGAAGAGCTTTCGCAACCAAGTGACTTCACAACGAGCCATACATGCTGCAATGTATTCGGCCTCAGTGGTGCTCAAGGCTACCGACTTCTGTTTACTGCCCGAAGCAGATCTACTTGTGAAGTAGCATCCAGATGTGCTCTTACGATCCACCACACTGCCAGCCCAATTGACATCAGTATATCCAAGGAGTGTCATGCTCCCGGCAGTGTATCTCAGCCAATGGTTTATCGTGCCCCAGAGATATCTCAGGAGATTCATGGCACTAACCCAGTGAATGTTATGATCAACCATGTGTTGACTCAGAGTGTTCACTGCACAACATACGTCCGGACGGGTGTTCACTAAGAACATCAAAGCCCCTATGAGTTGACGATACTCAGTAAGATTTGCTAACACGGGCCCAACAGCGCTGCCACTCAACTTCTTAAAGTTGAGCTCCATCGGTGTCGACACGGACTTACATTCCACCATACCAGAAGCTTCACAATGTATTTTCCTTAAGAAAGAAAAATCTTGCCAGGTCTCTACCAGACCTCCAAGCCTAGGAAGTAATGCATCAGTCCTAGGTCCTTCATCTCGAACTCAACAGCGAGATCCCTCTTGCACTAATGAATGAGAGGGTCAGCACCTGTCAGCAAGAGGTCGTCCACATACAGTACCAGAATGAAAGGCTTTTCTTTATCAACCTTGAAGTAAAGGTTTGGATCAACATTACTAGGAGTGAAGCCCAACTTCATCAGGTAGCTATCTATCCTCTCGTACCAAGCTCTGGGTGCTTGCTTCAACCCCTGCAGACATGGGTGTCCTGATCTTGGACTTCGAATCCCAAAGGTTGCTCTACATACACCTCTTCCTTTATCGCACCATGCAGAAATGCGGTCTTCACATCCATCTGATGAAGACTCCATCCTTGCGTAGCAGCAAGGGCTATGATAGATCGGATGGTGGTATATCAGGCCACAGGTGCAAGTATGTCATCATAGTCTATGCCTTTCTTTTGAGAGAGGCCACGGGCAATGAATCTTGCCTTGAACTTTTCAGCATCTCCTTCAGATCCATGCTTAATCTTGTAGAGCCATTTCGAGCTGACAGCGGCATTGTCCTCCGGTGTTGGAACCACATCCCAGACATCATTCTTCATTATGGACTCGTACTCTTCGTGCATAGTATCCTTCCAGACTTGATGCTTTATGGCCTCCTTAAAAGATCCAAGTTCAGATTGTACTCATGGCAACTAGATACCTCTGGTATTTATATGGCTTCTTGTTTTTCTACTAGAATTTCCCCCTTGAAGTCATATATCTTTAAGCCATGAGGGTCTTCTTTCTAATGATATAAGCTCAGGAGCATATACAATTGTATTCTCCCTCATTTAAAATAGATGTCTTCTCTCACAAGAGAAGATGTCTTCTCTCACAAGAGAAGATGTCTTCTCTCATAGATACGCAGCACCAAGAACGCAACTCCATCGCCATCAAGAGAGAAGAAAATCCTCCACACATTGTGTGTATAATGAACTCCAAGTCTCTCCAATATATAGGCATCTTTGGGGTGTGTGACACGTCCTTTAAGACATTTAAGCTAAGTTGCATGAAACGGGGAAACGGAAACGAGTTTCCGAAACGGGAAGCGAAGCGAAACGCGACCTCCCCAAATTTTGGAAACGGGGAAACGTGGTATATATATATATATATATATATAATTTAACTTTATATTAGAATTTAGGACATTTAAGAAATATTATGTGAAATCATAAAAGTTTAAAACATACATGATACATGATAAATTCAAAGCATAAACTATTACAAGTTACAACACATTTACTCATGAATGATAACAGACACAATGGAAATAACAATCTCGGAATATTGGATTGGTGCTCTTGATTAAATATGAGTTCCATACCCTAATACATGACAAAATACGATGGAAACATTGCAATCACCCAACCCTGAAATCCTGAAAAACTGATAAGTCTGCTGGATTTTGAATGAGATCTAAAATTCTACTTTCTCCATATGAAATCCAATGAAGTCGGAACCACTCTCAAACATCCTGAGTCATTTCATGGTAATGTTAAAAATTTAAGTAAAAGGATGAAAATGAAGATTAAGGAGAATGTCACTTTTACTTTAAGAATTTAACATTACCATGAATCACATATAAATACTAGGGCCATAGGCTTTAAAAATCCATCTACAAGCATCCATAAACGATTACAATGATGTTAAAAAGCACGAAAACCGGAAAAAAAGAAAAAAAAAACCAACTTAAATCGCTTTAAAGGCAAGGAAACGTGGCCGTACGGCCTGGAAACGCGTTTCCGGCCGTACTGGCAACGTTTCCTGTACGGGAAACGTGCCAGTACGGCCGGAAACGCGTTTCCGGGCCGTACGGTACGCGTTTCCGTATCGTTTCCGTACGGAAACGGACCCCTTGTCAGCGTTTCCTGCAACTTAGCATTTAAGTCTATATTATATTCCAGGCCGACCTAGCACATAAGTGGAATAAATTTAAAGTACATGTTCTGCTCATCCGATCGAGATGATCTTAAGATCAATCTTGCACCTCTCCGAAAGAGGAATCAAATAAAATATTGGGATCGTCATCTAAGCAGCACAACCCGGAGTTTGGACCTAGTTGTCCAAATTTAACAAGCCTCTCTTCTAGTGTTTCTTTCAATATTCCTAAGGTATTTTCACTCTTCTTAAAGGCCAAAACCAATTTTCTTAGGGCTACCCAATGATTTTAACCTTTATTCCTATAAAGGTAAACTATTAAAGGTTTCACTCTTTTATATGGAGGTTTATCCTTGTTGCTATTAAGACTAATACATTCAAAGTGGGTGTTTCCCCAATTGAATGAGGCTAATTATCATACTTGAGTGAATCAAATGATTGCCCTCCTTCAAGGCGAAGATTTATAGATGTATTTGGCAAAAACCCTTTTCATTGCTAGCCATGAAATTATGACCTCGCGTGTTTGAAGACTTAGACTTGGGTTGAGTTACCGCCCAAATTGTACATGTGTGATAAATCCCCAATCCACAATGCACAATCCCATGGGAACCTTCAAGAAGGTCACCCACTATCACCTTAACAACCTGTACTCTCGCTTTAGGCCAACTCTCCTCCAACTCAAGGGGGGTTTCCATCCTAGGATCACCAAGGCTTAGTCAAATAAGCAAAAGGTGATTTCAATGGTAGCCCCAATGAAACATATTTTTCAGAGATCTTTAAGGTTTTTTAAAAAAGGGGAGAAAAAGAGTAATGGGAGGTTATGAAGATTGGTGCTAATGACCTGTTGGGGTTATGGAGTCAAGAGGAATCAAGTGGCAGGATGAGATCAAGAAGAAAACCCTCTTAAGTTGGTCATTTGATGCTTGTGGATTAGAGCAAGAGGATGGAATCTTGCAAAAATTAACCCCTTGGAAAAAACCCTTTTCATTGCTAGCCATGAAATTATGACCTCATATGTTTGAAGACTTAGACTTGGGTTGTGTTACTGCCCAAATTGTACATGTGTGATAAATCACCAATCCAAAATGCACAATCCTATGGGAACCTTCAAGAGCAAGAGGGTCACCCACTCTCACCTCAACAACCTGTACTCTCGCTTTAGGCCAGCTCTCCTCCAACTCAAGGGGGATTTCCCTCCTAGGATCACTAAAGGCTTATTCAAATAGGCAAAAGGTGATTTCAATGGTAGCATCAGTGAAACATATTTTTCAGAGATCTTTAGGGTTTTTTAAAAAAGGGGAGAAACAGAGTAATGGGAAGTTATGAAGATTGGTGCTAATAACCTGTTGGGGTTATGGAGTCAAGAGGAATCAAGTGGCAAGATGAGATCAAGAAGAAAACCCTCTTAAGTTGGCCATTTGATGCTTGTGGATTAGAGCAAGAGGATAGAACCTTGCAAAAATTAACCCCTTGGCAAAAACCCTTTTCATTGCTAGCCATGAAATTATGATCTCGTATGTTTGAAGACTTAGACTTGGGTTGTGTTACCGCCCAAATTGTACATGTGTGATAAATCCCCAATCCACAATGCAAAATCCTATAGGAACCTTCAAGAAGGTCACCCACTATCACCTCAACAACCTATACTATCGCTTTAGGCCAGCGCACCTCCAACTCAAGGGGGGGTTCCCTCCTAGGATCACTAAGGCTTAGTCAAATAGGCACAAAGTGATTTCAATGGCAGCCTCAGTGAAACATATTTTTCAGAGATCTTTAGTGTTTTTAAAAAAGGGGAAAAAATAATGGGAGGTTATGAAGATTGGTGTTAATGATCTGTTGGGGTTATGAAGTCAAGAGAAATCAAGTGGCAAGATGAGATCAAGAAGAAAACCCTCTTAAGTTGGTCATTTGATGCTTGTGGATTAGAGCAAGAGTATAGAACCTTGCAAAAATTAACCCCTTGGCAAAAGCCCTTTTCATTACTAGCCATGAAATTATGACCTTGTATGTTTGAAGACATAGCCTTGTGTTGTGTTACCGCCCACCTTGTACATGTGTGATAAATCCCCAATCCACAATGCTCAATCCCATGGGAACCTTCAAGAAGGTCACCCACAATCACCTCAACAACTTGTACTCTCGCTTTACGCCAACTCTCCTCCAACTCAAGGGGGGGTTCCCTGCTAGACTAAGATTTAGACAAATAGGCACAGGTGATTTCAATGGTAGCCTCAGTGAAACATATTTTTCAGAGATATTTAGGGTTTTTTAAAAAGGGGAGAAAAAGAGTAATGGGAGGTTATGAATATTGGTGCTAATGACCTATCGAGGTTATGGAGTCAAGAGGAATTAAGTGGCAAGATGAGATCAAGAAGAAAACCCTCTTAAGTTGGTCATTTCATGCTCGTGAATTAGAGCAATGGTATAGAACCTTGCAAAAATGAACCTCTTGGCCAATCAAGGAAAATTATGAAGTAATAGCCCCACTAGAAGGGATCCCTCCAAGGGGAAAGTCTCCAACCACAAAATCAACTATCGCATGAAGTGGAATCAAAAACCTTACTAAGGAACTTGAGAGTACGACCTCGCAACAAGAGTTAAAACTTACCCTAAAACAACAAAGGAGAGTGTGTGAGAAAAGTCTCTAGACATCCTCCCTCTAAGTGACAAAGTTTCCCTTAAAATGAATCGATATTTGTAGCTTTAATAATCACAATAATGCCTTTAATGATGTAGAAAAAATAACCAAGAAAGAACAACTTCTAAGTCACAAACATTCACCACAAAGATAAACCACTAACACCAAAATTACTCCCACAAAGTTATTTCAATTAAGCTCCATGGAGAGGAGTGCTCTCACAATCCAACCATGAGTACAACTAGGAAGCTCTCCTCTTTCTAAACTGAGATCTACTCCATCTACAATGAAATATCAATATTTGATTTAATTCCTTAGATCTAAATCTAACTAACCCCTCAAATCAAATAAACTATCAAAAAGAGGGGTTAATTGAGAGAAGAATAGAACAAATGGTCCAAGATATCAATGCGTAGCCTCCAAAGGCTCCTTGGATTGTATAAGCAGTCAACGCTCGATTGAATATGCCCCAAGAATGGTCCATATTTAATCCTTAAAGCATGGTGGAGTGTCCTTCAATCAAAAAAAATTCAACATCCTTCTCCTTTAAGTGCAATGACTTCATGAAAGTGTACCAATTCTCCATCAAGGGGGCGGCATCATGCTAATAGCTCCAAAAATTAAGTGATATAATAGTCAAATACTTCCAATTAATGCTCCAAATGAAGGTTGAAGGTCATACCTTGGGTCAAGGCACCTCCATTGTGCATGCAAATGACCTTTTAAGTCAAAATTCGAGTCATAAAATCCCAAATAAATAAAGTGACGAAAAATTACAAGGAGATTAATCTTCATTCCACATCATTGTTTGTCAAGATATCTTTCCCCAGCAACATCCACATCATCCCAAACACACTAAGAGAGTGAAACATCATCCAAATCACCCTTCCTAGTCACCAAAGGCTACAAATGAACCACACAGCTTCCATGTGTACAAATCAGCCCTCAAACCATGTGAAAATCTGCTACAAAGGTGACCAATAAGGACAACACTCAAAAATCTTTCGCATGGCAAAAATAGAAGAGGTCCAAGTGTCCAAAAACAGACCCAAAACTACCTTGGGAGGTGTAATTAATGACTCGATATCCATGAAATGCCTCAAACAAAGTGAATTTCCTTAGGAAACAGGAAAGTGTCGAAAAATTAGAATGCAACCAGATCAAGATGAGAGGTTATGCCATGTTACAAACTACCTTGTTCATCAAAAATTTTACTATATGTACCCCTACAAAAAGGAGGTGTAACAGCTTGATCACTCTCTACATCAAGCCACGTCCAATTCAACATACCAAGTGCAAAATAAGTTGTGAATGAAATCTTGGACACCTCCAGAAGTCTCTATGGCACTGGGAATATCACTCATGGTAATTAAGTCAAAACAAAACTTTCAAGTCTCAAGATGGGTCACTTCAAAGCTATGGAATATATTGCAAAGTTTAAAACCTTGAATTCTAACATTATAGCAATAGGAGTTAAGGAAAAATCAAATTCACAATATATAAGTACTTTTTTAATAATTTATCCCTTGCATTCAAATATTCTATAATATTTCTTTATTTATCAAGAGTGTTACAACTACTCTTGACAATGTTTTCTTAGTTCTCTAATCAAATTCAACATCAAGTTACTTTGAAGAATAGGGGTGAGTTAGCCGTCAAGATCAAGCCCACCCAAATGTTATCTTAGCGCCTTCTAAATGTAAGGTTGGTTGAGACAGGGAACACTCAAAATCCTCTAAAAAGAAAAAGACTCATATGTAGTTATTGTCATAAGTATGGACATCTCTTCAGATCTTGTCTTGATCATCTTAAAAAGATTGTAAGAGTTTGAGATCTATAGTGGGCAATGAAAAGCATTTCAATGAAGTTGTTGGTTCCCCTCATGGTGCACATTTAACAATGCACTCTACATATTGGTCCTCTTCTTATTAAGATTGGATCATTCATTGTAGAACTACCTAACATATGATCAAGCATGACCACCTTCTCTCTGATTGTAAGAAAAAAACAATGCGGAGAGAACGTGGTCATTGATGACAATTCATCCGTAGAAGTTTCATGTTGTAGTGATGTCATCATAGATACAACTAAGATTGGAAATGTTCATGTTCCAAGTGTTGAACCAAATTGTTGGAAATACATAGTGATACTAAGAGGGGGGGATGAATCAGTGTCACTTAGTTTTAAATTCTTTTCACTTAATAAAATCTCATCACGTAATCAAGTATCAAAAAAATGCATGAACACAAAAATTAAAGTGAAGATCCAAACTTGAAGAAGAAACACTTGAATGCTTTTCAAATAGTCCTTAATTTATTACAACCACTTGTGAGGACAATTGAATGCTCCAACCTGTCATGAAGATGAGGACACCAATCCTCAATAAGCACCAACTCACAATTGTTTAGGCTCCAACCTATTTTGTAGATGATAGCACTCCTCTTATGCAATTCAATTCAATCTAGCACTATGCTATTCATTGTTCAATTGTCAATATTTAGGCTTCTAGTCTACTCAAAAATAAATCTGCCCACCTAGCAATTTATAGACAACATTGTACTTGTTGTACTAGCACGTGATTGGCCTTTACAGTCGTTATAATTTTGTTTTCACTTCTCTTTAAGTTCTTCTATAGGCTTGCAGCCTAGATAAACCAGGCTTGGTCTTGAACAAAGATAAAAACACAGAAAATATATAGAAATTACCTCTTGCAGCCCTTCGTTAACAGCTCGGCATTCAATAGAAATTAGACTTGGCTTTCAACAAGACTTGGCCTCCTTAGCTCAACTCGACCTCCTCAACAAAACTCAACTTTCCTTCAAACAAACCCCAACTTGCCCTTCTTGGTTCACAAGGTGTGAACCCTTGTTCTGCTCCTCTCTTCCTTCGCTAAAGACTCCTAGAACAAATCCGAAATTGCTCGATTCAATGGTTAAAAATGCTCCTTCTCAGGCCTATTTATAGTGCATTTGAGGTCTATATTAAGCCAACTCGTCCACTGGCTGGGCCGACTGGAAAAATGTATAGTGAATATTCAAAAAATCATTTCTCCTCAATTATAAGGAGTTAGAAGGCGTGCCATATATCGTTGGAAAATCTTGGAATAAGATTTCCAACCATATATCCTATGCGCCCATTTGAGCTAGGTAATTGGAGTAAAAATGCATAGGGTGTCCAAATGGGGCCTGCTTGGTCATCCTTTAACATCAATAACAACCATTTTCAACAATCTCCCCCTTTGTTATTGATGGAAATACTTTGATATTTGCTTCTTCCGACAACTACTCCCCCTGTTTGTATTCTCTCCATACTTCTTGTTAGTTTCTCCCCTTGTTTGCATTCTCTCCCCCTTTGACATTAATAGCAAAGGGTGTTCCCCGTGAGGTTGTGCTTTCTTTACTAAGATAAAGAAGAGATCACTCCCAACTTCTGCCGGAGACATCAAAGTTTTCTCTGGGCAAAGGTTTAGTAAAGATGTCAGCGATCTGTTCTTTGGTACAACAATCCATCTTAACATTATGCTCGGAAACTTGTTATCTGAGGAAATGATACTTGATTGGAATGTCATTTTTTCTAGTGCATGACAAGATTTCTTGAGATATTGATTGCACTAGTGTTGTCGCAAAAAATACAATTGGATAATCATATTCCAATTTGATGTCCTACAAAGTTTGTTTCATCCATAGAACATAGGTACAACAATCTGTTGTTGCTATGTATCTTAACATTATGCTAGAAAACTTGTTCTCTGAGGAAATGATACTTGATTGGAATGTGATTTTTTTTCTAGTGAACGACAAGATTTCTTGAGATATTGATTGCACTAATGTTGTCGCAAAAAATGACAATTGGCTAATCATATTCCAATTTGATGTCCTACAAAGTTTGTTTCATCCGGAGAACTTAGGTACAGCAATCTGTTGTTGCTATGTATTTGGCTTCATCTATAGAAAGAGAAACTGATGATTGCTTTCTGTTTGACCAAGACACAAGGCAATCTCCTAGGAAAAATGCACTCCCACTGGAGATTTTTCTCCCATCAATGCTACTTGCCCAATCAACATTTGTGAATGCTAAAGTTTGTACTCTTAGGATACCAAAAGCCCAAAATCAAGTGTTCCCTTTAAGTATCAAAATATCCTCTTCACTGCGTGCATATGTGATTCCTTTGGTGTTGATTGAAACCTTGCAACCATTCCTACTACATGTATAATATCTGGTCTTGAAGCTATCAAATATAGTAGACTCTTATTGACCACTAGAGTGGCACCTGATGATAATGAGAAGACTCCATGCCCAAGGATGAACTAGAAGACATTTGTACCATCAGATATCATCAGTTCAACAGAGTTTTTGAACTCTACTTCTATTTCTCATCATCTTTCTCTTGTAACCAAATTCCACGACCTACGGGGAATTGTAATAAGTGATGCTAGTAATGATGAATTTGAGTCCCTCGGATGCGCGTGTCAGTCTTGACACGAGTGGCAATCACATCTCACCCCACCTGGACAACGAAGATCTCCAACGCAGAACTTCACTAGCTGCAGATCCAATTACTGTTAGCTCCTCGCAGAACAAGAGATGATGACGAGAGGCCGGGTACTGCGTCTCCTGAGCCTGAACATCACCTCGCTCCAATCACCATTAATGGTCATCATGACTTACCAGCATTGCAACCATTCCTCCTCCCTTGCACCTACTCAGGTACACAAGCTTAACAAGCAGATCTGTGCGAAGGCCACTCATTGCCATCCTCACAGATCTCATCCTCGCCCCTATATAACTCCCAGCCATCTGCCCCTTTCCTCACTCATCTTGTCATCTTTGTCTCTCACTCTACTCACTCTACTCTGGCTTCTCACCTATTTCTATCAGCTGCGAAGCCTCTGTCCAAGAGTGGAGTTGTGCAGACTACTTATGATTGCCGCTCTCCATCCTGCGAACCTGCCCCTCAGACATTGCAACCCCTTCAGCCCCAGTGTTACTCCTACCCCCCTTCCTTGGTCCTATGTGCCTCTGTTTCTCCTAACCGGTTCACCCCATCCCAGGTGCGCAATGGCTCCCAAACTGCGCCAATGCACTATTCGAGGCCAGAGAGGGGCTCTCTCAAGTCGTTATCATCGCGAAGAGGATAATCGCCTCGAGTCAATTGATGGCTCCTCGTACAGCACTTTTGCGAGCCATAAACTTGATCCCAAGCAGCGCGCAGAATCCTCCAGGCAAGCTGCGCAGAGAGGTGGTCGTGGCACAAGGAGGTCCACCTCCCCTCCCAGAATGCACTCTCCACAACGCAATCTTGTCCCCCTAACTACTCCAGCGAAGGATGATGAGGACACTGACATCTAGATCATGGACTCCAATGGCATTTGGATGAGGGTTCTAGATGGCATTGACCCGGACTCCCCCATCCTCTGCGCTCCTGCATGCATCCCTAAGCGCACTATTGCCGATGTGGAAGTTGCTGCTGCGCAGGCTCCAACCTGTCCCATTGAAGAGGAGAACCACAATAGTAGTGTTGAAGATGATGAATACCGTCTGCGCAGCTGTACAGTTTTCCTCTGTTTTTTGTCATGTGTGCCCTCAGGGCTTTTCTGTTATCAGTTACTTTCTGGTTTTTAGATGCGTCTGCGCTACTGCACATAATGTACTGCTCGTCTCTAAGTTTTTTCTGGGCTAGTTTCCTTCCCCGAGGCAGCCCAGAAACAGAGTAACAAAGGTTGGGATTGGTTAAACGCATCTTACCAACCTAGCCTGTAATATATGTAATTTTATGTTTTCGAAATTAATAGAATAACTCAACTTACCAAAAAAAAATGATGAATTTGAGTCAGTATTGAGTCTGTAATAGGCCTAGGATGTTGGGACTCGATCAGCAAGCGAGTACACCTTGGAGTGTTTTCTTTTATTTGGTTAATTATTCCTTCATTTTAGCGGCGAATAATTTTCTAGGTTTTTTCACTCATTGCATTAGCCCAAAGCCGAGATGACGGCTTGAAGGTTGAGCCCCTAACGCATCTTAGTGTCTAAAGTCAATGTATATTACCATACTAGATCACACAAAAAATTTCGTGGAATTTGGTTATGTATGGTAGTGATTTTTTAATTTTTTAGATTTCCCATAGGTCAAAAATTCCAATAAAAATTGTAATTGGATTGTATTAAGTGTTGTCTAGAGAAGTTGTATGGAGTATGAGTAATCAAAATAACACCTCTCACCCTCAACTTTCTACTATGACACACTTTGAGGGGTTAATAATGAGTTTTGGACCCTCAAAACCCACATTTCTTAAGTTTAGTGGAAATTGTGGCATTTAATTAGGCTAGAATTAAATAAAATAGAGAGAAATAAATTATTTCATGTAACAAAATGACGTGGAAATGACTTGGAAATTATTCTAAGTCAAAGAGTTGAGTCAATGGACATGTGGAGAATGACTGACCACACTAAATCATTAATTCATCATTTATTTATTTAAAATCGAATTTTCCAAAGATAAAGAGGCAGTGACACACAAGGAAAATCGAATTTATTAAAGGTAGTTGAGCATAAAAGGAATCTTCCATAGGATCAATTGACTGAAGACCAAGTGGGGACCTCTTCTCACGAACTATCTGGAGTACGACAGCACTCAACACTTCACTCAGAGGATTTACGCTATTCCTTGATCTTAGACTGCGCAGTCACTCAGAGGAAACACGCAATTCTCAGGACCTACGCAGAAGATCACTAGGATCATCTATAGGTACGGTTTCAGTTGGTTCGATTTTGCACTGGTGGACTTGGTGTAGCACGGGACTTTGTCTGGCTTATGGATGAGTTCACTAGATCATATGGGAATTCAATTTACCATGGTGTGCACAAAGAAATTCGATTTTGCTCTGGGTGTCTCAGTCTTCTCCATATGGAACTTGGCTTACCTTTACTTGGGATTTGCTCCAAGTTCACTTCTCACATGCATTCGTCCTTGAGAATTTCTCCCAAATATCTATATAACAAAGTTGTGGGCTATTGTATTGTATCATGTTATGAGCTATTGGGCTTGAGGAAACTCTGTCCTTTTTGCATATCAATAAAATCAAGACTTTGGGGCTATTTAGCAGATGTTCTCTTGGCGTTATGAGGTGATTTATTTCCATACTATTGCTATTATGTTTGAATTCGTTTACATGTTTGATCAGTGTTAGTTTATATCAATGTGGAAAAAGTCGAAGTCGGGATTAAATCGGCAAGGGTTAAAAGTTGAAAAACTCTGGAGTTTTTTGAAAAAGTCGACAAATTTAAAAATACAAAATTATTCAATTTTTTTTAATTTTTTTAGCATCTAAAGTATCCACAACAATAAATAAATGCATTTCCACATTTACATGTAAAGAAAGCTAATATATAATATGTATATGAAGTCTAGTGCTACATCACATATCAAAATAGTGAATCAAGTCCTAAATCTTGAGTCATGTCTCAGTCTCAACTCTCAAGGGTCAAAATATCAACAAAAAATATTATAAATGTATATCATGAGTCATCTCCATGTCATAAAGTAATCAGTCAATGAGATCCCCTACCCCTTTTATGGGAATAAGGAGTGCCTTTGCCTTTACCTCTAGAGGAAGAAGGCCCTGCCCCTGAGGATACCAATGGACCCAATCATCCTCTAGAAGCAAATAAAAGAGGTGGCCTATGTCCTCTGTCGTTGCTGCTGCCCATCCTAGATGGTGTCACCTCCTCCTCCACATCCTCCTCCTTCTCTGCGTCTTGACCCTGCTCCTCCTCCTCTACCTTTGGCTTCTCGCCCTCTGCAACTGCTACCTCCTCTGGCGCTAGTGCCTCTAGATCCACATCTAACCAATCAAGGATCGATTCCATGGCCGACCTCTCAGTCTCGACCCTCCATGCAGCAATGGTATCAATATTGTCCAATGAGATGGCATCCATATCAGGAATTTTCTGAATTTTTCTCATCCACAATCGAAGATTGTAGTAGACGTACACCATGTCATTGAGGCATTGGGATTCCAATCTGTAAACGGGTCATAGATTATAAATTAGTACTTAGAAAATTTAAAAATTCAAAATAATCAAATGAATTCAAAATTTAATTTGAAATTTTTTTACCTGTTACGCTTTTTGCTATGTATTTTGTCAACTACACTCCAATTGCGCTCACACCCAGAGGAACTGCATGTTTGGCTGAGCACTCGAATGACAAGCTTTTGGATATGGGGTACTCTACCACCATAGCTTGTCCACCAAGCATCTACAAGTTAAAGTAAAAATGAGAAGCAAAAATTATGAAGAGACACTGAATTATGAAATTTGAAAGTTGAAAGTTGAAAGTTGAAACAAACTAAAGCTTACCTGGCATTTTGGTTGTCCTATTCTTAATAGCCATGGTAAAACCAAATGTGCCACCTAACATCCTATATATTTCCATTTCTTTAGAAATATCTTCACGTTCTTGCTCAGATGCCACCATCCTCTCAACACCTGAAGAATCCATCCATCACGTCAGCATCAAATCTGAAACCACAGGAATAAGAAAATGCGAGGTTGAGGTAGATATCTGCAGCATGAATGGGGCGATGGAGGTATTGTTCCATCGGTCATCAATCACTCTCCATATGACCTGTTGTTTCTCTAACCCCTCGTCTCACTTATCTTCATAATAAGCACGAATGGCTTCTTTGGCCCTATCCATGGCCTCATACAAGTAGCCCATTGCAGGCTTCTCTCCATCAACCAATCGAAGAACCCTTACCAAAGGTTCTAAAATGGCACACACCTCCTCTACTCCTGCCCAAAAGTTCTGACCATATGAAACTATTCTGCATATGCCCTCTCCCTTTGGTTTGCGGCTAATAGATGAATCATGCCAATCCTGTGAAAGAAACATGCTCTTCACATCCCACATAGAATTCAACAAAGACTGAAGAGATATGAAAGTAGTGGCAAAGCGTTTTATCGCAGGACGCACCAACTGTTTGTTGTTGGCGAATCTTCTCATCAAGCTAAGCACAGATGCATGATTATTTATAAATTATGTTATGCTCTTAGACGATTCAACAATATGCCTCACAATAGGAATCTTACCTATATCCTCCAACATCAAGTCAATAAAATGAGCAACACAAGGTGTCCAAAACAGGGTAGGATACCTCTCCATAAGCAACCTGTCAGCTGCAACATAATTTGCAGTGTTGTCTGTTATGACTTGGACAACATTTTGTGGGCCTATTTCCTGAATGAAGTTGTCCAACAACTCACGCAATAAACAAGCATCTTTAATGTGTGCAGATGCATCAACAGTTTTCATAAACATTGTCCGCTTGGGACAACTAACCAAGAAGTTAAGAAGGGTCCTACCCTTTTGGTCAGTCCAACCATCTAATATGATTGTGCATCCAATGTGTTCCCATGATGCCCTAAACTCCTCCAAATCTAGCAGTGCAATCATTCTTTTCATCTTGAAGAAGAGGCCCTCTCGACTCTGCAAAGGTAGGGGCTTTGTACCCCGGGCCAACGACAGCAACAACATCAAACATAGGTTGGTAGAATGGGTTTATCTTGGCAATGTTGAAAGGAACATCACTCCATAGAAGACTTCTACTCACCAACCTGTCAGCTTCTGCCTTATCCTTTTTTTTAATTGTTGATTTGATGCCAGGTTGTGCACTAGGTGTGGTTCTAGGGACAAAAAAAGATGAGAAAGTTGAGGGGTTGGGAGTGGAAGGTGATGCTAAAGAACCACTCTCACTTACCCCCACTCTTGAGGTCCCTACAAGTTGGCTTTTCATTGCTGCCCTGGTGTCTTTGCCATCCTCTTTATCCATCAATGTTTTAATGGCCTGTCGAATGATTTCTGCAGATGCATTGGGGCAAAGTTTTATATTTTGCCCCAGAATTTGCCCCAAATGGAATTTTAATCTATTGACACCCCATGACATATGTTTGCCACACAACTTGCAAGTCAAATACATTCTATTGACACCTCCAGTTTCAAGTACAAGATCAGGTTCACCATATTCCCACATAGGGTCCAAAATCCTTAGCATTTTGTTTGAAACTTTGAACTTGAATAATTGAATTTGAACCTGGGCACACAAAAAAAATTGAAAAAAATTAAAAACTGCCCATCACATAAGAAGCAAACACAAATGTAATTGCTGATTTTAAATTTTAAATGCCTCTTCTCACTCACTTGAACACACATAAAATCACTAACCAAGGGTTTGAATTTTTTTTATTTGATTCTTGTAAGTTGAAGTTTTAAAATTTAATTCAAAGAGTCTAGATTCTCGATTCTAAGCAAAAATAAGTTAAAAAACAAGGGGATTGAAATATAGAATGATTTAAGAAGACATTTATGTAACAATTTACAAAGAATAAGAGAGAAAATACACACCTAGCAGCAGCAAACTGGCGGTCCAGCACCTTCAATCTCCAATCTTGAGCGATGGACAAATCTCCAAATCCACGCCATAAATCTTGGACAATGGCAAAGCTGGAGCCTCAATCACCTCCTCTCTCTCCAGATCCCTCAAACGCAGCAAAACGACGAAAAAATGAGTGAGAAAAAACGATTTTCGACCTCTTAGCCACGTTGTCTGACGAACAGCCGACTTTTTCCATCGAATCGCCAAAAAGTCAAGACTTCCGAGATAAAATAGCGACTTTTTCAGGGATGAAAAATTCGGCAAAAAGTCGGCCAATATAATCAGCTCAGTGAAAAATTCAGGATTTTTTTCAAAAAATCGGGACTTTTTGCTGACTTTTTGCACAATGGTTTATATTTGTCATCTAGCTTGGATTGATACATGCAAACTATCTTGCATGCATCATTGATTTAGATTATTATTCTAGAAATAAGCTTGCCAAGTCATTTTCGAAGGAATGGTTGGTTTATCTTATTCACATTATGATGCTCTAATCCTTTTGCAAACTAATATTTGTTCAAGTGTGTAGGGAAGATCTATTTGCATTGTGTGCAAGAAATCCATTCGGGCGTGGGAGAAGTCTCACATAGACCAACTCACTCCTAGATTCAAAACGATCCAAGACTCAGCTATTTTCAACCCCAAGTCTTTCATCAAAGGAAGACCAAGAGGGAGTTTTCTCGTTCTCAAGCTTAAAATTTTAAAAATTAAATATCTCCCTTTGTAGAGTGTTTTAAAGTCATATTTGCTACTTCAAGAGCATTTTCTAGACTAGGCAAGAATGGGGGTTCACTCCCATTTCTTGGGCTAGTGTCTTTGTATATTAATTTGTACTTTAGATCTTGTTTATTTCGATCTAACATTTGATTTTTTTTAAGCCCATAAACTTCAGCGTGAACAACGAGGAGCTTGAGGAAAAGATGGCGAAAAACTATTGATCCTCATTGCATACAAAGCCTTCCATTACCTCAAAATCTAATTTTAGAGAGGCTGTAAGCACCTTTAGGACAGCAGCAACATGATCTTTGCCGTGGGCCTTGGAGCCTTGTAAAATTTATGTTTTGAAGGTTTTCCCCATGAGTTTTGGTTGTCATCTTTGAGGAGGAGATCTAGCTTTTTCCAAGCTCTATCTTCGTAAAAGAACCTCCTTTTGGGCAGCGTTCTTAGAGGCTCTTTTCCTCATTTGTAATCGCTAATAAAATAACATTTTTTGGTTGAGGGAGCTTGGGATATTTTTCCCATGGTATCCCCCTTTCTTGGTTGAAAAGGAAGGAACTTCTTGGGGGGATTGACTCATTTTTTTTATTTTCATTTCATGCATGCTACAGAATTAACAACTAATGCACTCTACATCCATCTTACTAAATTTTGGGTTTAAGTACACTTACATGAATGAGCTCCAAAGGCTACAAACTTGAGCAAATCTCTTTTCATGTGTGAGAAATTCACATGGTTGGCAAGTTCCATTAAGTTAATGTTTATGCTTCATTATTTAGTCCATGCATGTTATACATTTTGAGGAACCATTGAAGCACTTTTTAATGAAAACTTATTTCATTCCACTTGCCAATTAATGCTACAACACACAAAGTCTATTTTTCTCTCAAAGTTTGGTTCATTATTGCAAGTAAGCGCTATCTCATCTCTTGTGGAACATTGCATGTATCATTTAATTGAGATTAATCAACATAAATTTCATACAAACACTCATTAAAACTTTACCTCCAACATAAGTTGGTTGTATAGACCTCTAGAGACCCTCTACTCCCCTATTGACTCCTCACTGTGAGATCCACATAATTTGGACGAGGGTGAAGTCTGGGGATTGAAGAGTTGATTTGAAATATTTGTTGTAGAGATAGTTTAACTAAAATTAACCAAGAGCACTCTTCATCACAGTTCATTTTACTTGTCTTTTGATGGTTGTTGATCTCATGCAAGTATTGTGATGCTTACTTTCTATATTCGCAAAGTTTAATTTCATATTTGGCATCTAATTTTTAGTTGTTTCTAACTATGACAAGATATGCTTTAATGTTGTGATTTGGTTATCCCATAATCATTTTATTTTGAAAATATCTTGTGCTAACATTTTTTTTGTTTCCATTTCAGGATTATTGTGTTCTCATCTCTTTGAGCATTATTTTTACTTTTGAGCACGTTATTTGTAAAGGCACTGGTTGAATGGTTTGTCATTTTTATTTCAAAGTTGCTCATAAATGCTCATAAATCTTTAAAAGTAAATTCAGTTTCACTCTAACAACTCTCTTAGAAAACTGACATCTTTA
This sequence comes from Pinus albicaulis, assembly GCA_034641835.2. Taxonomy (NCBI): domain Eukaryota; kingdom Viridiplantae; phylum Streptophyta; class Pinopsida; order Pinales; family Pinaceae; genus Pinus; species Pinus albicaulis. The sequence continues at coordinate 1,174,452,892 of CM076572.1, read as the reverse complement.
ACTTAGTTTTTCTTTAGGGACCACCCCCCATAGCTAACCTAGGAGATAGCTTAAACAGACAAAGTCGAGAATAGGTGACAGCCCCTTCTCTGAATTCCTTGCCACCAACCACACCTTGTGGGGTTAAAGGCTTTTCTTACTAACTAGTAGTAGGTGTAGGCGTCAAGCCGACAACAACTCCCAATCAGAGACATGTAAAGAGTTGAATTGACTTCAAGAGATTCATCATCCTTACTTAACTTGCATATGGTAATCATGGGGGTACTAACTAGTGCACATTCTTCCATTCCAAAACGCTTGAACATCTCCATGAGGTATTTGGTTTGGACAATGAATATCCCTCCATTGGTTTGAGAAACCTGAAGTCCAAGAACGAAGGATAATTCTCCAATCATTGACATTTCAAATTCCTTTGACATTTCCCGAGTAAATCCATGACTCATATCATGTTATAGCTTGCAAAAATGAGATCATCCACATATACAAGTGTAATTAGTAAATTGTCCTTTTCCATCTTGAAGTAGAGGTTGTTGTCAGCAACCCCTCTTTTGAAGCCTTGTTGTTGAAGATAGTGGTCCAGCTTACATACCAAGCTCTTGGAGCATGTTTTAACCCATAAAGAGCTTTCTTAAATTTGCACACATAATCTTTATTTTTGAACAAGTCAAAACCTTATGGTTGTTCAATGTATACTTGTTCCTTTGAATCTCCATTTAGAAAGGTTGATTTAACTTCCGTCTGATAAATTTTGAAGCATTTCGAACATGCAAATGCCAAAAACATTCTTATTTCTTATAATCTGGCAACTGGAGCAAAAGTTTCTTCAAAGTCAATTCCAATTCCTTCAATTTGTGCATATTCCTTACAAACAAGTCTTGCCTTATTTCTAATAATTTGTCCTTCTTCATTCATCTTGTTTTTGGATACCCACTTAATCCCACTCACATTTTTATCTTTTGGTTGTGGCACAAGTTCTTAGGTTCCATTTTTCTTAACTTGATTCAATTCTTCTTCCATAGCATTCATCCAAATATGGTCCTTGCTAGATTGTGCAAAGTCCTTTGGCTCTATTTTAGATAGCAAGGAAAATATGACTTTTCTTGGTGAATTGGTCATTCTCCTCTGAGTTTGTATACCTACATCAACATCACCAATAATTTGGTTCTCTGGGTGATGTTTGTGCACAAATTAAAAGTTGTCTTGGATTGGGATTGTTCTTCTTTTTCTTGTTCTTCCTTTGTAGTAGGCTTTGTGTTGTTCCACGATACTGGAGTCTAGGTTAGAATCTTACAATCACTGATGCTACCAATCCAAGTATCACAACAAACTACTTTGCACAGTAGAACTATATACAGCAATAAATCTACTAGTGCACAAATATAGACAACTTTTTTACAATTTTCAACAATCCAACTTCGTTATGTTAATCAACTGATACTACAATTGTATAGGGCTCCCATACTAGGGATAATGACCCTCATACATCCACTAGTACAAGAATACAAGAACAAGATACATTAATGATCTAGTTGATCTAGTGCACAATCACAGTTGCTTTGTCATATCCTGAACAAAATTGCGGGTCCTTTGCTTATGTTTTGCAGCACTGCCTTTATCCATGGTCCTGGTTCGTTAGGTCACTGAACTCAACTCTCCAATCTTCCCTCTATTTGCTCATAATTCCATCTACAACCAACACATAAGGTCTTCACACTCACCAGTTGCTCCTTAGTCCTCAAGGACACAACACTTTGAGACTTCTTGCCATTGTTGCTCCTCAGCTACTAAGGGACTTCTTCCCACTATTGTCTTCCTGCACTACTCCAATGAAGACAAACTTAGCGCAACAGGGTTGCCACCTATCACTGCTAGAAGTCCTTCTCCACAAGGTCCACTTGGCTACCTGCTTTTTTCCTTTAAAGTCTGCAATCCTTGACCTCCAAATCTTCACCCTTCCTCATTATTGTCAATGTCCTTCTTGGCAACAGTAATAAGGCTACTTTGAGCACCTACTTGTAGCCCTCCAATAACCACAAGATGCCCAACCAAATTTGTCCTTACTAGGACACCATCCACTAGCATCAAGTCAACTTTAACACATCATCAAATGCATACTTCTTGGCTCTTACTAGGCCGATATAAACTGCTATAACTTTTGCTCACTAGTTAGGGCTTCTAACAGTTGTCATTAACCCTCTCCAAGTGTTCCTCAAGTCCTCCTACAATTGTTTCCTCTCCTCTATAAATTTGGGTTGTCTGTCTCCAAAACAAGGTCATGGCCTCCCTTAACACTGCCAAAACAGGGCTCGACCTCCCTGCAATGCTACAGAACCATGTGGCCCTCACAACTGAGAAGAATACCACACAAAAACACACCCAAAGTTGCCCAGATCTGTCCTCAAGGCATGCAGCTGCCCTCTTGCAACTACTCGGCTCTGTAATGGATATCAAAATAGACCCAAACAGTCTCTAGACTCCACGTCCTGCCTTCTTCCTTGTTGTGGCTGCCTTAGAGATGTATTACTTATGAGATGATGCACTTTGGATGTGTGGAAATGACCTCCAACATCACTTGTATTTATATGCTTCCTTTGGGTGTCAACGAATTGTCCTTGGGGCACTCTTTTACCCTAGTCGACCTGAACTTGTTGACAAATTAGCCCATCTAAACATATAAAAAAATTCATAATTCCATTTCTACTAAACCAATCTCGGTATTCTTTGCGTCCCCTAGCTCCATTTAGGGTCTTGTACAATCTCCAAGGGTTAGGTGCCAAAATCTCCTTGTGGTTTCACACCCACAAGCTTGGGTGCAAAGCCCACACCTTGGGTTCAAAGCCCACAAATCATATTTGTGGAGCTCCTTCCTCCAAACCCCAAACCCTAGGGCTTATAGTACCTCCCAAGCTACCAAACTCAACAAGCTCTTCTCGGGTCCACATAGATGGTATCTTCTTATTTCTCATTTGTTTGTTTTACTTATTTCTCTTGCCAAGCTTTGCCTATTCTTACATCAAGACATTCCACAACTTTGCGTAGTCTTTAAATAACATTTGTAGGCTTTTCTTCTTGTTGAGTATCCAAGAAAAACTCCTCCGTCTACTAGAATCAAATTTATGCAAATTATCATCATTTATCTTCATGTAACACTTGGTTCCAAAAATTCTAAAATACTTAACTGAAGTTAGTCTACCTTTCCATAGCCCGTACAGTGTCTTATCACTATTAACTCAAAGTTGTGCTTTGTTCATGATGTAGACTATTGCAGCAATTGTTTCTCTCCAAAACGTATCTAGTAATTGACCCTCTAACAACATTGTCCTTGTTGTTTCTTGTACTTACCTGCTCTTTATTTCTACGACTCCATTCTATTGTGGAATTCTTGTAATTGAAAGTTATCTCTTGATTCCATATTTCTCACAAAATTCATTAAAAATAATTTTAGGTAAATTCACCTCCTTTCTCTGATCTTAGACATTTGATTCTTAGATCATTTTCATTTTCAACTAAGGATTTGAATGATTTAAAAGTGTCTAGTTGTATTGATTTTGCTTTAAGAAATGCAACCCAAACCATTCTAGTATAATTATCAATAAACAGCATAAAGTACCTTTTACCTTGCAGGATTGGTATTCTTGTTGGTCTGCATAGATCTATGTGAACAACCTCTAGTGGTCTTGATGTCAAACACTCCTTTGACTTGAAGCCCGCTTTTGTTTGTTTTCCATGTTGGAAAGATTCACAAATGGCGCTTGTTCGTTTCAAGATTTTGGGCACATCTTTCCCTGCTTGTATTCTACAAATTTTTCCCAAACTGTCAAAAGCTCAAGTGTCCTAGCCCTTTATGTCATAACCAACTCTCATATGCATGTCCAATTTAACATTTTTCTCCTTGAATGTCATCAAGAATATATACATTGCCTGAAGTCCCTATCGCTCTTCTCACTAATCTTCCTAAATTAGGCTTCCTTATTTCACAATATTTAGCATGAAAAGTGAGATCATAACCTTGATCGCACATCTGACTAACACTTAAAAGATTATGTTTAAGTCCTTCAACGTACAAAACATTGTGCTTTAACCCTACCACTATCAAGACTTATATGATCTCCTCCAGTGATTTTTGCAGATCTGTTGTCTCCAAAGCTCACATTTCCTCACTTTTCTTCTTTTAGAGTAATAAATTTATTTTGATCTTCAGTCATGTGTCTAGAACACTTGCTATCAAAACACCATTGACTTTGATTATTTCAAGTATACATAATCATTCAGCATTTTCTGTTGGTGGTTCTTCCTGTTTTTTCTTCCAAAACCTCACTTGATTTTGCAGGACAATCTCACCATATGTCCAACATTTTTGCATCTATAACACTCAATATTGTATTTGGATAATGGAGCAAATGAATTATGATTTATGTTATTGAAGCCATCGGTGTCTTCGATTTTGTTGTCTACGAACTTATTTCTAGAGGTTTGATGAAAACCTCTTTCATAATTATTTTTCCCATAAGCTCTACAATCTTTTGCTTGATGTCCAAAGTTTTTGCATGAAAAACAATGACCAAGAAAAATAGTTTGACACCTAGCTAAGAAGGATTGTCTTAATCGAGTAGTTATTCTAAAGTTGATTTGCTTTAGAGAATAGTCCTAGTCCTTGTCCCTTCTCATATTTCTACATGCATTGTCAATGGACTTCTTGAGAGCATCGACATAGCTTTTTGGTGTAGCAGTGTTTCCAGACTCCTCCCGACTTTTGTCCTTGCCCTTACTGAGATTGGAGCTTTCAGGCTTTTCAACTTTCTTTCATGGTGACTTGGGATTTGCATCTTCTTTGTATGAAGCCTCACATTAAAGGCTAGGGGAAATACAAAGTAATGGGATGCTAAAGGTCAAAGTTGAGAGACCAAAAGTACATGATATGTGAATTGTGAAGATTAGGAGAGGGATCTATAATTTGTAGATCTCTATGCTCCTATGTAAAAGCATTTGTCATGTATTAGAATTTCTCCCCCATGCAATACAATGTAGAATAAGTTAAGAGAGCATTCATTTCAGAGATCCAAGTTCCATTTTGGAAGCCCAAACAAAGACTTGCTACCAACCACTCTTAGTTTTAAAGTTCTCATTTCCGTGGACGTAGGAGTTGTTTGACACCTTACTTTTCTCCATCATCTACCTAGAAAAAAATGGGTAATCTCACTACAATGAATATAAATAAAAACCTAAAATGGAATTCGAATTCCAAGCACTTGACATGACTTCATAGACAAATAAGAATTTGGAAGGGCCCCAGCTGGGACCCAAAAGGCTTTTTTTAATTTTTGTGTGGTCCTCTGTCTACTAGGGTTTAGAACTTAGCCCTCATCATGGTAAAATCAATATTACACCGCCTGCCTATATACAATAACATCCTGCACTTTCTACTGATATATTGTCTTGCATATTTTGGTCCCAAAAAAATGGGAGATTCAAACGGTCAAAGTTAACTCATTGAATCAGCCTGAGGCTGAAAAAGGCAACAATACATAAATTCCAATCATAACATCAGGTTGTGCATGACCTGATATGTTGGAAAGTATAGACTCTACCCATTAATTTGATATATGGTAGTACATAATCTAGATTAGCAAAAAGGGATACACAACTATCAACACATCAAATTGAACCCTCTCAACTTAAGTGGATCCATGCAGTGAGGATAATACCCCACGTTCAAGAAGGCATAAATTTTAATCGAGAGCTCAATATCCAGCATTGTCTGTTGTTAAGAAGAGCAGGTAGTAAAGATCTCAATACCCAGTATCATCTGCTATTCAGAAGAGCAGATCGTAAGAAGATAAGAGATAGCTAAGGAAGAAAAGCCACAATGGTGAGAAGTTATTACCAAGCTACAGAGGATCAAATATTGACACACAATAGAGGCCAACCAATATGCCATGAGTATAGAAAGTTGAACATCCAACACAGCTTATTTTGTGGAGTAAAGAAAGGAATGGGGACACAAAAGTTGAAAGAGCAGAGCAATGGAGGTGCACACAATAAAACAAATAGGCTGAAAGGAAATCCCTTCACAATCAGTGAATCAAGGTCACTCGATCTAGCTCTAAAGAAGAAATAATGCCATGCAAGTAGAACCTGCAAAAAAATGACAACAAAATGCACTTGCACATATGGAAGAAGCAGCTCACACCTAGGTTCCAAAGTGGTTTCCAAGGACTACCTCTATCCACGTCTTTTGAAATTTCACACTCAGGTTCTAAAAAGGAATTGACTTTAGCAGTCAGGAGAAAAAGTCAATGTTATAAGAAAAGAATATTGTCATCGCCCAAAAAATAATGGAGTTAAAATAATTCTTATAGGAGACAAGGATCCTCCATGAAATTGGCATAGACAAACTCCAGTATCAGGGAAAGAGTTGGGTAATATATGAACAGTCAATGACACCAACCCTAATGAATGGCAGGTTGAGCCTTGAGGTGACTTAACAGTTTCAAAACATATAGGTCAATCAAACAGTATGAAACTAAAAATCCTAGCAACAGTTCAGGCTTCAAGGATGAATCCTCTAAAGATGGAGGGAATGTTATGGCCCAAGATCATCTAAACAAAAAGCAGTTAACCAGATGAAGACTAAGAATAACAGGTGGGCAAAATTTGATCCAGTCGTACTAGTAATCAATGATGCTCAGAGAACAAAACTTTCTTATGAGGAAGGGTATGTTCCCCAAAGCATAACTTAGGATTATGTATACTAATATAAAGAGAATTCTTCTGGAAGACCAAAAGGCCATATTCCAGCCATTATCAACCCTATATTAGGATCCAGTTTAAGCCTTTATAATAGAACCTCTCTTTTAGAACAACCATTGTATCAATAAATAATATAATGATTAATCTCTCAGACAATTTAATGGCTTCCTTCACTAATTAGAGTTTGGAGTTTCCTATCTTAATGGCTTCCTTCACTAATCGGGAGATTGGGACTTTCCATGAAGCATCGGGGTAAGTAGGGTGCAAAACCCTTTCATAAAGGAAAGGTGTTTTCCCCTTATTGTGCCAGGGAAATACTGCACACAAAAAGTCCAACTGTGCATACATTCTATTTATATCAAGGTATCTGCTTGTGCAAGAAACAAGAAGATATTATTCCATGTCCAAGTAGATGCAAGAAGCTAAACATGCCCTAATATGAGCAGTTGGCAGATCTATACAACAATGACATCTTTACAGGATTGCTTGGGAATCTATTCTTCATCCATGAGCTTTCTTCTAGGAAAACATTTATTTAGATACTGCAGGAGCTTGGTTAATCAGCTTGGGAATGGCGATTTATACCAAATAAATGTGTGCTCAAATTTATTGTCCTGTGTTGTCACCCAGGGTGTGCGCTTAAAATAATGTAGTCAAACGCTTTAATTTACTAACTAGAAATAGAAGGTTGAAGCTTCGCAGCATAGTAGCAAGATTCGCCCATATTGGGCTTCACCGTATGGAAATGCAGTGGCAGTACAAAATTCAGCAAATTTTTCATACGGTATGGATACTGTACAGTCAGCTTACTTTTGATTGTCTTTGATAATAAGACTCGTGTATTTAATGCCCATGTACTCATAAACCCAAAAACAAACAGCATAAAAACCCCTAAAATAATTTTAAAAGATATTGAATACATTTAAAACTATAAACTAATTGTAAGAGTTTCAAAAAGTGGATTATTTTTTTTCTGATTTATTGAAAATTCTTTAAGCTGGAATCCTTCTAAAATTTGGAACAAAATGCATATTTTCAAATTTATAAGATGAATACCCTGTAGTGGAGCCGTACTAGATTTTTCTGTAACGTATTTTTTCCATATTGAATCATATTTGAAATCCAAATCATATAAAAATATTGCTACTATGCTTCCGAGAACTATAGTGCGAGGGGTTTGCATGCACCTAAATAATATTAAATACTTTGATTAGTGGGATTAACTAGAAACAGATGGTTGAAGCTTTCTGTGACTGTGCTCTGAGACTCTGACTGGCTCACATGCACTTGAAATAATATAGGCAAATGCTTTGATTTAAGGGATTAATGAAGACTAGAAGGTTGAATCTCCCTAAAGCTGTAGTCTGAGTTAATCACACCCTGTAAAAACTTTTCACTAATGGGCATAAACAAAATGAACCATATTTTTGCTTTTGGTGTGTTTCCACTACTTTTTCTTCGTCTGCAGAGATGATACTATTTCCCATATGCTGGTTGTGGAACCTGTTCCAGGCACATTTAGATTCCAGTTCCTGATTGGGGTCGAGGGCTTGCCACCCCACTTTTGTCATGAGGGGGTCCAAGGGGAATGGCAACAATCCTTTGGAGCCCCCCCCCTAGCAGCAGTTTAGGGGCAGCACCCTCAAAGAAAAAAATTTGGATATTGTAATTTTGTAGTTAATCTGAACCATTTATCATTAGGTAATAGATCTGACAGAAGAAGTTATGTTAGGATTTTTAGCCCTATAAGGCTACCCTCTTTTGTTATATCCGCATTATGTCGCAGCTGTGTATTATTGAGAGAGTGTTGTAACTAAGACAGGTGACTATGAGAGAGTGAAGACAAGGTTGCAGCAGATGTGTTGCCAGTTGTATCCCTTTGTTTTGCTAGATGGAATGAAAGGAAGGACTGGGACTGGCTGTTTCTCTGTGGTTGTAGCCCAGATCAGGTATACCAAATACATTGGTGTCTCTCGTGTATTGTGTTATTTTGTGTTTTATTTCCACATTCATTTTGATTTTGTTGCTACCTGGTATTATTCCGAACACCATAGAAATTGGCATGGAACTAAATCAATTCATATCCATGCTTCACATGGAATGTTGTATATACAATATTGCTGTTTATTTAAGAACAGAAACTCAATGGATTTTGGGATAGAATTCCTATTTACCTATAAGTCCTAGCCTTAATTATGTGAGTCCATGTAGTTTACCGCCTAAAGCAATGATTTCTTTCACTTGCTAAGATAACTGGAGGTACGGAAGAGGTCAGGAAATCAAAAAAGGCATCATTCCATAAGTTTGCTAGCAGGAAATGTGAAATATTGTATCAGACTAGCAAATGGAAGCATATATAATATGTAGGTTCAACGGAGCAAAAGGGAATTTCCTGACAGGTATTTTCAAACTTATCAAGTACAGCAAGAAAAAAACAAACAAAAATTTTACCGAACGCAGTGGTAAGCCGAGAGGGCTGAGAGTACAGCTTGTCAATGGAACAGTCCTGTCCCTTGGATGATGATATTTACATGTTGAACCATATTTACAGTACCCTGTTCTCATGTAGAATTGACATTCGGGTTGACCATGTCTCTCTGGAAACATATGCTCCATTTGCGTATTGGTTGATGGAATCCCCGTAGAACCCAATCGAGATGAATATGAAGCCAGTGCCCCCTGAATATTAGGGTTCATTCCATCTGTTTGGTACCTAGGGCCATAGAATAAACCAGTTCCAGGTGCTTGTTGCCCCACATCACGAGAAGTTATAGAACCCACTTGTCCCTGTGTTTCATCAATAAAATAAGACAAACATTCAATAACTTTCCATTAAATAAATCTTTGTATTTTATTCTCCAATTCTCTTAGACATACACATAGAACCATATAACACTGTTTACTGGTATTATTCATTTAAGTTACAAATGCAAATACTATTAGAGTCGCATTCCAACATCCAATTACCGAACAAGCTACTCCCTTTTAACACTTGGTCCTTGATTTTTGTGCTAATGTGATTAGTGTCATGTTCAGCCCACGTAAGTACTACACAAATTAATTACATTTTCCTTGAAAATTCGAAAAACATATCATCCATATTCAACTGGAGTTAAAAATTAGGCAACCTAAACCAAAAAGAATAAAGCAATCCAACCAATTGCACAAACTTACATGAAAAGAGTTCCAGCCAGGAACTGGCATCATTCCATGTGGAATCACGAAAGGTACATAAGTAGAGGGGCCTTGCAGATAGGGGTTGGCCATTAATGGCGTCCTTGAAATTGGCCATGTTGTTAGCCCTCCCGCATATGGTTGAGGACTGGGTATTGGCAAAGAAGGTCCAGTTGGATAATATGAAGAAGGTCCAGGAATTGCAACTGATGGTCCAACTGGCTGTGGATGATGAAATTTACAAGTGACACCAAACTTGCATTGTCCTGTTTTAACATAGTGAGAGCATTCCTTCTCATTCTGCAAGCAATGTAAATAACAACAGGTTCGTGTTAAACTTCTAAGATCAAAAGATTGACAGAATCCTTCTGGAAAACAAGAAAATGTGAAAACTAAGATATGGCTACCCAAATACAGAATAAGAAACTGCGAAGAGAAGGCAAATGAGAAAATCTGTTGGTTTAAACACACAATTAGAGATATAATGACCCTGATTGTCACCATAGTTCTCCCAAAATTTCCATATTATCAATTCAATTTATTATACCCCTGGTTATGCACTATTTATCATATCGGAGAGTGAAGCAGACGAGAATATCCAATTTCATTGCAAAATAAATGATAATTACATTTTATGATCATTTCAGGTCTAACGAAAGGAAAATGTACAAAGCCAAAAAAAAAAAAAATTTCAAAACAAAAGTTGCTTGAACAGATTAACATAGTCAATGCAAGAGCTAACAAATACCAACCAGGCGCAATGGGTAGCCAAGAGCATTCAGTTGCTGCCAGTCTGATGTTCCAGCCTTGTATTTAGGATGGTGGTATTTGCAGGTAGCACCAAATTTGCAAGTTCCTGTCTTTACAAAATGCTGCCAGTCGAAATTCAACAAACGAATATTATGTGAGTGATGTAATAGAAGCTTGACTAACAAAAAGAGATTTGATAGATAGAAGTTCTTGACTAAAATTGAGGAAAAAAAATTTCTAACACTTCACTTCTCATGCTCCAAGAGCCTCTCTTTCTCATTTTCATTTATTAGGCTGTCAAAAAATGTGTTATAAAGCTAGTCGGAAAACTGCATAAAAGGATAATGCTCCAGGGTAGTTATGACATTCAGCCGGAAAAAACCATGTCCTAGTCCCCTTTTATAAAACATCCTGGATGAAAATCCAAAGAGCAGGATTAGTTGTATGCTCTTTCTGAGCCCAATGAAAAAGGTTCTTGACTATGACTTGACAGTGTTATTAGTTGTTGATATATAGATATAGTAACCTTTTTCCTCAGCAGTAGTGTTCCTTCCAATAATTCACCCAGCACTGACAAGTGACGACAACTATAAAGAGGCAAACTGACTTGATTATTTAGTTACTTATGTCGGTTCTTCGCCTCAACATATAAGCCGAGAACGGTGGTTTAAAGTTCCTGCATTATTAATTAAACAAGATAATTGAGGCCAATTAAACTACCAACATCCATAATTCGCGGAGGAAAAAAAAGTGACTTGAGAGCAGACTTCAAAAGAAGATGAGAAGGTAATAAAAATGGAATTAGCATGATATTGTTTGGGCGTAGGAAACATGTTCAATTGATAAGTGTTGTAACACGTTAGATCTTATATTTTTGTGATTCATAAAATAGATAAATATCTTTTTGGATTAATCACATTATTAGTCATTATTACGAAGACTCTAAAGTCATTGCTAAGGTTGACCACTTCCATCATAGGAAGCTTAAGGAAGCCATTGAGATTGAGCGTCATGCTAAAAATCTCAATAGAGAGAATGGTTGGAAGTTGAGTAAGAGCTGGACTCCAGCTCCCTCTTGATGAAAATTTTTTTGCTCCCTTCTTAGTTTTCGCCTGCTCTTGTTTTTCATTTTTTCTCCTCTTTCTTCTTCTATTCTAGCCTTTTATATTTTATTCCCCTTGATATTTTCTTATATTTATTTTTTAATACATATGTATCTTATTTAAATATTTAAATCTCTATCATAATTATTTTATATTATATATTATAGATTACATAAAACTTTTTATATATTATATTTTATTATAATATCTATTAATTAATCAATTAAAAATATTTAATATTCTTTCTATTAACAAATTAAGTAATTTATTAATAACTAGTTTTTAACAGTTAGTTTTCTTTAGTTAATACTGGGCAATTATGCATCCACACTGTTTATTCATTAAGATCGATTGGCTTCTTCGCCTTGTCCTGAGGATGAACCACATTACCAAATCCTAATAATGTGATTAATCCGAAGAAACATTTAGTCAATAAAAAATTAGCAAAAGAAAAGAAATCCTCATTCCTAACTTTATGATTTTCTGAAAAAATATGGCAAATTTAACTAATAACTTATTTTGCCTAGAGCAATAGAATACCTGGCATTCAGGATCACCAGGACGCTCAGGGTACTCGCCTCTGTTCCTTGCAACTGCTGCAGCCTGATTATAGACGTCTTGGTCAGTATACAATTAGGCAGAGGCCAAAATTTACCCTTTCAAGTTTGAACTCAGTGAGAAAGCATTTTACAAAGAAAAACATAGTCAATGATATTTTTCCAAATCAGAACAATTTACAACTTCAGATCGACTGATCCACACAATAATACACCAACAAGATAGGTGTTCTTATTTCCTCCATTTAAAATAGGCAAATCACCTCTAGATCTCCTCCAGAGTCTAATTTAGATCCAACTTATTCTTATATCATTTTTTAGTATAAATTTCCTTCATGCCAGAGGAAAAGTAGGATTTGTCCATTGCTTATACACTTACTTCATCCAAGTTTTATAAAAGAAGAATATGATTCAGTAAAGATTTTAACAAATACATAAATTTATACACGCTGATAAAATGGCAAATATACCATCTGGAGAAAATAACACGACGGCTCTTTAAATGGCAATGTTTGCACCTGTTGTAAGATTGCTCACTTGAACTCACAGCTAAGAGGGCCTTAAGTAAACAACAACAAAACACTGTTTTACCAAGGCTTAACATTGTGGCCTAGAAATCGGTAAAGAATAATGATTTTGATTTAAAAGTATCTAGCTCAGTAACAATGTACAAACAGCACGTTGCTACAGAGTTGGTCAAAAGTTCAACACTCTCGTGAAACACAAACACAGATGACGCTAGAAAATTCACAGTTCATGTTCTCACCTCTGATCCAAACAAATATCAAACTTCTGAAGTAAATATTACTGGGGGGCTTGGAAACTAGATGTTAATTGACTTTTGAAAAGCAGTGTTGGGAGCCTACCAAATTGAAATTGAGTTGTTCAATGAATCATCAAAGACTGACTAATCACAATATTAAACCTGCTCTGCCAATCAAATTAAGCAAAAGGGTACAGAGCAACATACAATATTCCTTCTAGGAGGATGATTAAACCGGCAGGTCATGCCAAAACCGCAAACTCCTGTCCTCATGTAATGTGCGCAATCAATCTCTCCTGGTCTCTCCGGATAGGGTCCAGAGAGTCCCCTTTCTGCAATATCATGGGATTGCAGGTTCATTTGCCGCATTGCCTCTACAGTGATGGAAAACAATCGCATGATCAAAACCCAAACCAGAAGTTAAGTCCCGATATGGATCAAACTCATGTGAATGTTGATTAAAACCGCTACTATCCACCAAAACCAAACGAAATTTACTTTAATTAGCAAATCATCCGATGATCAAAAGCCAATCCACAAGTTAATTCCCGAATGAATCACTCCAACATATGAAAGTTAACTTAAAATCACTGTTATCAACTAACCCCAATGAAAATTCATAATATTCACAAACCATTCGATGATCAAAATCCAACCCACAACTTAATTCCCAGAATGAATCAACCCCAGATGAAAGTTATTAAAAAACAACGCACTGCACTAACGCCAAATGAAGATGATTCTCACCAAGCCCGTCCATCTTGATATAATTTACAGAGCATCTCATTATCAAAATCCAACCCACGAGTTAATTCCCATAATGAATCAACCCCAACTGAAACTTAATCAAAAAACCACTGCCATCAACTAAACCCCAACAGAAATTCATCGAAGAATCAGTCCAATCAACTGAACCTAAAAGAAGATCATTCATAGATTAGATAATCGGGGCTGAACCCAATTGAAATTCGTTTAAAAGCACTACAATCATCTGAATCGAAATGAAAAGCATTCAAAGATTTACAACGTCAGCAAAGCCCAATTAAAAATCATCTAAATACTACTGTTGTCAGTTAAACCCAAACGAAATCTTAAAAGCCAGCGATCAATTCCACAGATGAATTAAACCCAAAAATGAAAACCAATCCATCCATCCAATAATCAAAGGACATAATTACCCTCCATTGCCATATCCGCAGCAACATGTTGCGAATTCCAATCGGGGGGAGGAGGATCAACCGCGGAACCTAGATATCTCGGCATTGCAGAGCTATTGCCATAATATTCCATTAATTCATAGAAATCGAACACAGAATTGCAGCTTCTGTGGGCTTGTGCAAGATCATCTGGCAGGGGATCGATTCGGAGTCAGATTGATTTATGTTAAGAGAATATATACACAGATGTTTCTGCGGATAGTGTTCAAACCCCGGCTTTCTCAGAGTTTTCCTGTGGCCAAATCGGTCTTATTATAAAGTAACGTGACTTCGACACGTGGCAAAAGGACACCTTTTCGGACCCACCAGAGACGGGTGCGGGTCCTCAGCCGGCTCCTGGTCCCTGAAAACCAGAGCGGTTTCGAGACTGGCTGAGCCGGGGGAACCAGTTGGCTCCTGACATCCGTACAGCGGCGAATAATGGGTATTAGCCGGTGATGCCCGAGATGGAGGGGCCATGGCCGGTTTCCCCGGGATGCTATCTGGTACTTGGTCGCGAGTTCGACTCGCGGGGACATCTGTGGATTCGTTTTCTAATGCGTTTTCGGGAATTTTCTGTCGTTGTTTTGACTCTGCCTCCCTCTGATAGGAACAACCATCAATTTTTGTAATTTGCTAATTTTTCCAATTTTTTATTTAATGATAATCAAATATCGTGAGGGCCATTGCTTAGACTCTAAGCAATGTGTATGAGATAAACTTTTGGTTCAAAGGATTTGGAAGTGGTATATGTTATTGTGGGTGAGGATAAAAATCATTGGACTTGAATATTATTTCTAAGTAGAATAAGATGTTGACTTAGGTTCAATGTTAATTTAATAAAATTATAATATAAATTTTTATAGAAAGAAAGAAAGTATTTTTAAAGTTTGATAAATGGTTTTTGCGATATATAAATTGTGCAATTGTTGTGGTTCATTATCTGGTCTTGATGATGAACTACAATAGTGGACGATATTTTTTATATGTGATTTTTCCAGAGATGTGCAATTATTGTGGTTCATCATCTGGTCTTGATGATGAACTACGATATTGGACGATATTTTTTATATGTGATTTTTACAGAGATTTTTTCAGTATTTGTAACGTTCACAAGGCTAAAAATAGCTTATGGGAGAGATTGTTTTTCTATTTGGTTCTTGTATTCGGCCCTTTTCTGTGGAGTTTTACAATAAACTCTCCCAGCTTACAAACTCTTGGCTTAATAGATTATCCCAAGAGCTAGTTGCGTGCATTATTTTCTCTGTTGTTTGAATGATGTTTAGTGATTTTATTAAGTATAATTTATAGTTTTTACAAGTGTAGCATAGATCATAACAAACAAACAAAATAAAATTATTTTTATCATCATCTCATATTTTTCTCGGGTGTCTTTGAAGGCTTAGCATTCTAAAATGAAATGCTTTTCAGTTTCCACTTTTCTGGAATAGCAAAAAATACATACTCTTTCCTCCCACAATTCTTTTGGCCTTTTTCAGCGCAAAAATATATACTCTTTCCTCCCACATTTCTTTTGGCTTTTCCAGGGCACTGTTTATCACAACGAAGTTGATGAGAATTAGTTCTTAATTGAGGATAAGAATTTTAGATCTCTAAGAAATATTGGCCCATATATATATTATTTTAGATAATATTATTTAAATGATGTTTAGTGATTTAATTAAGTATAATTTATAGTTTTTTCAAGCGTGGTATACATGATAATGGGATGTAGTGTTAAGGCACTATGTGACCACATGATAATGGAATATAGTGTTAAGGCACTATGTGATGTGAAGGTCACTGGTTTCAAATTCCGTGGGAAAAATTCCAACCATGTTTAAGGGTTGGTGTGATCCATGAGTAATTTTGAAGATTGAGATGCCCTAGGATTGCTATTTCTCAAGCCAAAAGTTAAATGTGCAGTCTCATGACTCACACAACTTAACAACAACAACAAAAAACTATATTTATCATCCTTTCATATTAATATAAATAATAACATTTAAAATATGGTATATGTTATATGATAAATATGATTGATAAAATGTGAATATTATTTTGATTGGAAAAAGTTCTTGATTTACATTGCACATCAATATAATAAAATAATATTAAGAAAATTTTAATATAAATTTATTTGTTTATATATATATATATTGTTTTAGATAATATTATGTAAATAATGTTTAGTGATTTAATAAATACAAGTCATAATTCTAACTATATTTATTATCATCTCATGTTATTATAATTATTTTTTTTTTAAATTATAATAAGAATTTGTTTCATATTAATAGTATAATTTTTGTATAATTTTTATAGTAAGACTTTGTTTAATATTCTATTTTATTATTATTATTTTAATAAGATGATGTTAAATTTTATTTAGTTTCTTATTTTCATATTAAGATTATGTAATAACTTTGCATATTAAATTGAATTAAAAATTTATGATTTTTTTAATAAAGTAATTAGATTTTTGTTGTTTAAATTTTTTAAATATGTAATAATTTTGCTTATTAAAATGAATTTAAAATTTATGATGTTTGAAATTTTTGATTTGTGATTGTGATTTATTTTAATTATATATTATGTTAATAATTTATTTATTTTTATTTTTCTTATAATATATGTGTGTTTAGATCATCATTCATCTTGTATTATGAATAAATTAATATATATAACAATTTCAATATCCTTATAATTTATAATACATTTCTTTTTTTTAATATGTCAAAAGCTTTGTAAATTAAAAATAAATTTTAGAGTGTCAGTTTGTAATAACATTCCATTTCATTTTAATACCAACATTACTAATGATTTAACACATGTACTGTGAGTCATCTTTAATTTAGAATTGTTGTCTCTGTAATATTATAAATTATTGAGTTACGATAAAATATTTTTATATTAAAATTTCTTATTTAATTATTCTTTTTATTCTTATATTTTATTAAAATTTCTTAATAATTAAAAAATAGTAATTTTGATTGGTAAAAATGTATTGTTTTTAAGTTATGTTGTGATGTTTTTTTTAAATAGTGTAGATTACCAAGTAATAAGTCTAAATTTAGAAAGTGTTATTACTTTTTATTTTTATGTAAATTTCTTATTTGATTATGATAATGATAATTCTGTCATAAAATTTTTTTGGAAATTCTTATTATTTATTTTGGGTTTTATTTCCCTACTTTCTTCTTTTTCCATCTTTTATCTCTCATTATTTTTCTTTTAAACTTATTTCTTTAGTGTTCTTATTCCTTGTTCTCCCCTTGATTTATATAATTGTAATATGTTATATATTATCGTATGTATTATATATTATATTATAATATATTATATATTATCTTATGTATTATATTAATAAAATAATAATAAAATTTCTTTAAATATTTATTAATAAATTCTTTTAACTTTTATTTATTATTATTACTCTCAGTATTATCATAATAATAATTTATTTATTTTTTGGTAAATTTGGTAGTCTTCTCTATTTATTCATATAAAAAAAACCAACAGGTTACATCATCAAATTCAATGCTTGGTAGTTTCAACCTGTCCTAAAGAAACCAGGTGTGTTGGCCATCTCAAAGAATTAAAAGCCAACCAAAATTGAAACAACTTGATCTTGTCTCTTATGTCTACTATATCTTTTGACATACTATTAAAAAAGTAAATGTTATTCGGCCACTTCATGTTTCAACAAAAAGCTAGATCTACTTGATGCATGCTTGACTTTCCATACCGGCCAAGACTCACATTTTGGTGATGTAGGACTCACATTCTGGTGATGTACTTGAAGTTGTATTGCCTAAATGTTTTTGTGCATATCAGCCAATATGGAAGTTTCCTTTGGATCACCTCCTACCTCTTGAACTGCTACAATGGCCTTTGCCATTAGACACTTCAATGTTCAATAGAGGTGGATTGACTGTTTGAACAAGGACAATCGACCTCTTGTATTCTCGGGATCAGTCACCATTGGTTCCATTTCATCATCTGGAATGTCATCCTCAACTCTGGTTTTGAGGATCAAGCCTTTTACCTGAGCTCCACAGCATAGGCACTCACTAAGTTTTCCATAGATTTTCTTCCTGGCTTACTGGGTCCCACCTTCTCCTTGCCTTTGTCTTTTCCTGTGTTGCCACTTGTCCTATTTTTCCTGTGTTTCCTCTTTTAATCAATTTAATAATATATATATATATATAAACCCATTTAATACTAATTTTAATCATTTTGTTAAAATATTTATTAATAAAAAAATTATATTGTTTTTCATTAAACCATTTAATATATATATATATATATATATATATATATATATATATATATATATATATATATATATATATATATATATTAATTTCTAATAATTAATCTACTAATTTATTAATGGTTAGTTTTTAAGCACACTATTTATTCAATAAGATCGATTGGCTTTTTCACTTTGTCTTAAGGATTAACCATATTAATTGGTTCTAAAAGTCTATTTAAATCTTAATGATGTGATTAATCCAAAAAACATTTATCTACTTTATGGATCACAAAAGTCTTAGATCTAATATTATAATTGATTTAAATATATATTAAATATTACAAATGAGATGATTTTCAAAAACCCACTTTTATATAATTAATTTTTTTACACATTTTTATTTAATTTATTATTTAAAATTAATTAAAATAATTTAATATTTATATTTATTTAAAAAATTAACCCATTTATAAACCATAAATAAATAAAATTTTAAATAATTTAAATAAATAAAAATTTAAATGATTAAATAAATAATATAAGACATAATATCACTAAATAGAATTCATAAAAGAAATAAATAAAACTACATCATTCCATTTATAAAATGGGTAATTATTAATTTTAGTTATTCAAAGTATTTATATAATAACCATTTTTAGATTGATATTAAGTTTTATATTATTATTTAATCATTTGAGATTATATAAACTCTATTTATTTAAAAAATAATTTAATTTTATTTGATTTTATTTATACATTATTTATTTAACCATTTTTTACAAGTTTTGAAATATAGAATTGCAATCAAATAAACTCATAACAGCCTAAACAATACTTATTATTATCTTTCCCAGATGCGGGTGAGTTATGAGAATGTTGCGGTGGTTGGCCCAAGGCTTGACACTTGGCCAAGCCACTTGGCCACCCTGGAGGACTGTACCACGGCATTAAATCTTCTCTGCAAGGCGCGTTCGGCATTCAACGCTCCCACACTCTGCCTTAACTCTGGCTCTGCAACTTGCTCGGCCCATCCTTCAATGGAGCTACGTCCCACCTCCATAACTGCTTCTTTTGCCCGACATTCTTTGTCTTTGTCTTTCACCTTTGCTCGGCTCTTGAGCTCCACTAAATCGTCGCTCCATCTCCGTCTTCGGCTCGCCAAGCAGTCATCCATCGTTGATAGCCCTCGGTCTACTCATTGCGTTGTTCGCCCCACGCCTCCCCTCTGCACTCACCATCCCTCTAGCGTAGACTTTAAGTGGTCTTTCCGCTATGCGAATTTGTCGTGCTCGCCTTCCCATCTCCCGCACACGCCCTCCTGTTCGCCCTCCCAGTCTCTTCATTCGCCCTCCATCCCCAGCATGCCGAGACGACACCGTCTGATGTGTAGGCGAGGTAGTGGCAGAGGTGCTGGCTCTTGCCCACCTCTTTCCATCCACGAAGATCGCAGCACCATGCCTCCGGCTAACAATGTGGCTCAATTCCACTTCAACGACATCTTGGACAATCCAAGAATCACTGCTACTATTTTTGTTGTGCTTCAAGAGGTGCAGCGCGGCGACACTGGCTCAGGCTCTAGAAAGCGCATGAGGAAATCCACCATCTCCATGGGGCCTCCTCGGGATTCCAGAAAATATGTTGCCCTACCCGTCAAATCTGGTTTGCAGTCCTCTAGCAGCGCGGGCAATGGCAGCGGGAGTTTTGCACATTCGGAAAGGCAGCTGAAGAAAGGCCACTCAACTTCCTCTCCTGAGCACACTGCTCAACAGTCTAAGGGAGACGATGATGATTCTAATGAGGAGTACATATGTCCCATAGTGGAGGAGCCTCCTCCAACACATCTCGACAACTAGCCTGATGGGCATCCATGGCTTTGACAGGTCTCCTTACCTGTTTTGGTCTATTTTAATGCTTTGCTGTATTTTTGAGACAAGTTGGCTGTAAAAGCTGTATTTTTGTATAACTCTTTGATAGTTGGTTTCCCATCTATGGGCAGCATTTTCTAGGCCGGTTTCCCCGATAGGGGCGGTCTCTTTTTTGATTTTTTTCTCAAGATTCCCTCCGGAATTGGATACTTATGCAGTTCTAGAGGTAAGTCTCGCTTTGTAAACTATGTTCCATATTAATAGATTAGTCCAACTTAGAAAAAAAAAATACTTATCATTATAGCATGTTATTATACTATTTTATGATACTAGATTTTGTTTACATCAATAATTACTCTGTTTTATTTTATTATTCTTTAGAGTTAAAATTCATGTGATCTATTTTATTTTATTCTTCTTTAGAGTTAAAACTCATGTGGTCTTTGTGAAGTGGATTTTTTTTAAAGGTTATATGTGTTTTTCCAATGTCATTTAATTGAATTGAGATTTTATGCAATTTTTAATAAAATGATTATGGTTTTATGGGATGTTTGGATATTGTTATTTAATAGAAATATTTTTATATAATGAGTAAGAAAAATTTATGTAAAAATTACATTATTAGAGTTTTGTGTTTGATGATGTGAGTTTTATAGAAAGTTTTCTTATTTGTAATGATATGAATGGCAAAAGCCTAAATTCAAATATTTATGTAATAACAATTTTTAGATTTTCAAGATAACTCTTTCGGAAAATCACATTAGAAATTTTAGAGTTTCCAACTACTAAGTGTAGTTCATCATATTATTATTATTTCTGTATGTGTTAATATTATTATAAATCATATATTTTACACAAAGAGAATTAATAAGGTATATATGAATTATAAAGTATTTTCATAATAAAAACTTTATCAATTAATTCTTAATTTTTGGATGTAAATCTTTATATTAAATTAATGTGATAGCATTTTCTTTCCTTTTAATATTCTTATTTTCTTTTAATACTAATATTATTATATTTGTTTTAAATATGGTATTATGTATTCATTTTTGTCTTTGACTACTTATTAGTTTGGCTTTCACCAAAAAATTATGCTACTATTTGAGTTTAACATTGAGAATTCAATTTTTGTTAACTTATTATAAATTATTTATATAATATTACAATTAATTTATTATAATGAATGTTTTTAATATTAAAATTCTATATATATATATATATATATATATTCTATTTTATTAATAATGCTAAATAATTATAAAAAATTAAATTTCTTGGATATGGATGAAAATTTCTATTGAAAATTAATTTAATGTATGAATCGCATAAGTTTAAATTCAAATATTTATATAATAACAATCTTTAGATTTTTCAAGGTAATTCTTTAGGAAAATCACATTTGAAATTTTAGAGTCAATTGTTTCCAACTAGTAAGCGTAGTTCGTCATATTATTATTATTTCTCTTATAATATATGTGTTAACATTATTATAAATCATATATTTTACACAAAGAGAATTAATAAAGTATTTATGATTTATAAAATATTTTCATAGTAAAAACTTTAACAATTAAGAATTAATTTTGGATATAAATCTTTATATAAAATTAAGCGTGATGACTTCTTTTTTCTTTTAATATTCTTATTTTCTTTTATTACTAATATTATTATATTTGTAAGAAGTATGTATTATGCATTCATTTTTTTTGTCTTTGATTACTTATTAGTTTGGCTTTCACCAAATATTTATATTATTATTTAATAGTTTAACATTAGAAATTTGATTTTTATTAATTTATTATAAATTATTTATATAATATTACAATTACTTTATTATAATAATTTTTTTTAATATTAAAATTCTAAAAATAAATCTTCTATTTTATTAATAATGCTTAAAAAAAAAAAAAAAAATTGATATCAATAAATTTTTCTTATGAAAATTAATTGCTTTTTAATTATTTCACGATGGGAATCCCAACCTATGAAAATGTTCTTTTAAGGAATTTTAATAATTTTAATAATAATATTAAATAATCATAAAAATTAACCTAATTGAATATTGATGGAATTTTTCTTATTAAATTAATTGCACACATGAAGTGTTTTTTAACCACGTCATGATGGAGAATCCCAACATATCCCTGAAAAATGTCCTTTTAAGGAAATTTGAATGGAAAATAGTGCAAATTACCCAGTGATAAGTTTAGTTTTAGAAAGTGTCTGTCCTTTATCTTAATCTCAATGACTTTTTATTTTTGACTATCATAATTTTGTCCTTTGTAATTTTTATAATGAATTTAAGTATATTGAAATGAAATTATTTTTTAAAATATGAATTATTATATATATATATATATATTTAAAAAGGATGTTTAGGAGTATTTTATCTCATCTTGATATGATGTTAGTTCATCAGAAAGGGGTTGTGATTTTCACTATAGTTGGCACTTTGCATGTGTTTCTATCATTTTATTGATTATGATACTAAGTCGGCAGAAGGTTAAATGTCATTTGAATATTGTAGGCCACATGGGAGGTATAAGAAGACTTAGTGGGAGAATTCTATTAGATTTGTAAAGCTAGAGAAAAAAATTGATTGTATAGGCAGTAAGTTGACCATTCTAGCCAGGAGATCACCAACTTACTTTACTGCTCTGGGGAATTCAATTCATAATTTAGAACACCAATCACAAACATGCAATGGGAAATAACACACATGCACGCAGTATTTTTCCATGGGAAAGTAATCTGCTAAAAACCCCTTTGTCTGCTTGCATCAATCTAATGAATAGATATATATTACAATTGCTTTACTCAATTAAGCTCAACCTGGAAGTGAATACTCTCTACTCAATTCTTTTTATTTTTTACTATCATAATTTTGTCCTTCGTAATTTTTATAACGAATTTAAATATATTAGAAATGAAATCATTTTTTAAAACATGAATTATTAATTATAAATATGGTTGTATAATTTTATTTTTTATTTTTTTTTTTTTAATTATTATTATTATTTAAATGAGGGTGTTTAGGAGTATTCTACCTCATCTTGATATGATGTTAGTTCACCAGAAAGGGGTTGCAGCTTTCACTATATTTGGCACATTGCATGTGCTCCTATCACTTTATTGATTATGGCACCAAGTTGGCAGAAGCTTAAATGTCATTTGAATATTGTAGGCGACATGGGAGGTATAAGAAGACTCGGCGGGAGAATTCTATTAGATTTGTAAAGCTAGAGAAAAGAATTGATTGTATAGGCTGTAAGTTCACCCTTCTAGCCGGGAGATCAGCCAACATCTTGTTCTCCTCATATGAGGATAATGACTGTAGATATTATGATGTAGTTTTGCAACTCCTCATGAAATTTTAATCAAAATCACAAGACACGGACTTACCTTACTACTTTGTGGAATTCAATTCATAATTTAGAACACCAATCACAAACATGCAATGATAAATGACACACATGCACACAATATTTTTCCATGGGAAAGCAATCTGTTAAAAACCCCTTTGCCTGCTTGCATTAATCTAATGAATAGATATGCATTACAATTTCTTTGCTCAATTAAGCTCAATTTGGAAGTGAATATTCTATCTCTCTGCTCAATAAGAAGCTATGACCCAGACTTAGTCAAATTTTGCCTATGCTTGAGCCCCTATTTCCTTGTGTAATTCCTTGAGAAATTAGGCCCCTATTATTTAGGAAATTCCTCCAAAATGATTTTGCAATTCCCAAGGTTGATCATCTGACTGCATGCAACACCTAGATACACTCAAGACTATTCTACAACTAATGTTACACTACCTTGGAATCTCCACTAGATCTGGGGAACTTGAATTATTTGCATGCACTAGCTATTTTGGGTTGATTGATTAGTTAACTAGATGATCATTGAGTTTGACTGAAGTCCCACTGCACAACTGGCATTCCACTAGTTCCTCCAACAAGTAGAACTAGTTTAACTAAAAGCAACTTGAAATAACTGACCTTGATTGCTACAAATTAGTAATCTGTTGATGGTGTTGGACCCACCAACATTTAGGGGGCCTCCCCAATATGAATTCC
The DNA here is from genome assembly GCA_034641835.2 of Pinus albicaulis. Classification (NCBI taxonomy): domain Eukaryota; kingdom Viridiplantae; phylum Streptophyta; class Pinopsida; order Pinales; family Pinaceae; genus Pinus; species Pinus albicaulis. The sequence continues at coordinate 1,174,428,394 of CM076572.1, read as the reverse complement.
CAATTAAACCTCAAACCGTTTGGAGTAGGAGCCCCATTCGGAATACAGGCCGATTGCTGAAATAGTGGGCTTTAGTGGTATGCCTTGGCTGTGATGAAGCATAGAATGATGTACATGCGACTTTGGTGAAACATGTGTATAACTCCGTGAAGAGTCAAGTGCAATGCATGAGAGGTTATATCACAATAAGAGGGGAATAAGTTAGCCCCTTAGAAGCTTGTAATAGTACGCAACTTGAAAGGAACACACGAGCATAAAAGGAATCATAAGTTAGCCTGCAAAATATTTCACAAGATAACCATGATTGAAATACATAACAACACACATTCAACACGATTCATATTAATGCAAACTAAATAGTTCATAAGATTTAGCATAAATGAAATGACATATATTGCAAACATAGTCCTACTATATTCACAACATATGCTTGAAAATGTGTTGACTCTGAGCTTTTATTAAAGTGAAAGTCCCAAACATACATATACAATTGACAAACCACTAGTCCCAATAGTGGAACATGAAGCCAACACATGCTCCTCCAAAGAAATATACTCCCTTTATGTTAAAGGAGAAGTAAGGCTCAAAATTCCCTAGCTTTTGATCCTGAGCCAAAATATTGGTCAAAATTCCTTTACATGAATTATGAGGGTGTATTTATAACAAACGAGATGACTATCCATCTCTCTTTGTAACTCTTTGACTTCCCTTGTGACCTTTTGACTTATTTACATAATGACTCTTCATATTCCAAAATTGACACTTGGACTTCCAATTAAAAAACATTTCAAATACAATGTCACATATACCATATAAGGAAAAATTGGGTAGAGTCAACTAGACAAGCCTAATAAGACAAACAATATTTCAAGCTTGAGTTTGGGGAAACTCTAACTTAGCCACTTTACTTGTATCTTTTTGGTTACATAGTGATGCCAAGCTTTATATTGTGCGATGAATTCCCCAAACTTTGTGATGGGATCAAGTTGGACGCGAAATCTAGCCTCCATTGCATTCAGGTACACGGTCTTGGAGCCAGTATGAGTTTCCTTCTTCAATAGGAGCAACATGGTGTTGATCTTGACAGGGCCACCAATATACTTCTGCATATCATGCTTGTTAACCAATAGATCTTCATTGGTAGTGATCTTCCTAAGTTGGTCCAAGTATTCATCAACCTTCTGTTTGATCTTGTTCTTGCCTTTAGCTTTGGTGAGTGAGTCGATTAAAGGGATATTGTGTGACTTCACCATGAAATCCACATTGTTATATAATCGTGCTTAAGTGGCTTGAATGTTGGTGATGAATGAGATGAGTTGTTTGTTGCTTTGGATAATCATTTGGACTTTTATGTCTCCAACTCAACATGTTGCCTTGTCTTCTTCACCAAGTCGAGAGGTGCACCTTTGTACTACATTGCCACTCATGCACAACAACGATGGTTGTATGAACAACCTTGAGAGCTTTAGCATTATCCTTACATTGCTACTACATGTTGGGCAAGCAAACAACTACTTTTCACACAGTGACAAGCTCCTCATAGAGGTTCCTCATGGTCTCTCCTAATGTGGATACTTCACCGAGTATGCCTGCCTTGAGTTCTTCTAAATACACCTATGTGGGAGATGCTTTCTGGACCTCTACCTCGAGTTGTTCACTTTGTTGCCTTGTAACCTCTAAGTTCTTTGCCATCTGTCTATTCTCGACCATCAAATATTTTTCATTTGACTTGGAGGATCTTGTGAAGGCCAAGTTGGCTACAACAATAGATTTTGGATTCTTGTTGGTTTCCATCACGATCACCTTTTCTTTGATAAAATCAAGATGCACGAGCTCTTACGGGAAGTGTCACTTCCTTGCCTATATGATCTTCTTCTGCAACTCATCATAAGTCAAACTATATATATCCATCATTGGACCTTCGTTAAGAGGAGAAAATTCCTCTTCCTCACTTGGAGCTTCCTCTACTGTAGGAGGAGGAGGATGTTGGAAATGTGCTCACTATTGGGGGGGGGGGGGTATTGAATCAGTAATGACAGTGTATACTTTAAAATTATTTTCCAATTACTGATTCACAATCACACATTATACCATTAGTATATTAGCCCATATTATGCATTAACCAACAAATAAATTAAAAAGTACCATGATCATCACATTAAAGTCATAACATAATCCAAACAATCACATACACAAGAATTTGTGGTGGAAAACCCCCTCTAGAGTAAAAAACGCCCTTTGTTGTTGTTGTTGCTCTGCTTCTAATTTTATTAATCATGCAAATCAATTTACATCATTATAGTTGGCTATGTCCAACAAGGAAGTTTCTCATATTAAATCTATTGAGTGAACATACATCCACTGGAGACTCTTATCCCCTAAAAAGCCTCTCCCAACTCCCATTGGATTACGCGAATATTACTTCCTCTATTGAAGCTAACTACACCCATACGCAAGCAACACCCATCCCTTCTTCGCCAAGTTATCTCGATCTGCTAATCACTTTAGGGCCACATTTCACAATATTTAAAATTGGACCCTTGCATAAGACAACAACAACTTTCTCTCTTTGGTAAGCTAAAAACATCAACTCAATCAAACAAACCCAATACATCATCATATGCACTCTGAACAACATACACAACTATATCTATCTCACTCAACTACACAAGGATACACATCAATGACAACATGCTCAAATGGCTCTAAACAACAACCAACATTATTCAATCAACTCAACACATAAGTCCTCTCTCATGCAACTCAGTTCATGATGTAATTGGAAACATATACAAATCCTTCTCTGCAATCATACACATCATTCACATATGAATCTCAATAATACACCAATGATCATTGTAATCATAAGAATGTTAGCTAAAACATAGAGGAAGTTATCACTTCTAACTATAAACTGAATATTATGCTGCAAACAACACAATTAGTTGAAGTTCTAGCTATGTAAACCCTTTGTTGCAGGTCCTCCAAAGCTTTGTCAGAATCAACAGAACAAATTTTGCCTCACTACCACTAAATTTTCCTTCTCAATGAGTATCCTCATTCCATAATCTAGAATATTATATCTCTGTGTACTCTTCTAGAAATTCGACTTATGAATCAATATTTTGTTGTAGGAGGTCACTCTTTACTCTCTACACAAATATATTCTCTATTTCCTCGCACATAATGGTCAATTTGCTCCTTCTTTTAAACAAAATTTTCTACTATCTCCACTCTTCTAATAATTAAGGCATTCAAACTTCAAAACACATTAATACATGTTGATTAAGTCAATTAGAATATTCCATGAAAATTCTCGAAGAAGAAACATCATAAAAACCAAATAAATCATCCGAGGAGCACGAGAAATCTGGAGAAAACTTCATCTACAGGCATAGTCGCTTGCATAACACACTCTCCAAATGACTGGGACCATAGTTGCTCCCATAAGCTACTCTCCATGCGACTTGAGCCTAAAACCGCTCCCACAGGTTGCTCTCCATGTGACTAGGTAGGAGATGAAGGGAAAACACAGTGTCTTCAACTCAGAACTGCCTCCAACTTGTTTCTCAACATCTTTAACATCGGTAAAACTTGTCTAAGCCATGAAAAGACTCAAAACCATCTCTGCAACCTTTTGAAGAGCTCATACATGATGTATTCATCATTCATATATGATGTAGTCATCATAAGTGCAAGGACCAACTCATGAGAGCATAAACTATATCAAGTGGCATCAACCATGAAGCTCAACATCAAGCATGAAGCTCAATTGTACATGAGATCATGGCAGTCTCTACAACACTTGTAGACATCATCTAAACCATAACTTAGGAGCACTAAAGGCATCTCAAGGATAACACGATAAATATCTCATACATGGAGACCTAATTGGCCAACCAACCATCAAAACCATCCCAAAACCTGCAACATTCATCAAAGCACCTGCATCATGAACATATGCCATAACATCCATAGATACCAATACCATCAATCAATCAATCATATGCATACCATCTCCAAACCAAGTCTAGGTTGACATAAATTCCAACCATCAATCACTGCAACACTCATCAACTATCACCTCATCACAAAATCAATGCAGCCTCCAACGCCATGCCACTAGGTTGACATCGATGCCAACCAAACAACTCATCACCACATCAATGCCAACATAGGAGACTAAATGGTGATCTGTTGCGTGTAAGGAATGAGATCAACATCCTGGTTTTGTTGCTCTGGTTCTACCTCCATATCTTGGATCACTTAAGATCTTCAATTTCTTAGGTAAGTTCCTTACCCTCTAACTACTTGCTTTCGTCTTCAAGTAGTCGATTTTGTTCTGCTTCTTCGGCTTTCTTCAGTACTTCTTCTTCTTCTTCTTGTCTCCACCTTTCTTCTTCTTATCTCTGCCTCTCTTCTCATTCCTTATGTTCTTGTTCTTCCTTCTGCTTTAATTCTTCCACCTGCTTCCTTTGCTTCCTCCTTCTTCCCGCTGTTATGGTCGCTTTAAAGATGTCGGGATCTGCTTTATATTTGCATCTCTACTCTTCTGCTGAACTATGCACAACCTTCCTCTTGCCCTTTCATGCACTAGGTTGTGCTTTTTTACTGGTTCTACTCTTGTAGTGGCTTATTTTTTAGGAGCAACCTATGATGTACCTGCAAAGCTGACTGGTTTGCAAGGCTTAGATGCATTTTAACAATTCTTTATTATTTCCTCCTCATGTTTGGAATAAGTCTCACTTGGCCAAGTAAAATGTATCTTTGCACAACTTCTGGGATCATACATGCGATATTCCATGCAACCAAATGCGTATTTATCTATATATTTTCCTTTAGTCTCAACAACATTTAGATTCTCGATCTCGTACAATCCAATTTGCAAAGGAAGAGTGGGTCAATGTGCTTTCTTCTTCCTCTGCAACACTCCTGAAAAACATGTGGAAAATTTATAAGCTAATTCCTAAATGAGCAATTTGTCGGTGGCATACCCCAGTAGTAGATGTGAAGACTTCTGGCTACCAGAAATAAGCATGCAAAAGGAAAAAAGAGTATGAACAAAGTGATCCAACAATTGTCACTGGTGGGAAAAAATAATAACTTAATGTGACACTTGGAAAATGTGTATGACAGACCGAACCAACACTTGTACAAGCTAATAATAATTAAAACATCTTCTATTATGAAGAGAAACAAGAAAAATAACACTCATATAATCAAAAGCGACATAAGCGAGAAAAAAAACAACAAAAAGTGACACATGAAAAACTTACCGAGAAAAGCATCGCAAAGTTAGTCGAAAGTTCCTTGATTTGCTTGGAAAGGTTAGAGATCCAAGACTGAGTGTGCAACTGGGATTTGGGGGCATCTATTAAATAGATATGGGTGGGTTAGGGTGTATGACACACATGCCCAAAATCAAGGAAAAGGTGTCACTTTTATGCAAGTCATAATTAACAACTTAATGGACTTAACTGGACATTAATTGGGAAACTCCTATTTTTAGGGATTCCAACTTTGGTTTTTTTGGGAAACTGCCCATTCAGACTGGTAGAAGGGATTATGTGATTCCCAAGCTCAAGGGCTTGTGCAATTCCTTGCCTCAGTGAATTGCGCAGTTTCTTGGAAGAAGGGAAGCTCTTGCGCAATTTTTGAGCTCAATATTGGCATGCCTTCCATGATTCGTAGTTTAGATCCTCAAGGATCAACGCAATTTCCAGAGATAGTGGATTGTGCATTTTAAAGTGGGAATACCGACAATGTTGCTAGGTCAAGGCAGGAGATGGCTTGTGCTTGAAAAAGTTCATATCAAGGTCAAAACAAGACATAACAAACACTACAAGAAAGGATATTCTTTAACATCAACATGAATAATTGACGACATTGAAATATAAGTCCTTGTATATGTAAGGTAGGCTCTAAAATAAAAGCATGGGAAAATTTTTGGAGGGGGTTGTAGCAACTACAACACTTGGTGACACATTGGTAGAACTCCATCTCTCTGTATGGGTCTTATATCTTGTACACCAAGTCTAACTCTTCAAGAGGTACTATTCATTTCATCGATCACCATATCTTATTTACTTGGCTCGAGTTACATATATAGTCCCTACCATCCTCTTCATCGGTGACACACAAACAAAACAATTCAAACTTAGTTGTTTCGATTGGGGACGAGGAGTATATATATACACAAGTGGAAAATTATTATCAGAGTATTGGCTTTCATCTCTGGTGTTGCTATGCTTCCAGCAGCCCTGGACAGTACTCCGACGGAGTCACTTCAGGGACAGAAACATTGTTTTGCTGCCAGCGAGCCTGGACAGTACCCAATTGAATTTTCTTGCTTCACCTCCCTGTGCAGGAAGCCTTTCTATTCTTTCACCCTTTATTTTTTATTTTTTTTTATTTATAGAATTGTGCATCAACATTTATTGATTTCATGGGGCGGAAGAGGAATCTTGACTTATTGAGAGCAAAAGAGGTTGTCCCTTCAGAGAAGGATATTTATACACCTCTAAAATATAATTCACTTGTTTGAGTTTCCTCCCCTCCTTACTCTACTTGACTTAGTTGACAAGGAAAAACTGACTAATCATAAAAATATATTAGAGTCGGTGGTACTAGTTATAGATTCAAGAATCAAAATTCCACTAAGGCTTTCTCCACAAAATAATGTATTTTCCATCAGGTTATCATCAACTAAAAGGTGCAGGACCCATGCAAAGAGAAGGAAAAAATAGAAATCCAAGCGTTGACGGTCACACAATATCCTCTTAAACTTCACCATATTTCTTCGGAATCCAACACGGTCTCATGTGGAACTTTATTACAAACGAAATGAAATAAAGAGAGTGGAATAAAACAAAGCAATAACAAAACAACTAAAATAAACTAATCCTACTCATAAACTGGCCATAGATAGGCCAAGCTCACGTAAAATTAAGCCTCCAATGTAACCACCAAAGCATTACTTACATGTGTGGGGTGAGGGAATTAACAACAAGCAAGATCATCAAAAATAACAACTAACAAGAAATATAGATCGTGAAATGTTGCAACATCCAAAGGCTAAAAACACAAGTATAAAAATATAACAAGAAATCATATGTTAAACATTTTGCTAATTCATTCTGCCATTTTTTCACATCGCAACAAGTTGTCTTGCTAAAACATTCCTCCGAACTTTCAAACTTTGCAAACATGAAGAAAATGAAAAACTTGTGTTTTGAAAACGGGTTTTCTAGGTTTGACTCCTCAACCGATTGAGCAATAAGATCATGAAAAACAAGTGAATGATGTGAAGATCGTGAAATGGATTGATTTTCAATGTTTTCAATAAACTGATGAGGATTCTTGAGAGACAAAGTACTATCTTGATCATGCTTGGGACTAGCATCAAGACTGTGAGAACCTGACATAACCGCCAGAGGCTGAAGTACCTCGAAAACTTGCGGTAGTTCCAAGACATCAAAAGGTAGATCATTGAATATTGATGGCTTAGAATAATCAACAATGGAAGATAGAAAGTCATACATGGATGAATCAATGAAAAAAACACGATAACCCTGATCACAAATTTCTCCATCTGAAAAAATGGAATCCTGATAATCTGATGAATCATAGAGAGGGGGAGATTGAAAACAAAGGATTTCACTCTCTGTTTCTTCAAACTGATCAGATGATGGATGAGAGAGATCGTAAAGAGAATATTTTTCCTCACCCTATTCAAATTTAAAAATCGTGAAATTTCCAACACTGGAATCCTATTGCAACAACTGGTATTGTTTCTCTAATTGTTAATTATTTTAACAATTTATCTACTATGAAAAATATCAAAATAAACACACCGCAACCTTCACAAATAAAATTATGTGGAAAAATAAAACGTTGGAAGCTGAGAAATGCTAGCACACACACATAAAGTTAACACAATTATTTTTGGACAAAAGTCCCCAGAAAAAACCCAACTTGGGAAAACTGGTGCAGTAGTGAAAATCTAAGTAGAACATGGATGCCTAAAATTGGCAATCCATAACAAGAAAATCTGGGAAAATTTATTGAAGGGAATTTCCCTTCCTCCATAGGAAATCTTCGACACAAATTTCCTTCAGAAAAATCGGCCCACAGATCCTCTATGTCAGCCTCTATGTTGCACTACACAATGTGGTCGACGTCAAGCCTCTGACTGGTCTCTGATGAAGTCGTTTTTCCTTCTACTGTCTAGGAAAGTTATTCTTCAGCACTCTAGGACTCCTTCCCAACCTCTGGAACTGAAGACGTATTCCCCTCTCAGTAAATTGATCTACCCTCTCTGATGCTACTGCATAGAGCTCTGCGCTGCCTCACTGGGATAACTCAGACCTCTTGCTAATGCCTCTACGGATCTGGAAAACTTCCTCTAGATCACTTGCCATACCCATCACTCACTACTTCGATCTCTAGATCTCTCCGAAAATTGATTATTTCTACTCTGGAAATCTATTTGCTAAGAAATCGAACTGCTCAAGTGTCTCAAGTGATTTCTCCATCACCACATCGATCTCCTCTTATAATACTCTATTGGAGCACCAACGAAAAAGATTAAAACATAATATATAGCTAGGATCATCTCTGGATCGATCCATGTGAGTTTCTAGGCTATTATCGCCTTGAATTAATTAATATTGATTAATTAACCAGTTTTCCTAAGTTTATACTTAAGAAACATTAAAATTTTGGTTAATAATCTAATTAAGTCACTTCTAGGTGGAATTTTTAGAAACAATTTCTAGGTTTTGGAGATCTCATGTATTCTAGCCTCTCCACAATGTTTTTATGGCTAGAACACATCTGATGCTACAAAAACTAACACTCCCTCTTAGCGAGGTGGTATTCTCCACAGTTTTCCAAGGCTGAGAATGAAAATCAACATAGGTAACATCAAACCACTTGGGATTTTGTATCTAGCCCTACAAAATCAAAGAGGGCTCTCTCTATGATATTGAAACCAAAATATGACTGAGGAAGGGTAAATATATTAGGCTAGGTCTAAGTTCTAGGGTTTTGAAAATTTAGGGTTTTTTCTAGATTAGGAGGAGAGTCCAAGGGAACTGGGTCATATCTAAAAGATTGCAGTTGCAGGGATACAAAGGGGCATGGAAGGTATGTTCAATGGCACTTTAAGGGTGTAAATTTTAGTGTAGGGTGTGTTGGCTTGTGGTCTTTGTGAACGTATAAGTTCATATCAGAAGTTAAGCTAATGAAAAGTGAGAGCAACTAAAGTGAAGGCCAAACACTTCAAGCATGGGTCGGGAGGACAGTCAAAAGGTGAAAGAGATCTTACCATATGCCTTTTCGCATCACTAACCTCTCCGCCCATCTCCTTTCATTCCATTTACCCTCCGCTTGCTCATAAAAAAAACTCACGATCTACGATGTGCTGGTGGCCCCACTTCTACCTTGCCACGTCACCTTCCCACCATCGCACTTCGCAGATCGCCAACCATAACCTTTACTCCCACTTTCTCATATGTAAAACACTTTGATTGCGATTTGCGATGTAAGTTGGGCCCCACCTCCATCATGCCGCGTCACTGTTCCCCTCATCGCGCATCGCTCTTCGCAGAGTATAACATCTACTCCCACTTTCCCATAACTAAACACTCTCGCTTGCGATCTACGGGCGACCCCACCTCCATTTGGCCACGTCACCCTCCGCTCTTCGCACTTTTTAAATCGCAAGTCTTAACATTTATCCCCCGCTTCTCTACATAAAACCTCTTGACTGCGATTTGTGATATGATCTTGGGCCCCACCTTCCTGCCACGTCATAAATAACTCTTCTGTGGCCTTTGTCCCATTCTTTTCACTGTTGATCATTTTTCTAAACTCCACCATCGCTTCCGCCATCTTCCCCTATCTTCGTTCCCTATCATGCATCCGACGACTCATGATCCAGTCCCCCCCCCCACCTTCCAAAGGTTAACTCCAGGAGGGGGGTTCGAAATGGTTGGTTTTGGAAACTGCCTCATGTGCTACGTGTCTACCTACTATGATTTCGAACCCCCCCACCCCCCCAATCCAATACCACAAATCGGACAGGCCCCCCTCCAAAATCCGGTTTCTAGTTTTGTGGTTCCTGCACATGCATGGGTTTCTGAGGTGGAGCAAGTGCATATATGGTTTATTCAATTGTCCAAGAACTCCCTGTCAAAGAGCGAGGCACACGCAACATGACTAGTTGTTTCGTAACGGTTAATGGAAACTATGAGAACAGGGAGTGGAGGTTTTCAGCAACAGGTGGAATCAAATAATGGAAGTCAGACTGCCCACCTGTTCACAACCACTCCTCGCCGCCCCATTTTAAAGATTGACGTATTTGGCCTCCGTGGCCAACTAATTTGTTTTATTTTACTTTTTGATTATGATGTTTTGCTGGTGAAATCTCGATTTCACCCGATTCTGTTTTGATTTTCTGTTTGCAAGAGTGATTTCTTGATGCATGCTCTGTTAGTTGGTTAGGATATTTTGATTTTCACATGTGTGGGTCAATCATGAATGATTATTCGATCGTGAACCCTCAAGGAGAACTCTATATGTAGAGAGTTCAAAGATGAAAGATTGGTTCTGATTTCAGTGGAAGTTCTAAGTTCACATTTTGGTATAACATATTTTTTAATGTCTGGGATAAGCTCCTAAAGCATATCTTGAAGAGTTGTTTTGAGAAGATAATAAAATAACGATTTGTTGCAAATGGATTCCAACTAGGACTTTTGAACAATATGTATGCCTCTTATTTGTATTTGTTTAGTTTTATTATTCAGTTTCGTCGATTGTTTCTTCAATTATTGTGTGTTCGGAATGCTTGTCACAAGTGTTTAATAGATGGATTTACCTCTGTCTTACTACTGGGAATGGTACTTATAAGTTAGTCACTTGGTCACCTTAATTGTGCTCGATACAAGATTACTGTTTCATACACTTCATCACGATCATTTTCTTCTTTAAGTCTGCGAAGGGCAGATTCTTACCTTTCAATAAGCCTGCCTTCCTCCGATTTTTCTCTCCCCATTCATCCAAGCGTTCACCCTCTTTTATCTCTAAAGTTTTTTCACTAGTTTCATATCTGACCCATTTACAGAAATTGAGCTTCATAATGGCCTCATTCCCATTCTGAGTTATATCCAACATACAATCAGAGTTAACATCATTGCTCCACTCCCATTGTTATCTAGAACCACCAAGCAAATAGATCTCACAAAAACCAAAGGTCACCGCTCATAAACAGATCACAAATCAGTACACCAGTATAATCACATGGTTAAAACCCTCAAAGAGGGAAACAATCCACGCCTTTGCCAATGTGGTCACTTCAAGGAGTTTTATTAATATAAAAAGAAAAGTTACATATGTTTCTCTCATAAACGGTTACCAGACAAATGACCCTCCATGCTCTTTAAATAGAGATCATGGACCAATCAAGTGTTAAGCCACTGATCAAGTGTCGTTAATACCGAGGTGAGAGATAACCATCGTATCACTAGAAATCGTGACCGTCAGATTATACAAATGTAGATGGTAAAGAAACACACTTTACCTAACTCTACACTAGACTAAGTTATTCTTAACTATTTCCTATATGTTGGAATATCCTAACATCCCCCCTTAACAACAACTTGGGATAGGATTGAAATATTTACAAAGGTGACAAAAAAGAAGCCTATTTCCTATGTGTCGAAATATCCTAACATCCCCCCTTAAGAACAAATTGGGATAGGATTGAAGGATTTACAAAAGTGACACAATAGGAGAAGAAAGGAGGCATTTGAGCCTATCCTCCCTTAATGACAACTTTCATGAACTTCAAGCATGGATCAAAGTTTGGTAAACTTCGCTTCTGTGAGAGCCTTCGTAAAGATATCGGCTACTTGATCATTGGTCGGACAATACTGCACTTCAAGAACACGATCATGAATGAGCTTTCTGATGAAGTGTATGTGGAGTTCAATGTGTTTCATACGCTGATGTTGAACTGGATCTTTACATAACTGAATGGCACTCTGATTATCACACTAAAGTGTAGTTGGATGCTGCTGATGAAGACAAAATTTAGACAGGATTTGACGAAGCCACATGGCTTCCTTGCTGGCTTCAACTACACCACGATACTCTGCTTCTTCTGAAGAAAGGGAGATGGCACTTTGTTTCTTACAAGACTAATTAATAGGTCATGAACCAAGAGTGAATACATATCCTACAGTGGACTTTCGATCATCAGTGTCACCAGCCCAATCAGAATCAGTGAAACCAATCAATAAGGGAGATGCTCCTGCACTGTAATGAATCCCGAACTAAACTGTACCTCAAATATATCGAAGTATTCTTTTAGCTTCTTTCCAGTGACTTTCATGAGGTTGGTGCATAAACCGAGGGACAAGACCAACGACAAAGGAAAGGTCAAGACGGGTATGGGTTAGATACAAAAGTTTACCAACAAGTTGACAGTATAAGGTAACATCAACTTCAGGGGTAGTACAATTGACTGAAAGCTTGACTCCAGATTGAAAGGGAGAAGGGGCAGGCTTATAGTCTTCCATGTGAAAGTGGTGTAGAAGATCACAGGCATACTTGGACTAAGAGAGGGTAATGCCTTCCTTGGATTGCAAGAGTTGAAGACCAAGGAAATAATGCAAGTGTCCTAAGTCTGTCATTTCAAACTTCTTTTTGAGGCTATACTTCACATGTTTTATATGGTTTGGATCACTACCAGTAAGGATAAGATCATCAACATAAAGAACAAGGATGGTGAAGGCATTACCCACTTTCTTGGTGTAGACAGTGTTGTCAGAATGACACCTAGAAAAGCCATTATCTAAGAGAAATCTATCCATTTTGGCATACCAGGCCTGAGGAGCTTGTTTGATACCATAGAGAGACTTCCTAAGGTGACAAACAAGGCTGGAGTATTTTTGGATAAAGCCAGGGGGTTTTTCCATGTAGATTTATTCATGCAAATCTCCATGTAAGAAGGCGGATTTAACATCCATCTGATGGACTTCCCATTTAAAGGAGGCATCAAGGGAAAGAACAAGGTGGATAGAATTCATTTTGGCAATAGGGGAGAAGGTTTCAGTATAGTCAATGCCTTCAACTTGTGAAAATCCTTTAGCAACAAGACAAGCTTTATGTCTATCCACTTTTCCATCTGCTCCAAACTTGGTTTTGTAAACCCATCTAAATCTGACAAGTTTTCTTCCTTTTGGGAGAGGAACAAGATGCAAAGTATCGTTTGCCAATAAGGAACGATACTCTTCATTCATAGCTTCATCACAATCTGGATGACCGTAGGCTTCTTCAAAGGTTTCTGGATCAAGTTTTTTATGGAACTTGAGCCAATAAGGAAGAAGCTAGTTCGAACTGAGAACGTGTACATCGTCGATCAACAGGGTCACCTGCAAGAGAACTTGATGCATCCCAAGTAGAGCAAACCCATCTTGGAAGTGGTGGAGTATAAGGAAAAATTTCATGAGTTGGAGGAGGATTGTCATCCTCGCTGTCATCATCTGAACTAGAAAGAATGCTATTAAAAATAGAAGAGAGACAGAGAGGTGGCACATATGTTGAATTTGGCTCGCAGGTCGAAGGTGGCACACTTGCCGAACTAGGCTCGCAGGCCAATATATTTTCATCAAATTTTACATCTCTTCTAATGATAATATTTTTGGACTTTGGTTGAAGAAGTCTATATCCTTTGACATCTTCGAAATATCCAACAAAAATACATTTTTCACTCTTAGGTTCTAAGGATTTATGTTTCGCATCTGGAATATGGGCCCAAGCATCACTTCCAAAAACACGAAAGTGACTTACATCTGGTTTGACTGAGCTCCAGGCTTCTTCTGGAGTTATATTCTTTAAAACCTTATTTGGAGTGCGATTTACTATGTAATTCGCACAGTTAATGACTTCTGCCCAAAAATTTAGACCAAGTCCTTTAGATTGAAGCATACAATTAGCCATTTATTTTAAGCTGCGATTCTTCCTTTCAGCTACACCATTTTTTTGTGGAGTATATGGAACAGTATGCTGCAATTAAATGCCATGCTCAGTGCAGAAGTTGACAAATTTTTTGTTAACATATTCTCTGACATTGTCTGATTTTAACTTAAGAATTTGATGTCCATATTGTTTCTCAACAAAGGCCTTAAAGGCCAAGAACATGTTAAAAACTTCACTCTTGAGTTTTAAGAAATATACCCAAGTGCATCTGGAAAAATCATCAATGAAAGTTAAGAAGTACTTGCAACCAGAGAAAGAAACAACAGGAAGTGGACCACATAAATCACTGTGCACAAGCTGCAAAGGGGCTGAAGCATGCCAAGAGACACGTTTGTCAAAACTATCCCGATGATGTTTTCCGAGTACACATCCGGAGCAAACACCATCTCGGCAAGATACTATAGGAAGGCCCGTCACCATATTTTCCTTACATAGAGTTTGAAGAGAGTGATAGTTTAAGTGACCAAATCGCTCATGCCAAAGTTTGCTCACATCATCATTATGAGCAAAAAAAACAGAGGGAAGAGATGATGACCCAAAGTTGTCAAACTTATACAACCTTGTGGAATCATCAGCAATTCCAGTAGCTAAAATATGTTTAGGATCTTTGAGGTCCTTGATTACAAAATCATGAGGTGAGAATTCTACTATTTTCCCTTCACCTGAATGAGTTATCTGATAAACAAATAAAAGGTTGCATGATAAGGTAGGAACACATAGTACATCATTAAACTGACCATTATTTAGATGAATGGTTCCAGATCCTACAACACTAAGAGATCTATCATCACCAACATAAATATGTTTGGTGTTACAATCATTTAAAGAAGAAAACATGGATTTATTTTTAGCCATGTGGTAAGAAGCTCCAGAATCAATGAGCCACTCATGAGAAGGAGAAGAAGAAGATACATTTAATGCATAACCAGATTTTGATGCTTGACAACCACAAGCAGAAAGTGCCATGCCTAAAGATGAAGGTGAAGAGTGCTCCAAATTGATGTTGTGCTTCTTCATCGTTGCTTCTAAGGCTTCCATATTATTAAAACATTTGGACTTTATATGGCCATCCTGATTGCAAAAGTTGCATGTCTATCTGTCTTCTTCCCTTTGTTTTGATTTGCCTTATTATTTTGGTGATTTGATTTTTCAGTTTGCAGCTGAAATTGCTTAGGGCCCTTGTTTGGTTTAGGACCATATATTTTAGGATATTGATTCTTGGGATTCTTTTGATATGGTTGTTGTTGGGCTGCTAAGGCTTTCTTAGAAGCGTTTCCAGTAGTGATAAGACCAAGGTGTAAAAGTTTTTCTTGTTCTCTTATCAAAGAATCACAAAAGGAATCAAAATAGGGATTCTTGTAGGTGGTTCCAAAAGAGATGATGGATTCTCTAGTGGAATGGAAGGAAGAAAAAAATACAGAGTATGCAAGGCCAAGCTTAGCAAGAATGGAATAGATGAGGCTAATATCTTCCTTTTTGACCTTACAACCTTCTAAAAGAAGTCTAAGGGTCTTGAATTTGGACAAAAAGTCTTCAATAGAGGAGAAATTATTAGGGTCCAAAGTAAGCAACTCATTTTCAAGCTGGTGCGCCCTGATTTGATTTTGAATGCCAAAAACAGTATTTAGCTTTTCTATGGCTTTATCAGGGGTGTCAATGTCAAGGATGTGAAATCGAAGATCTTGAGCAATGGACATTCCTATCAACCCTCGTGCTTGATCTTGTTTATTTTCCCATTTAGGAACTTTATCATCATCGGAAGGTTTAGTTTCTTGACCTGTGGCTATTCTATAAAGCCCTTTACTTCTAAGTATATCTACCATGTGAGGTAGCCATTGGAAATAATTGGTGTTGTTAAGAATAACCGGGTGTTGAGCATTGGAAAAGGTATGAATTCACCATGTATTTCTTTATCTTTTTCCTTTAAACATGACTCTTTTTATTCTAGAAAGATGATATATTAAAGGATTATGATAGAATTACAAAGATTAATGTTTATTGTGAAATTGGCTAAATATTGTCTTTTATTCTAAACATGAAACAAATGAAGTGGGAAACCACCATTCAAAAGGCAAAGCTAAAGCAGGATTAACTGTTGTTCCTCCAGCAAAGGGCCATATCCAGACAAAAAAGATGAAATCAGATTGCATACGACTACAACACAAGAAGATGAAGCGTTAGCTAAAAGACAGAAATAGAGCGAATCCCCCAGGATTTTTCGATCCTGAGGGATCGCTTTTCAAAGTTTATCCTTGTTTCTTGTATTGTCCGCCGAGTTGTTATAAAAGGCAACGCCTGTAGAAATGGGGAGGGAGGATTATCATTGAAACTTCCTTTGTAATTCTATAATGTCATTGACTCTCGTGATTCAAGTGGAGAGCGACTGTTTGTGAACATTGTTATGCATGATTAATACATGATTTAGTTGCCGTTCCATCACTTGACTCTGAAGTAGCTTAGCAGTGTTTCCCTAACGGCTAAGGGCCCAGCCCCGGTGGATCCACTTGCTCCTTTGTATTATTATCTTTTGATTATAGTTGTGTGACGGTTTGCATTTATTTTCATTACAGTTTCAAGTTTAATAGTTTACTATTTTATTTCTTTATAATCTTGGTGTGTTGCATTGTTGAATTGTGTTGTCGTTCCTTTCCAATTTAACAAGAATATTAATCCCTATATAGCTTATCTTGTTATGCTTTAACAGAGCTTCACTGTTCGGCATCTGCTGTTCCATTCCAGTTGCTGTTCCATTCCATTTGTTGTTCCGTTCTGATTGCTGTTCATTTCGGATTGCTGTTCAATAGAATTTGTTGTTCAAATCCATTAGATAGAGTTTGTTGTTCAATTCCATTAGATAGAGCTTTTTGTTCATTTCTATTGCTGTTCAATTCCAGTAAAATAGATCTATTGTTCATTTCAGTTAATTAGTTTACAGTTTATTTTATGCCTGCAAAGAGTTTGGTTTTGCTTTTGAAGAGCTTGCCTAGTTTACTTTCATTAGCAGCATTAGTGATTTAGTTCAGTTTCCATTTAATTGCTTTAGTGTGGGGTGTAAGATCATCAACTGTAAAGGACATTAGTTATTGCTACCTAAGTTCTCAGATTGATTGTCTTGTTCTTATTTGATTTCATTTACATCAGTTGCCAAAGGGAAGAGTTATTACCACTGCATCCTTGACTGATGATTGCTGAGTGAATGATTGGATTTCAGAGCATTTAGTTTCATGTCATTGTAGTTAGATTTCATTTCCAAGCATCCGTTTACTCTTGTATTTATAACACTGTACTGCATATTGGAAAGCATGACTCTTAGATTGAATTGTAGCCTCAGACTGAGTACACTCTTGAAATAAAAATTGTACCTGGATTGATAATTAATGTGAGATAAATAGGAGTTAAAAAGACACCTTTTATACCTCAACATTTTGGCGCCATTGCTGGGGAGAGTATAGCTATTTAGGAAAGAGTAATGTACATTTGATTTTCTCTGCTAGGGAAGAACTGGGTATTAAAAATGGAAGGTAAGAACCTGCGTATCGAGCGAGGAACATGCTCGTTCATCGCCTTGCTTCACAGCAGAATTGAGTAAAATTTTTAGGCAGGAATGAATGCTTGTGTTTTTTGAATGAATAGAAAATCTAAATAGAACAAAATTCCTCCTAAACCCGAAAAACCTAAGGGACTAGTGACCCTTGGGCGAACAACTTTCATCGATGAAATCCTTAAGAAAGTTGAATCTCAGCCATTAGTAGGACCTAGAAAAGTTACTTCTAGACAACCTACTAGCTACCTTCAGGCCACAAAGTCACCGTCTGTAGCCTTTGCTGAGGTGGATAGCCAAACAGAAGAAATTGAGCAATATTCCCAAGAAATTGAGAATTCTCGCCTAATTTCTCTGCAAGAAGGGAACTCTAGTAATCTCTGTGAAGGAGGAGGAGAAAGAGGGGAAACAAAAGAGCCAAAATTGCCTCTTGAAGTAATCCAAACAGTGAGCAGCCCAGATAAGGGAAGTGTTGTCAACATCATTCAAAACAAAGCTAAAGGATCTGAATCTCCTCAGATAGTAGGTCAGCTAGGAACACTCATTATTCCAGACCAACGAAGTGTTGTCAAGGTCATTCCTATTCCTTCTAGTCAGCCTAGGAATAATTCCCTAGAAATCCCAGAAGGATATTGGCACATAATTGATAAAATGGCCCACATCCAGCAACCACCTCAACAAACTTCCACACTGCAATATCCCATTGTGGAAACTGCAGTTAATGCACCTATGAAGGCCATTCCTCTTTAGTATATTCCTACATTCCATGGCTTAACATTGGAAGATCCAGATGCATTTATGTTTGAATTCGATGTATTATGCAGAGGGTATGAATATACCACCGATCCCCAAAAGTTAAAAATTATTTCCTTCCACATTAAAAGGAGTAGCCCTACGATGGTTTATGGGGTTAGGTGGAGGTGTTAGAAATGATTGGGATCAGATGAAAGCTGCTTTTCTAAAGAAATATCAGGATTATTGTAGGTCCAGGGAATTAAAAGATGAAATATTTCAGATGACAGCAAAACCTAATGAAACACTCGAGGAATATGTAGAACGCTTTCAATACAACCTCCAGAGATCATCCTATGCATCTTTACCCTTACCTGATAATGTGTTAAAAACTACATTAATTAAATGGATGAAGGAACAATGGGTGGAAACATTAAACATCATGGGAAAAGGTGATATATATTAGGAAAATTTTGCACACATTATTAATTTATGTATCAGGAGTTCAAGAGGCAGCACAAGACTAAAACCAGCAGAACGTGACATGACCACAAGGGATAGCAAGACCTCTGGTGGAGGTATAACCTGCACAGAAATTGGCTTGATATACGAGAAGATTTCAAAACTGATATTCTAGGGACTTTGACAACGCAGCTTGATATCATGAAAGCTAAACAAAAGCAAGTAGAAGCAGAACAAAATTTAGCAATATTCTTCCCTAGATGCAGAAAGAAACATAGCCATAAAGAGTGCCCGTTGGATATAGTCCAAGTCTGTGCCATCTGCACGAAAGATCACTCAATAGAAAGTTTCCCCTCACTCCCAGGATTGAAATCAGATTACAAATAAGCAGAAGAAGAAACAGAAACGGTATATCTACCCAATCAACGTCGTCAATGGAAACCACAACAAACAAGTATGCCCATTGATCCATCCTCTTCTTTTCAGTCTCCTCAGTATAATGCTCAGCAATATAATGGAATGTGGCAAAATCAGCCACCCTTTCCCAGTTGGCCACAGCAGCCATTTCCTACACCACCATGGCCAAATCAAACAAATCAAACCAATTGGCCAAATTTTCCTTATTGTTCACCATTTTGGAAAAATAATACATATCCAACACAATGGTCCCCCTCCACCTCGCAAAGTCAGACTTGGCAGAGATCTATGAATCAACCATCTGGAATGATTCCTCTCCTTCCACCTAGACTGCCAGCACCATATACATTGCAACAAAATCCCCAGACCAACTTAAGACCGCAACTCCCAGCCCAACCCAACCCAAACCCTAATAATAGACTGGTTCAATCTGTTCAAATAATCGAAGCACCAGAACTAGAAATCGAGTTAAGGGAGTGCAACGACCTTCAACTAAGGTCTGGGCGCATAATAGAATCAGAGGGAGACAAAAATGTTCAAGTTGAAAACCCATTACCTTCAGAACAAACACTCCAAAAGGAGAATGTGGTTATACAACAAACTCATGAACAAGCAACCACCTCTCCACCATTCCCAGAACGATTAATCATACCTCGTCCAATAGAACATTCTGATTTGATCTTCTGGGAGAACTGAAAAATTTGTGTATAAAAATCCCACTCCTCCAAGCTATCCAATACATTCCCATTTATGCAAAAACCATCAAAGAACTATGTATAAAGAAGCCAAATAGGAGAACAACAACTAACCCAATTGTCTAAGTAGTCGGCACTCTATCTGACTTACTATCAGGAATGGAAGCACCTGTAAAGTATGAGGACCTAGGAAATCCTATAGTTATGGTGCAAATCAATGGAAAATAATTTCCAAATTCCTTAGTTGATTTGGGAGCTGCAATTAATATCCTAACAACCACCACTTGTCAAAAACTTGGCATTACATCATTAGATCCAACAACAACCTTATTGAAACTGGCTGACCGATTAGTATTCAAGCCAGAAGGCACACTACATGATGTAATGGTATCTGTAGACTACTGAATTCCTAATTATCAACCCCAAAAACCAGGTAGATGGACACCCTTTGATCTTAGGTAGACCTTGGCTGGCAACTGTTGATGCCTATATTGGTTGCCGGCAAGGCAGCATGACTATAACTAGAGGGAGTTATGTCAAGAACTTAGCCTTACACCCTCCAACCCAGCCAAGCCTAACAATAATAAAAACAAAGAGACAACTTGTATCATATCTCATAGAAAACATTAGATCACCCCTAACCATATAAGATGCCCTCGACTTTAAAGATCAAGCAGAGGATGATATCATTAACAGTTTTATCAACCAACCAAAAATCAGATCCCATTTTCAATGTCACATGATCAAGGCATGATTTGATAATGAAGAAGATCCCCAGAAAGACATCCAAGAACAATCCATTCCTACCACTTCTGTTTACAATATCAAAACTATAGAGATTGAGCCAGGAAAAAATTTGAACATTAACAAAAATCTGAGTGTTGAACAAGAAGAGGAGTTGGTCCAACTACTAAAAAAATATAAGGAAGCCTTTGCATTGGATTACCCAGACATGAAAGGAATTGATCCCTAGTTATGTATGCACCACATTTATACAACAAAAGATACTAGACCCATTCACCAACCCCAACGAAGATTAAACCCTCACCTTAAGGATATTGTGAAAGATGAATTACAAAAAAATTTGGATGTCAACTTTATTTATCCAATATCTGATAGCAAGTGGGTCTCTCCACTAGTAGTGGTGCCAAAAAAGAATGGGAAGTGGAATATATGTGTAGACTACATAGAACTAAACAAAACAACCCAGAAAGATCACATTCCCCTTCCTTTCATTGATCAGGTATTAGATACATTAGCAGGAAAGAAATTCTTTTCTTTCCTAGATGGCTTCAGTGGATACAATCAAATTCATATTACCCCTGAAGACCAAGACAAAACTACTTTTACCTATCCTTGGGGGACATTTTCTTACAGAGCTTTACCCTTCGGTCTATGTAACGCCCCTGCTACATTTCAGAGGGCCATTCTCAGCATCTTTTCAGATATAATAAATGAAGGGCTCGAAGTATATATGGATGATTTTACACCTTATGGAGATGATTTTGAGCCAGCATTAGAAATATTGGAAAAGGTGTTGCAAAGGTGTATTGACACCAGACTCTGATTAAGCCATGAGAAGTGCCACATGATGATGACCGAAGCACTCATCTTGGGTCATTATATCTCAGCAGCTGGAATATAGGTAGATCCAGCTAAAATTCAGATACTTTTGTTAATACCTACTCCCACCACACAAACAGAGGTACGTAACTTTCTCGGATTTTCTGGTTATTATAGAAGATTTATAGAGCAATATTTTCAAATAGTTTCACCTCTATACACACTAACAGGGAATGTTGATTTTAATTGGACAGATAAATGTGACCATGCTTTTGAGGATCTGAAAAAGCTTCTATCAACAGTCCCAGTGCTAAGGGGCCCAAATTGGGATTTGCCATTCCAAATTTCATCTGATGCCTCAGACACAGATATTGGAGTAGTTCTTGGGCAGGAAGAAGATAAAAAACCATATGAAATTTATTATATTGGCAAGAATCTATCTCTTGCTGAATTAAACTATACTGTGACTGAGAAAGATTTTTTACTTGTAATACATGCTGTAAATAAATTTAGACATTATATAACTGGGTATCCTATAGTTTTATATATAGATCACTCTGCCATAAAAATTTTAGCAAATAAACCTGTTACAAATGGGAGAGTAACAATATGGTTGATTCTATTGCAGGAATTTGACATCACAATAAAGGATCGACCAGGAAAAGAGAATCCTATAGCTGATTTTCTCTCACGAATGTCAAAACCAATAGACGCAACAGCAGTCGAAGACCAGTTCCCAGATGAACATTTTTTTGTTGTTACTGCCAGAACCCCATGGTATGCTAATGTTGCAAATTATTTAGCAATAGGTAAATTACCTAAGCATCTAATGCCCAATGAATGAAAACAGATAGCCCAGTGCAGCACTCGATTCTCTTGGATTGGGGGTTACCTATTTAATACTGGAGCAGATATGCACATCAGAAGATGCGTCCAAGAAGATGAAATATTTGACATCCTGAACGCATGCCACGATGGGCCATGTAGCAGACATTTCGTAGATCACAGGACTATTCACAAGGTTTTACAAACAGGCTATTACTGGCCTACAATTTTTAAAGATGCTAAAAATTTTGTACAAGCCTGTGATAGTTGCCAAAGTACAAGACGCCTTGAACAGTCCGATGAAATGACTTTGAACCCACAGTTAGTAATCAAGCCATTTGAGTGTTGGGCGCTCAATTTTGTTAGTCCTATTAACCCACTATCAAATCAGAAAACATATATACTAGTTGAAACAGAGTATGTTACTAAATGGGTTGAAGCAGAAGCACTTCCAAGAGCTACAGAGGACTCTGTAATACAGTTCCTTTTCTAAATATTTGTGTGATATGGCCTCCGTAGGGACGTAATTACAGATGGAGGACCGCAATTTGTAGGTAATAAAATCGCTGCAACACTAAAAAACTACTACATTCAACACAAAATCACGACCTCATACCACCCACAGGCAAATGGCCAGGTAGAAAGAACGAATAAGGTGATAGAATCTATACAGAAAAAATAGTTGCATCACACCGACGTGACTAGGCTTTAAGATTTCTGGAAGCCTTGTGGGCGTACCGAACAACATGGAGAAATACCACTGGGTATTCGTCCGGATTTATGCGCGCAGGAACGCAACAGAATAAACAGATAACCATAAATACAGAGATGCAGTGGAAATAACACTTCATTTCATTAATATCAAAAAATTGAAATTTGCTTACAGACAGAATGGAAATAAAACTAGCTAGGGCACTGGTAGCTATCTCTGAGAAGAGATGTGGCGGCTACAGGCCTCTGAACTGTGTTACAATGAGGCTCAAGGGCCTATTTATTGTTGAGAAACAATGTAGAATATGAAACGTCCAAAAACCTAACCGTCTGAGATGAGGCGCCAAAACTGTGGGCGCCCGTTTGGGTAAATTGGTGGTTCAACTTCCCGGGGGCATAACTTTGGCACCCGATCTCCGTTTTACGCGTTCAATTGCTCGTTAGAAAGATCTATCCGAGGACTACAGCTGTCGGGACGAATTTTATCAGAAAATTCGCTGGCGCTTTCATGCCCAAAAAACGTCGTTTAGGGCCTCAAAAGCAGCTCGGAGTTCAGGGACCGAAAAGCTGCTAAAAATAGTAAGTTTCTGACCCATAACGAAGAATTGAAAGAAGCTGAGATGGGGGTTCAAAATGGAATAGGTGGGTGGCCACAAATGTCCACACTGGATCAATTAACCATATCAATTATTATTTGAAAAAGAACCCATCTTTCCAATAGAATTTGAAATTTAAATATTAAGAACAACCCAGGATGTGGGTTTGGACTTAAATGAAGCCCAGGTCAGAAGATTATAGCAAATTAATGAGTTTGATTAAATTAGGCTCTCTACTCTCCAGCACACTGCATTAATTCAACAGTAGAGAGAAAAATGGCACAACGCCCTTGTTAAAGAGAAGATCTTCCACGAAGGAGATTGGGCACTCCTATATGACTCTAGGTTTCAGGATTTCCCAGGAAAACTCTAGACACGATAATTCTTTCTGAGGGAGATAACTCCTCCTCAGCACCCATCCACTGAATAATTCTTTTATTTTGAAACTTGTACATAAGCTTTTCTTTTTACTTTGCTTGTCTTTTTGTACAGATTTTATTTCTCAAGCTGTTCCTTTTAAGGAACAACAACCGTTCCTCTAAAGAAACAACGCGTTTGTGTGTTTATTTTTGTTGTTCCTTTCAAAAGGGACAACACTTTTGCCAATTGTTTTGCTATTCCTTTCAAAAGGAACAACAGTTTTTGCTGTGTGTTTTTGTTGTTCCTTTCCAAAGGAACAACAGTTTTTGTCGCGTGTTTTTGCTATTCCTTTCCAAAGGAACAGCAATTTTGTTGCGTGTTTTTGCTATTCCTTTCCAAAGGAACATCAGTTGTGCTGCATGTTTTTGCTATTCCTTTCCAAAGGAACAACAGTTTTTGCCACGTGTTTTTGCTGTTCCTTTCCAAAGGAACAACACTTTTTCTGCGTGTTTTTGTTGTTCCTTTCCAAGGGAACAACAATTTTTGCCACATGTTTTTGTTGTTCCTTTCAAAAGGAACAACAGTTTTTGCTGTTCCTTTCCAAAGGAATAACATTTTTCCCGCTTGTTTTTGTTGTTCCTTTCAAAAGGAACGGCATGTTTTTTTTTTCGATTGTTTCTACTGTTCCTTTCAAAAGGAACAACATTTTTACATATTCTTTTTGTTGTTCCTCTTAAGGAACAGCAGCTGTTCCATCTAAGTAACAACACTTTTTGAGTGCATTTTTCTTGTTTTAGAACAAAATTTTGAGGATTTTTGTGAATTCTTACAAAGGTAAACATACAATTTATGCAAGGACACAAAAATTAGAGGTTACTGAAATCAGCAAATCAAGAGAAATTGTAATTTTTAAGAAATTCTTTTGTAGTGATAAGAAAAGGAAAGGACACAATCATCTATATCACTATGCTGTCTTTATTTTCACTAAAATTAATATGATCGGTTATCTTTATCATGTTTGTTCTTCCCTAAATCTTCATAACCCTCTTTGATTTTTATTTTATTGAATAAGAATAAGGGCGTACTTTCTCTATTGAGATGTTCAGACTTCTTCCACCATCCCTACTCTTAAGGAGTGTTGAGCCATCCTCTATACATAAATAGGGAAGTTCTACATGAAAAAAAAAAAAAAATCTCTATATGATTACTAACAATTCTATGATATGGCAGATGGAGGATAGGGGGTCTCATCAAGAGCCAGCCTAGCATGATCATAAGGGAGTAGTGAAGTGGCATTCCAATTATTGCCACCACACCCGGGATATGATCCAATGGACAATTTCGAAAAATAAAAAGTCCTTGGAACAGGGGGTCTCATCACGAGCCAGCATGCCCACCTTTCACTCCTTCCTGGTGAATGGCATTATGATTCATCTGGTTCCCAAGCCAGCACGGTGGCCTCCATCATGACATCACACAACACTTCCCTAGGCATAAATAAAGGATAATGGTTCCAAGGGTGAGAAAGCAACTTTGTCAAGGTTATAGACACCTATGGGCAACAGAGCTCTGCTGATGGTATTGGAGTCATATTTTTCACAAATCAATAGTAATGATAAACCCTTTTCTTATATCTTTATCTAATATCAAATGAGAGTATGCTCCTAAACCCTTTGTTCGGAACCTCTTATGCATGAAATTTATTTATAAATCGATCATAATGGTTTATGTGGATAATGACCGCATAAGTACTTTTTTCACATCAGCTGTCCTTTTCCCTTATTTTCGAATCATTACATAAACATTTTCATATCTACTTACGATTTCAAAATATGCATCGATTTCAGTAATGCGATAATTTGTTGATCATATCATAAGTATGTATGCCTTTCCATGTTGTACAATTGTTGTGCAGTACGCTGCTCTTCTATTTGCCGGTCGAGGGCGACCTATCATCTTTCGAGGGGGGCGCGGATGCCTTTTAAATATTCCTGCATGTGGGTCGAATCCCTATGTTCATCAAATTATTGGAAACAACAAGAGTTTAATGGTATTGTGCCGATATACAAAAGGTGATGTTCCATTACCATTTCTATGTATTTGTGAAGAATTAACAATGTGCAGACAGAATGAGAGGATGAGTAGTACGTAGTGAGCCACATGTGCTATCAGTTTCCAACGCTACATAAGAAATTCTGGAGACAGTAGGATGGATTACCTACCTCACATGACTGCAGCAACCTCATGAAACGATGGCCATTGAATTTTTGCAGAACTTGCAGGAAGGTTATTCCATGGTAAGAGGAAGGAAAATAGCAGTAACAGATGCAATAATCGCCGAGGTATCCGATCTACCAGCAGAAGGACCCATATGGACCCATAAAAAGGTGAAACTTCAAGAAGCCATGAACATCTTTCGGGACGAAGGGCAAATCTCGGTCGTCAAAGGAAAAGGAGTCCAGCCGATAACTTTGGGAGAACCATGGACAAAACCGGCGAAAGTAGTACAAAGCTACATTACATGTGATGGAAGAAAGGATGTGGTAAGACCACGCCACCTTAAGTTATTAGCAGTATTAAAACAGAAATGTGTTGTAAATTTGCCTGCATATTTAAATTTCTTATTGCATGATGCTTCCCATAGCATAAGAAAATCCCGTCATATAGTGACGGTGGTAAGCCACCATTGTTTAATCTGATTAATAGTGAGTTACAACCTTGCCTAGCAGCAGACTAGTTGGGAAGAATTGATATTCTCAATTTATGGAGGAACGACCCTACCTGCCCCAAAACGTAAAAGATTTACTAGCACATCAACAGAACCTTTAAAGCACAGACAGTCCTCCAGGTTAAGAAGAAGTAGGGGAATGATAGGAATTCTTCAGGGTAGCAATAGCCAACCCTTAGAATTTCCCATTTCGGAAGATGAACAACCCCCATAGCTCGAAGAAGGAAGACACCACACTGGTGAAGAAGAAGGAAATCAGGAAGAAGAAGAAAGTAACCACACCAGTGGAGAAGAAGGAAGTCACCATACCAGTGAAGAAGAAATAAGTCACCACACCGGTGAAGAGGAAGAAAGTAATCACACCAATGAAGATGAAGGAGAGGAAGCAGAACCTTCCGAAACCTCCATTGCAAGTCCACCACAGAGTCCATTGCAGGAGGACCAATTGGCCCAAATTTTGGCCAATATGAGTGAATATATACAACCTCACAGTCTTCTTAACCTCAACATTGAGATAGACCAATTGCAGGAACAAGCTGTAACCGACAAAGATACGGCCGAGGAAATGCCTGATGAAGAAAACCCTTAGGGAACAGTAGAACCAACTAGGGTTACTTCCCCCGAGGAATGTAGCCAGGAGCATGGGAACACTAAGTAATTTTCCCAAACAGAAAACATAGAAGCAAGCCTAGGCGAAGGCACAACCACTAGAGAGAAAACCCTAGCCGAGCAACCAAGTACATAAAAAGTAACAGTTGTTCCTTCCAAGAAGAAGAAGAAGAAAAATGAATTTGAGAAGTTGTGGAGGGAATGGAAAAAGCTCCAAAAACTAGTAAAGCAACTCAGGAAGAGGATTAGGGTACTAAAAAAGGGGAAAGTCTCTAAAAGAACCTTGAAAATGAAGAATGCAGCCATCCAAATGGAACCCCATAATACAAGGGCCATGGAGACTCAAACTGAGCCCATATTCATTTAGGATAATAAGGAACAATAGGCAGTTTCTATGGATGCAGTTGCCCAAACTGAAAATGTACAGGTCTGTGAAAAAGATGTTCATACCGAGGCACTGTCCTCTAGCAGTATGGCCAACAAAGAGACATAGAATGTAGGCACTCGACATTGTAATAAGAAAACCCAGGTAGATCTTCAACCCAAAAACGTTTTGATAAAAGACCCTGGTATAGAAAAACTCCAAGATGATCTCGCACAGGCTCAGAGGGCTAGAGAAAAGCTCGAAGAAGAGACTGTTCCCAAAAATAAATACCAACAGTTACAGTAGCAATTAAAGGACATCAATGCATCAGAGGCAGAAGCTTTCGATAGATGTCAAAAGGCAGAAGAGAAATTTGAAAAGGTAAGGAATATATTAAAAACAGTCGGGAATCAGATGGATACTCTCTGTTCTTTATACAGAGATGTCCTAGCATGTAGGTGCCCTGCTAAAAATTATGCTTTGTTTTTATTAGAAATATATTTGCAGTTAAAAATTAAGGCTGTTAAGGCAGGAAAACCTATAGAATTAGAAATTGTAGGTGATTTTATAAGCTGCTGCAAACTCTATGGAGTAAAAGTCCAGCATTTACTCTGTGAATTTTATTTGCACAATTTTATATTAGCTGAGGAAATGGAGACAAATCCCAACCCTTTTGTGGGCGATATCCAATTTCAAGCATTCATTTCATTTGTTGTTAACCAGTTAAAATGGCTCAAGGCCTATAACACTTTTTAGAGACAAGAAAATGGGTTAGACCTTTGGGTTAGGGGTGAACCGAGACACCCATTACAATTGTGGGCTAGGCAGAAAAGTATAATGACAAAGGAGGGTGTGATCCAAACATTTGGACCCATACACAAAGCAATTATCCTGGATGGGGTAGAATATTTTCTATCCATCAGAGACCAAGCCATAGTAGCAGCTAAACTCTGATGGAATATTTCCAATTGGAATATTCAAGACAGAGAGCCATTCAATTATAAAAATTTTGAGTTAGCTTCTAACTGCCTGGTTATATATAGTAACCTCATCTTTATGGAAGGCCCGTATTGGCTAAGTTGTAGATATCATAGCCCTATTATCTGGTATCCTGCAGTTGACTATAAGGCCAAATATGAATTACCTAAAGGACAAACAGAGCATATCTTTGAAGCTTTAGCTGCAAATCATGGTTTTAGACCTCTTAATGAAAAACCCTCTCCAGCCTATTCTCTAACTGCTTTACATGTAAACTATGGTTTTCATGAGGACATGAAAAAGGGTAAGCAGGGGGGTGTGTTGAGCATTGGAAAAGGTATGAATTCACCATGTATTTATTTATCTTTTTCCTTTAAACATAACTCTTTTTATTCTAGAAAGATGATATATTGAAGGATTATGATAGAATTGCAAAGATTAATGTTTATTGTGAAATTGGCTAAAGATTGTCTTTTATTCTAAACAGGAAACAAATGAAGTGGGAAACCACCATTCGAAAGGCAAAGCTAAAGCAGGAGTAACTGTTGTTCCTCCAGCAAAGGGCCGTATCCAGACAAGAAGGATGGAATCATAACGCATAGTTAAATAAATGCAAGGAACAACACGGCTACAGCACAAGAAGACGAAGCGTTAGCTAAAAGAGGAAAATAGAGCAAATCCCTCAGGATCTTTCGATCCTGAGGGATCACTGTTCAAAGTTTATCTTTGTTTCTTGTATTGTCCGTCGAGTTGTTATAAAAGGTAGTGCCTATAGAAATCGGACGGAACGATTATCATTGAAACTTATTTTGTAATTCTATAATTTCATTGACTCTCATGATTCAAGTAGAGAGTGATTGTTTGTAAACGTTGTTATGCATGATTAATACATGATTTACTTGTCGTTCCATCACTTGAATCTGGAGTAGCTCAGTGATGTTTCCCTAGCAGCTAAGGGCCCGGCCCTGGTGGATCCACTTGCTCTTTTGTATTATTATCTTTCGATTATAGTTGTGTGATGGTTTGCATTTATTTTCATTACAGTTTCAAGTTTAATACTTTACTGTTTTATTGCTTTATAATCTTGGTGCGTTGCATTGTTGAATTGCGTTGTCGTTCCTTTCCAATTTAACAAGAATCTTGATCCCTGTATAACTTATCTTGTTATGCTTTAACAAAGCTTCGTTGTTCAGCATTTGCTATTCCATTCCATTTGTTGTTATGTTCTGATTGCTGTTCATTTCAGATTGTTGTTCAATAGAATTTGCTGTTCAAATCCATTAGATAGAGTTTGTTGTTCAATAGAATTTGTTGTTCAATTCCATTAGATAGAGTTTGTTGTTCATTTCTATTGTTGTTCAATTCTAGTAAAATAGATCTGATGTTCATTTCAGTTAATTAGTTTACAGTTTATTTCATACCTGCAAAGAGTTTGGTTTTGCTTTTGAGAGCTTGCCTAGTTTACTTTCATTAGCAGCATTAGTGATTTAGTTCGGTTTCCATTTAATTTCTTTAGTGTGGAGTGTAAGATCATCAAATGTAAAGGACATTAGTTATTTCTACCTACATTCTCAGATTGATATTATTGTTCTTATTTGATTTCATTTACATCAGTTGCCAAAGGAAAGAGTTATTACTACTGCATCCTTGACTGGTGATTACTGAGTGAATGATTGGATTTCAGAGCATTTAGTTTCATGTCATTATAGTTAGATTTAATTTCCAAGCATCCGTTTAATCTAGTATTTATAACACTATACTGCATATTGGAAAGCATTAATCTTATATTGAATTGCAGCCTCAGACTGAGTACACTCTTGAAATAAAAAATCGTACCTGGATTGATAATTAATGTGAGATAAATAGGAGTTAAAAAGACACCTTTATACCTCAACAGCCTAGTGCATTCGTACTTGGAATATTACAAAGGTATCAGCATAGTCTTGGCTCAACCCGTGAGTCTAAGCCCAAGAGATCGGAAGATTGAAGAGGATGGGTTTTATCTCATCATATTTTAGATCCATGAGAACCTCCCCAAGGAGGATAAGAAAATAGAAGAGGAAGGCCCCTGGACTTCCTATTCTGATCAAGAAGGAGACAGAGAAATAAGCAGGAAAAAGACTCCATATTTTGAGGAAAAGAAAGGGGATGAGCTTACCAAGATTCTTCCTAAATCTGTACATATTATTCATGACTTCAAGAAGATTAGGAGGGAGATTTATGGATAATCTCCAAAAGAGTTTGAATCTAAATCAAACTCTAGATTGACATATGAGGAGTGTGAGCAAGCAGCTACACACCCTAATACAGAGCGCAGTCACATGCCCAGGATTGCCGGAAGAGAAGTGGAAAGAAGGGCAGAGGTTGCTAGGAGGGAAAATCTTAGTGATTTCCTAAAGGAGTATGAGTTTTAAACTCAAAAATTCCGAGATCATATCAGTTTTTCAGACTTTTGGAAAATGAAGGTTAAAGGAAGAGAGTAGCAAGATAGATTTTTTCTATCTACCTTTAAGGGTTCA
The DNA here is from genome assembly GCA_034641835.2 of Pinus albicaulis. Lineage (NCBI taxonomy): Eukaryota > Viridiplantae > Streptophyta > Pinopsida > Pinales > Pinaceae > Pinus > Pinus albicaulis. The sequence goes on along the minus strand of CM076572.1, from coordinate 1,174,397,251 downwards.
CCTACATGTTCAGCCAAAGCTTGGGTGGAGGAGTTAGAGACCTTCTTGTAGCAGCATCACCTTCTTGAAGATGAAGCCATCAAAGTTGCAGCGCTGCATTTGATAGGTAAGGCTTATGCCTGGTGGATCTTTGAATCCCTTTCTTTGAAAAATGTAAACATTTCATCTTATGCAAATTTCACTAAGGCATTAGTGAAAATATTTGATAGGAGGATTCGTGATACACATATGGTAGAGCTAAACAAGGGAACTCAAACAAAACCCTTTCATGATAACGTAGTACCATCTCAAAAAACCATGGGGAAGGCTGAAAACTTGCACCATACCTTGCCGGGAGAAATACTTTCTTCTCACAATTTTGGGCAAGAGAACATGGAGGTCTCCTTTTAAAAAAGGGATCCAATCATTGGAAGGTTGCCCATTCATGTTGCAGAGATTGAGGGCAACAACGCTGTCATGTCTAGAGATTATCTAGTACCTCATGTAGAGGAAGGAGGAGCTCTTGATCCAAATAGAGGGATGCTTGCATCTTTGCAAAGATGTCCCTAGGATCTCATGTGTGGAGATCAAGGCACAACTCATATTTTACATGTGCCATTGTTGAGGAGGTGTGGAACCATGGAGACACAAGGAGAAGGTAGGGAGAAGACCCAGCATCATGAGATGAGGAGTACACATCCCTATTCATTCTTGGAGGTTGATGCACCTAAGAAGGAGATTGGATTGCGCAGTGGAAGCATGGAGAGTTATCTCCATTTATATATTCAGTCATCTCTTGTTGAGGATGTCCCATTGCATGGAGACAGTTTGCCGGGGAGACCACTGGATCAGTAGAGGAGGATGGATGCTTCACATGTTGTGGCACCACTCATTGATTTCAGAGGAGTCGGAACCTTTGGAGAGCTTGATACAGCATTGGGAGTCTTGGGTAGACTCAAGGAGAGAGAGATCATTCTCTCAACATCATCAGTACCCACTTCCATTTCAGATTCTCCGATGTGGTAGAAGCAACAGGGAAAGGATAGCAGCCTTCCAACTTGCATCTTGGGCATGGGAGATGTCAGAGAAGAGGATGACCATATGACAGGTGTTCTTCATGGGAGATCATCAGCGTTGTCACTATGGAGGATAGATCCCTATTGGAACTCCCAGCTGTTGGTAGAGTATTCCAAGGATCTTTTCACTTGCATGATCTTGAATGACTAGTTGCAAGAGGAGGGATATTCAGTCAGACATGGGGTCATCTTTTATTATGGTAGGATCTTCTTTCCTAGAGATTCCAAGATTAAGGAGAAGTTTCTACATGCAACTCATGAGGATTTCCTTTTCAACCTCACTTGTTCTATGAGAACATACCACACCATCATGGAGGGGTATTTTTGGATGGGCTTTGAGGAGGAGATATATCAGCATATGAGGAGATGCATGGACCAGATGGATATGGAGGAGAGACATAACTCTTTGGAGGAGTTAGCATAGCCACCTCTTTTCTCTTTGAGGAAGAGAGGAGACTCATCTATGAGCCACTCCATTTGTATGAGCAGGAGATATGGTAAGGGTATTCATTATTTTTTACATGATTATTTTTATGATGTATGTATGCACCCCTTAACCATACTTGTTCAGGATGATGCTCCAAGGAGGAGCATTCTTTTTACTAGACCACATGGTTTAGTTGAGGCCATAAGCATGATTAATGTCCATCCCCTAGGAGGAATTGGGGAAAAGATATATTATGGAGGACATGCTCATTGTAAACCTTACATCATTCACTTCCTCCATACTTACGAGGAGATTGGAACAGTAGGCAAGTGGTTAATAAGCCACACTTTCTACCAGTCTCTATTACAGTTGAGGGTCAAGTTGCGCTGGTTGCACTTGAGGGACCATTTTCCTTCTCATTTTTTGCATATGGCAGCAAGTATGATTCTCATTTTTTCTCCCTATGGCTCTATTGTTTCTGTCTTTATGAGGAGCATGCTTGGGAAAAAGACCCATTGGGTGAATGTGTCCTTTGAGGGAGAATCCTCCCACACTTTTTGCACTACATGTTCTAAGGGTAGCATGGGGTATGGTTTGGATACCTTAACAGCACATTGGTTTCCTTATGAGGTGAGCCATATGATCGAGATGATGCCATATGATGATGACTTACAACTCATCATATATGGGGATATTTGGGCCAGCTTGATTTGCAGCGTTGGGGGAGAGGTATTTGGAGATCTAGTCCTCATCTTGCCACTTGAGGGCAACCTTATTGCAGCCTAGGATTAGCAGACACTCTACACTTATCTTAAGTGGAGATATAGACAGCGTGGGGTAGGCTATTTTTCCTACTAGGTGCATATTTTCATCCCACCTACTTTGCCGGAGCCCAAGGTGGAGGACAGTTTTCAGGAGTTGCCTAGTTGGGAGGTGACTCATTTTGCATGGCTTATAGCTTGGGGATGTAGAATCCATTTGGGAAATATAGTTCCCATCAGATTTTAGATCCCATTCCTCAAGGGAACCTCTAGACATCACTTTTTTATCCTCTTGAGTACCATTCGCATTTCTCAGTCTATCCTTGCACTTGCTTGAGGACAAGCAATATTTGAGAGGGGAGGACTGTAATATTCCAAAATTTGCAATCAGCAAATTGGAATATTAATTTTTGCTTATATCATCTAGGAGATGAATAAAATGGGTAAAAGGCCCAAGAGTAGGAATAAAATCCCTCATAGTGTGAAAGGGATCTATGGAGCAGCTTGATTTTGCACCTTCCAGTGTGAAAAGGGGCAATTTCATGAGGATAAGGTCAAGTTTGACCAAGTCAACAACGCTGCCTAAGAGGGTGCGGCTTGCTTGGGAAGACAATGAAATTTGAGAGGGAGAAAGATTCTATGTGGAAGAAACCCTAATGTGTGGGGTCCAGGGAAAAGAGACATTCACCTGCATAAAAGGAGGAAGAGGCAGCCATAGTGAGACATCATTGAGTATTGGCTTATTTTTCTAGAAGACTATTTGCAGTCTTCGACTGTTTAGCTTAGTTGCAGTGTTGTTTAGCACGAGGGATTCTTGTTTAGGATTTCCTCTCCTTCTTGAGAGGCCTCTTGAAGGATTTCACTTCATTTTTAAAATCATCTAGGCTCAAGGCCAAAGCCACTTCTTCAGTCACTGTGTTATTTCTACTGAAGTATAATGTAGTGTTGTTGGGTGTTGTAGTGGAGGGTTCCACAACACCATTCCTTGTCTCAGATTTCAGAGGAGGGAGCTTCTATTCCTCGGGAAGATTAGTGAGGAAGGTTTCCAGGGCATATTTTCATATCTTGGCATCAGGCCAAGCTTCTCCTATCATCAAAAATGCAGTCCCTTCTCTAGACTGCGTTATTTCAGTGCATATTTACAGTGAGGGTTTGCACCATCATCTTGGAGGGCAAGATTTTCAGTGCTAGGATCAGCCTTGCACTCGAGAGGTCCATTGGAGGAGGTTTTATTCGGAATATACACCTTATTCAGCCATCTCCATATTATTTCAGTTTTGAGTTGCAGCTGCTACCCAACAACTCCGACATTTCTATAGATTTTCCATTTGTATCCATATTGTAGCCAATCCTATTGAGGATTGTTGTATTTTTATTTTCAGGGGTTGAGAGCTTGCTCCCCCACATTTCTTGAGCTCATATTGTCATATCATTGTATTATCTATTATTATGTTGCAAATTGTTCCACAAACTCCTATGTCCTTTTAGCCTATAGCACCATATGGTGCAAGTGTTCTCTATTTGTGGTGTACATGTTCTATCGAGTTCTCTAAGTTGAGATGAGTGATTGATTCCTCAAAGCATTGTACACATTTTTACCGCTATAACATATTTGTTGGTTATCCTCAGATCTTCATGTGCCCAAGTTTATATAAATAACGTTGTCTTTCCATTATCGTTCATGCATTTGCTAGGTCCCTTCCATCGCTCGGGCCAGAGGACAACTAGGTGTGGGAGATATGTTTAACCCACCTAGAAGGATTTATTTGGAGCCATATCTTGGATTCAGCACTTAGACACATTTTTCTAAGTGATCTAGGTCTTGGTTTCACTCAGAAGTAGAAACACTACTGAAAATGTTTTCCACTACACTGTTGTTCCGCATTTGAATATTACACTATTCAAAAATTTATTTGGATGTAGAGAATCTTCCTCAGAATTGTCTTGTTCTTGAATAATTACATAAGGTTTCCTCTTTTCTAATATCCTACTAGACCTTAGTTGAAAATCATTAAGATCTATAGGAGTAATCATATATGTTGGAAATTTCTAACCTTCTATCATATAAGTATTCTGAGGATTTTTATTGTTGAGGTTTGGTACTGGTTGGGCAGGTAACTGATTTGGTCTTTGAGGAAACGGTAGTGAGAGTTGTGGATTTTGGTTTTGGACTGGAGGTTGTTGGTTTTGTTGAGGAATTTGTTGGGGAGGATAATTTGGGTATGATGAAGGATATTGATAGTACTGAGAAAATATTCCATATGGGTTTTTCATACCTTGAGCCCAAGGTTGAGATTGATATTGAGATTGGGGCCAAGGTTGCTGCCAAGAATTCCAATTTGGTGGGGGCTGAGTATACATTTGGTTGTTAAACCTTTGAGCTTGTGGCCCCTGCCATGGTCTTCTAGAGACAAAACAAAGATATTCTGTAGGATTTGTTTCTTCTTGAAAAAAACCTTAAGACAAAAAATTGAGGGACAACTCTTAGTCTCATGACTTTCAGAACAATTCGCACAGGTTTCTATAACTTTTGCATCAAGAGGACATTCTCTCAAAGCATTTTTCTTTCTGCATTTTGGACAGAAAATAGCCAAGGCATCAGTTTCAGCTTTCTGCTTGTTTTGTAACTTAAGGGTGTATATTTTTTCACTAATACTCCCTAAAATATATGTTTTGAATTCATCAAGCATGTTTCCAATTTCTGCTCTATTCACTGTTCTAGATGCGGATTTGTTTACCCTAGCAAGAGCAGGATCTCTTGGTCCTTTCAAAAAAAATTATTTTCCTCTTGAGATATTAATACATAGTTCCCCAATATCAGCTAATGGAAGTTGAGATATGTCTCCCATCCCCATCATGTTAAGGATATCTATCCATTCATCTTTAATTATTTTTAACAAAAGAGCTTTTAGAGTGTCTTGATCTAGATTTTCCATTTTTTCTCTCTTAATGTTATAGTTGAATCTTTCAAGTAAATCCTCCAAATTTTCATCCGCCCTTTGCATCATTTTAAACACTTCCTCTTTATGGTTAACAGGTATAAAATAGTCCAAATACCTCTCTAGAAATTCTCTCTTCATATCATTCCATGACTCAATAGATCTAGTGATTAGAGTCATGAACCATTTTAGGGCTACTCCTTTCAATGTTGAAGGAAACAATTTGAGTTTTTGAGCATCTTGTAGATAGTCATAAGTTCTGAAAAGGAATTCAAATAAAAATAAAAATGTCTCAGGGTCTTCACTTTTTAACCCATGAAAGTTTGGAAGAACAGAAGGTAAGATATTTTTCATGGTAGCATTTGTCTCGTCATCTACTATAGGGAATCCAAAAGAACTTTCAATTCCCCTTCTACCTCTGCCTCCTTCTGCATTTCCTCTACCTCTTTCTGCATTTCCTCTACCTCTTCCTCTATCTCCTCCAAATAGTAATTTTTCTCCATTAAATATTTCTCCTTTTCCTCCTCCTCCTCCTTCTCCTCTTCCTGCCATGATAGATTATTTAGAGTTGATATAAGGTTCAGTCTGGAGGACTAACTATTATTTTGGTTCTTCTATCAATGGTATGTTGAAGAAAGTTTCTTCTGACTCTTCTTCACTAGGGATTCCTAATTCTTCAGCTAGAATATATTCCCTTGTAGAAGTGAAAAAGGTTACTCCTTCTGTTGGAGTCCTAGGATCTTCTTCCTCTAAGATTGCCTTATTCGATGAAGTGGGAGACCCTCCTAACTAAATATATGATCTTAAAACTTCTAGAAGTCTATGACCAGTATAGTGTGGGATATGATTTTGAGATGGAGGTGTACTACTTCTTGGTCTAGGTGAGGTCAGTGGTGTTGTTGGATCAAGATTATACCTCTAGCTATAAATCTACCCCTAGAGTCTCTTTCTCTACGCATATCATTGTTTTTGAGATGTAAGGAATAAGGCTACCTAGTTACACTTCCCTGGAAACGACGCCAAAATGTTTAGTCAATTTAGTGTTCGAAAATTTCTTTCATTAATTATCAATCAGGGCTAGTAAATTGATGAAGTGTGTTACACCATATGTGCCTTAGAAACCTATTTATTACTTCGTTGTATTTGTGTTTTTATATTGTTTTTAAGGGGTTTTGTTCTTTAGTTTCTTGAGAAGACTAACCCTAGAATTATGAAAATATTTAAGTTAATCTAATTTGACTTTATAAGGAAGAAAAGGAAGTATACTAAAACTAATCTAATTTTTATGAAATCAAAACCTAAAGCTAAAATCTTAGTTTAAGACCTAGTGTTGAAAATTAAAGCATCTATCTATTTGATTGGATAATCCTAATCCACTTCAACAACTTCATTTCCAGAAGTAGTAATGATTTTATGGGATCCTTTTTCTTCTCCAAAAAAATCAATAAAATATGATAGTAAAAAAATACTATAAGACTCTTATGTAACCAAACCCATGAGATAAGTCAATAATAATGGAAATAAAGGATTTGGTTATTCCATAACCTCCATAAAACTCTCCAAGGTGGAATGTTCAAGTAAAAGTGCATAATAAGTATGTGCCATATGAAATAAAGAGAAATTGTACTCCATAACATGGGAATACATCAATAATTATCTCCAAAAATAAGTGAATCACTTGAGAAATAAAGGTGGGGCAAGTGACACACTCCTCAAATGAGAGGTCAAACTATGGCAATTTTTTTTTTTTTAGGTAGCGGTGAGGGGAGGGTTTTGAAAACACCATAATTGCATCAATTTTTGTCATAATTTCTATTATGACCACATGTTGTAAATCTTATGGCTATTTTGTATCTAATGGTATAGTTTTGGAAAAATTTGGAAACTCTATCAAAATATACTTTCTCTAGAAGCTAGTTTAGCCTCAAAATATGAAATATAACCCTAGAGCTAGGATTTCAAACCACCTAGATATCCTCCAATGTGGGGCATGTAGCTCTACAAGGTGAGATTTACTCTCAATTAGGAATGAACATGTAAAAAATATCTTGTAATGTGAAAGCCTCCTCAAAATGGCATAACCATGAGTGTCAGTAACCTTTTCAAGTTGGATGCCTTCCTCAAATAAAGCATCAAGCAAGTGGACCCATGAAATAAGGCATCAATCCTACAAAGAACACGTGCATAGTGTCATTAATGCTCAAATATCTCCACAAAGAAATGGGGTGGCCAATTATCAATTAATAAATAGGATTATGATTCAACATATGTGCAAGATACTTCTACAAAGATGAAACATGTGAACAATGTTGCATGAGACAATGTGAATGATCGACTTACAAGGTGGAGTGATAAAAAATAAAGAACGTGTGAAAGAAACCATTCAAGTTGAAGGTCCATTATGTAGCAACCTTTTGTAAGTCTGTGAAGGGATAGCTCCATAGAGTAATCCATTATGAAATAGTTGGGTAGTATGCTATATCAATGTAGGAGGGATTTTAAATAAGAATTGCATGTCCATCAACCATATTATAGTTCATCCATGTGATCAAACAATTCATTAAGAAGGGGGATGACCTCAAGAAAAAATTTTCAAGGTGCACCTGCTTCCAAACGTGATCCCTATGACGGGGGTACTCTAGGTAGAACCATGTTCCATGCTACAAGTAACCCCTCCATTTGTGAATATCATCCATAAGAGTTAGGGCATTGGAGAAAATAATCCCTAACCATTCCCATATCCATCCATCTAGGTAAAAAAACACATGTGAAAAAGTGATTACAATCCAAGTTCTCCATGCCATGATGAAAGTGATTAAATGGAGCTTCTAATACATTATCCACTTAGACCGAAAGTGCTAGGGAATCCCACAAAAGAATCTGTATATCCTTATGTTCAATCATCTAGAAAGGAGTGAAGAATATAACATCACATGATCAAGTATAATTATATCTATTCATGATGAGAAATCATACTAAGCAAAACTCCATTAAAACTTTTAGCACATCATCATCCATGCCATCAACAATTAAAGGAACCGAGTGAAAACCCTAGCCACCCAAATCTATTTGTGATGAAAATCAAAAGGGTAGTGAAAACATTCACTAGCATAAGCCTCATGCTGAGGGGAGGGTAATAGGATCTTCAATTGAAATTACACCCCTAGGGAGGATCTCACCACTTCATTTCGCTTCTAGAAGTGTTTTTGTCAATTCTTATTGTGATATTATATAACCATACACTAGGGTCACATATGTAAATGTTGACCGTAATACTGAATTAGTTTAGGAAAATGTGGTCCCATATAAATATGATGATCTCAATGTTGAATTAGTCCATGAAGCTCATCCATAAACTTGAGTACCATGTTTAAGGGTATATTTTAACGCTGAATTGATGACACCTAATATTACCAAATAGTTAACTTTTGTTCTCTAAGTTCTTACCATAGTTATATAGATTGAAATAAATGAAACCATCCATAGAGAAAATACCATCGACATAAATTCAAAAGGTTGGTTGTTATGGATCTTCAACTAACATGTCCAATATAGAACATGCATACTAAAAAATGGTAGCCATTACATCTTGTTGAAACCCACAAATTAATTTGGCTTTACCTAAAGGAAAATATTCATTAAAGAGAAGCTTAAAGTAGTTTCCTATCCACCAATAACATATGTCGATATGTTATTCCTCATAAGCCTCCTATAAATCACACCAACCAACACATGTCTCTTGTATACTCTTAAAATGTCTCCAAAATTCTAACCTTTGCCTTGTTTAGCATGCTTCTTGTAGTTTATGCACGCTGTGCTCTTAATGGAGTCAAAATTTACAAATTGTTTAAGAACGTGATTTTTTTTAAACTTTCAATGACCATTGTTTGATAAGCTCTTTATAGCCCATACTGGTTTTAGAAAACTTATAGAACGAGATATTTCCACATGCTCTACATATAAAATTAAATATGACTTATTGGTGGGGCTAATATGTCCATTTTAAGTGTTGTAATTTATTATATGGGAGCTATGATATAAAAACAAAATGGATTTACTTTGTTCAAATAAGATTTAAAGGAAGTCATGTTTTTTAAATGACAATAATTATGTTAATATTGATAACATTATATTTGCTATGCTTCTATTGATGTTAATCCTATGTAATAATGTTGAAAATTCAACAAGAAATGTGTGTCTAATTTAATTTTCCCTTAAATAAATTGGAAAATAAATTGTAATATTATCTCATAATCACTTGTAATAGTTAACTGAGTGTGATAGACTCAGTTAGCTCATGAAATTCGAGTTGAGGGTGGTTGGTGAGGCATGTAGAGTGATTCTATTAGTTATTGAGTCCAAGTTACAGTTAGTGCATTAGTTTAATGCATGAGAAATCAGTTTAACTAGTTGTAACAGTTTGTTTCACTAGTGAGAGGTCAAGTGAATTAAATCAGATTTAATTCATATGCACTGATCTTTCATGTAACTCATGATTTACTATTAATAGCTGCATGCATGTTAGTTCTGATGAAGACCCAATTGAGACAAAGGTTAAAGGGATGTTAACTATCAGTTGTATTATTAGCAAACTACCCACATGCAGTAATACACCCATATGATTGCCCATGAGCATTGCGCAGTTTTGGAAAGATGAAATTCCTAAAGAATAGGGATTGCATTCCACATGAATTGTGCAAGCTAGGCAGGCTAAGCAAAGATTGAAAAATGGCTAAGTGTTGGTCTATTTTTTCCGGATCAGTGTGAGACATTTGTGAGAGTGAAACAGACTCTTGTGAGAAAAGTGCATTGTAATTGCTTCATGATTCCTTGGTGAATATACAATAGAATATAGAGGTGTTTTTAGCAGAAATATTTCCCCAGGAAAATATCTGTGTTGTGGATTCATTTGCTTCTTTCTTTACTTCTTGTGATTGGCGATCATGTTTATTTTCTGCAGTTAATTTGTAGAGGGATTCAGTATCTTGCTTTAGCATATCGCATGATCAGATTGAATCCATTGGTATACATATTGTTTGTATAATTTCTACATGGTATCAGAGCACAGGAAATCACTATAGTGGAGAAGAAATTGAGTTTGTGCTAAATAGCATTTGAATTTGCAAAAATATTATTTGGTGTGACAGGCAGATCAAGATGGCTTTCAATGGCTTGAGATAGGAATATGCACTCGAGGGAAGTTCTAATTATATTGCATGGAAAGACAGAATGGAGGCAGTTCTGGAGGACAATGGGTTGAAATAATTCCTTGATAATGACATTCACAAACCTGTAGCATCAAATGACGCTCTTCTTGATGCTTGGAAAAAGAAGGTTGCAAAGGCGAGGAGGACCTTATTAGAGGGATCTCGAGACCACATTGTCTCGAGTCTCCATGGAAAAGTGAATCCATATGCAATGTGGAAGGTTTTGATAGATCTTTTTTAGAGTAGCATTGACCACAGAAAATTGGCACTGAAGGACAAGCTTAGGAAAATGAAAATGGAGAAAGGCGACACTATTCCGAAATATTTAACCAAGTTCATTCAATGTCGAGATGAGATTGGGAGTGTCGAAATTACTGTATCGGATGATGACTTGGTGAGCCTAGATCTTCTAGGACTTCCTAAGAGTTGGCATAGTTATCAGGACTCTGTTAATGGGAGGGAGAAGCTACTAGATTGGGAGCGACTTTGGTCAGATTTTGGTACAAGAAGAATTTAGGAATAATACCATGGATGGATCCTCATCTAAGACAGATGATGAGGAAAAATTTGCCTTGGCTGGTAAGGTAAAGAAGGGGAAGGGAAAGAAATCATATTCCAAATCTGAGACCGGAAAAGAAGGCAAGAAGCATGATATGTCCAGAGTGAAATGTTTTCACTGTCATGAGCATGGAAATTATGCCAGTAATTGTCCACACAAGAAGAAGAACAAGAAGGCTTCAGGATCTATAGCTGGTGAGGCTTTAGCCTCGCATTTTGAGTTGGACTTCTTGTTCATCACATGCATGGTTTCTAGTGTGATGGGATCAGTGTGGTACTTGGATAGTGGTGAATCTTTCCACATGACAGGAGACAAAGAACTTTTCAGTAGCTTGTAGGAGAAGGATCTCCATATGCATATCGAAATGGGTGATGACGAGAGGTATAGAACTACCAAGATGTGTATAGTTACTTTCCAGAGACAGTCAGGTAAACCCTTCTTATTAAAATATGTCATGCATGTACTAGGCTTGAAAAAGAATTTAGTTTTAGTTGCAATGTTGGAGGATATAGGATATGATGTGGCTTTCAGTGAAGGGAAAGCATTCCTTCTTCACAAATCCATAGGACAAGTCAATAATATTTGGATTTGTGTGAATAATCTCTACAAACTTGATGTAGATGGTTTCGCAGCATTGATGGGTAAAGTAGACAAAGTGGTGAGCTGGGATTAGGGTGATTTATGGCACAGGAGATTGCGCCATCCACACCATGGAGCTTTGAAGGTCATGCAAAAAATTTCCACGGGGCTTCCAAAGGGTACTCTTGCACAGATAGACACATACAAGGGATGTACCAAGTGGAAGTATGCAAAGGCCATTTTTCACGAGAAGGAAAACCGAGCATCAAGAATCCTTGAGAGAGTTCACTCAGATGTGTGTGGACCATTATCTATAGCTTCGAAAGCAAAGCACATGTATTATGTGATTTTTGTTGATGATTTTTCTAGGAAGTGTTGGATCTAATTCATTCCGAAGAAAGATCAAACATTCTCAAAATTTTGTGAGTCCAAAGCACTAGTGGAGAAAGATACAGGGAAACATGTGAAGGCTTTGAGGATTGAAAATAGTGGTGAGTACATATCAAATGAATTAAATAACTTTTGTAGCAAAGAAGGAATTCAGAGGGAGTTGATTGCGCCTCATAACCCACAATAGAATGGGGTTGCAGAAAGAAATAATGAAACAATTGTGGGTGTGGCACGAGTGATGTTGCATGATCAGGGCCTACCATTACACCTGTGGGCATCAATATGCAACATAGCGGTGTTTTTACAGAACCGTAGTCCTCATCAGATGCTTGGCATGAGTACACCAGAGGAGGATTTTTCTGGTAAGAAACTTGATCTTTCATATTTTAAATTTTTTGGCTCATCTGTCTATTTCCATGTGACCAAATATTCCAGAAAGAAGCTAGAACCAACAGCTGCGATTGGGATATTTGTGGGGTACACTGATACTCCCCACAACTATCGAGTGTATTTTCAAAACAACAGGATGATTGTTGTGAGACGGGATATAAAATTTAATGAAGAGAAAGCCATGTGTTTTTCCCTTGAGAGGGAGCTTGATTTGAATGCAAATGAGGAACTCTTTGTTCCGAAGAATGAACCTCAAGATGTGGAGAAACCACATGTGGAGGATCATCAAGTGGCATAAAACACTCATGCAGAGCCATCCACGAGACATGGTAGAAGGCGCACCACAGAAGCTGATAGATTGAGACTTGATGTGGAAGAACATATAGGAGTACCTACATCATTGCGCAGACAGAGACAATCTCTAGAGAGGTGTAAAGACCAATATAGGATTCTAGATTTGACTCAATTTAATGTCGACCAGGGTCAGTAGTCTTAGAGGCACATCTAATATTTTTAGACCTAAAAGGTTCTATTCTATATGTTTAAATAAATGTCTAATTGTGATAGGCTCCAGTTCTCCTTTACAAGAGGCTAAAATATGTTTCCTTTTCACAATTTAAACACTTATATTATCAAATTTAATCTACTGATCTTTAAAAAAAAACAGAGTGTTTCTAATCTGAGCTTTTCAATCCTCTTACGAGGATATGTTTCACAAAAACTCCTTTAAGATAACACACTAAATCATTCTAGAAATCAAATTCATAAAAACAAACAGAGTTCATAGAGATATTTTGAAATCTAATGCTCGATTACACCTTTTACAAGGACTGTTTCAATAATTCCGCAATCGAATCTTCAAGCTATTGCTATGAACCATAAAATAACAATAATCTCAAAAAATTCTAATTAAATGAATGAACTCACAAGCAATGAAATGAAATACGCTGTTCAGATCTGAAAACTAATTTCTATGAAACATAAACATAAAAGAAAGTGTACCAATCTTTACGTAGGGCCTTTCCACGCACTGATGGCACACTTTGATAACTTCAAATGATAAACCTTTAACTCGTAAACACTGTGATTGGTGAAATTCTACTTTTCATTAAGTTCTGGAAATGATTACATTCAAAACAGAGTGCTGGAATACGCTTTACAGTCTTAAGTCTGATTTCTTCAACGTTTTCATTAGCTAAACTTTCTAATCAAAATCCTCCTATTTATTAAAATTTACAACTAGAAGGCTATATTCATTCCTTCTTCATCTTAACTAATTCCAACATAGTTCGAATTAGTTCAAAATTCCTAACTTTAAGAAAAAGATCAATTACATCATTATAGCTTCTGATTTTTCTGCTAAAGAGGCTGAGTTTGACCGTCTTTGACCATATATCCAAGAACTCCAAATCCGATGGAAAATAGATTTTCTACCATATTTGTACATCCTAGATCACGTTCATGCCTTCTATTTTGATTTTCCTGTCATGCCACATGTCACAACATAAACTAATTACAGGATGTAGTGACTTCCTGTAATTTTGTTGAAAAATTCCAAATTTTAACATAGAAACTCATAAATTAAATTTAATGCAAAATAACAACTATAATGCTTCACTTAATCAATTTCAATGGACTTATGGGAAGTTTATGGAGAAAATGATAGATAAATGGTTAATTTTTAATAGAAAAGGGTAGCAATAAAATAGTACCAACATCTCCCCCAAACTCAATGGTTTAGCATGTCCTCATGCTAATCCTAATGTGCTCCCCTTAAACTCTGTTTCTGCCTGTACCTCTGCTACCTGTAACAATATATCCACATTCTTCTGAACTCTGGAATTCTTCTGAACTTGAGACTGATGTTTTAATTTCTTATATTTTTCCTTGAGACTCTTTTTCTGAGTATAACATTTTATTGCCAATTACCTATTTCAGTTTGATCAATATTCAGTTCCTTGATATTTTTCTTCAGTTTCTCATTCTTTTGTTGTATTTTCTTGCTTTGAGCTCTCAGCATTTCATTTTCCTTCTTGATAACCTTTTCTAACATGTTTTCTTCCATCAATTCTTCTTTCAGCATTTCAATCTATTTCTCTAACCTTTTCTACTTCTTATTTATAGGTATTGGTTCTTCATTTTCTTTCTCATTTCTTTTGGTTTCCATCTCTGCTTCATGTGATGACTCACTACTTTCAATTTCCATTGGTATGCTTTCATTCTGCTCTGGTGGCTCATCTTGTGTTTGACTCCTTTTCATCCTCCTTGATCTTCTGTTATAGGTAGTGAAGATTTTATCTTTTTCAATTCTCTTAGCAGCTTCTTGATTTTGCCTTCTTGTTCTTACACTACCGCTCGGTTGAGGAATATTACTTGATTTAAGCTCAGGGATTTCTTCATCAACATCAATCATCAATTCCATGCTTCCTTTCTTCTATTGTTCTTCTTCTCTATCTTTGATTTGATTATCAATTAAGAATTCCTTCCATGTTTTTCCTCTTCTCTGGAACTCAGATTCAATTAGTATTTTAATCAAGCCAAAATGATATAAACTCTTGTCTTCATTACCTTTGTGCTTCTGAATAGTCTTTGACATCTTAGTCAGACTCTACAAAAGGAAATATGGTAGATTGATAATGCATTGGCCTTTCAAATGCAACAGAAGTTTTATGTGATAGAGATATACAATACTATAACGACCTTCACATGTAATGAATTTTTGAATGATGTACACCATCTCATCCCATGGATGCACTAACCAGCTTCTTGGGACACCCTTCTTCCAGTTAACTGAAGAAACCCTTGACCTGAACATGAACTGGGTCCATGATTTTTCCTTGAACTGTTTGGTTTTGAAGTACTTCTCTCCTTCAGGACTGATTTCCAAGGTTTTTTCTATTATATCTTCTGAAATTATAAAAGAGACATTTCCTACTAGAGCTTTCTCTCCATTGAAGGAAAATGCAAATTGCTTCGTGACCTCTTCATTATTCCCATTAAATTTCTGTAAGAAAGGTAACCAATGTCTTTCTTCTAGAATTTTGACACAGTCCTTGTGATACTTTAGTCTATCAAATGTTTCGGGCTCCACTCTGTTGGTCATTGTTTCCTCTGTTTTAAAAAAAAAAATTTCTCTGTTCTTAACCCCTTTTCTATGCTTCAAAAATTCTATCAAGGTTTTCAAGTGGTTACCTCTTCTCCTGCGTTTCTCTGACCTGGTTAGTGTCCTCAATTTTCTAAGCTGCCTTCTTTTAATTTCCTGAGCTATTCCTCAAATTCTGGGCGGCCTTCTTCATTGAGCTATTCTTCAAATTCTGGGTGGCCTTCTTCATTGAGCTATTCTTCAAATTCTGGGCGACCTTAGAGAAAAACCCCTGAATAAACTTATCTGCTATATTTTCTTCAATGTAACCACACATGCTATCTCGGCCCTCCTTAAGAACTCAGAGTCTAAAAATTAACTCTTTAACCACTCTATGAACTTAAAAATTCAACAACCGACCTCAACTTGCTTGGTATCATACAATACGCAGAGAACAGAGTCTTAAGGTTATGAATTTGGGTCGGACAGCGCATTCAAATTGGTCATGAGTTTGTTTGCAGGGACGAACAGTGCATTCAGATTATGAATACAAAGGAGTAGTGATTTATAAAAGCATAATCATAATATAATTCGTGTGATGATAACGGATACATTCCACTCCATAAACGAATTTGGATCAGAGCATCGTTTTTATAACTCCGTCAGTTGAAATGAAATGTAATCATGCGTTTTACGAATGTCTTACCATTGAGCTGACTCTTCATTGAGTGTCCATACAGACCACTTTTTTGTTGGTACCTTTATTGACAGAGGGCGTATTTAAAAATGATGAGTTTTTGAAGAGCGGTTTTGAAGAGCGAAATAGGGATAGGAGATAAGGAATAGACTAAAGTATGAATGGGAATAGAATAATAGGCTAAGGTATAAATGAATGAGAATAGAATAATAGGCTAAGGTATGAATAGGAAATAGAATTATAGGCTAAGGTATAGGAAACAAAGATTATGGATATAGGGATTTTTGAAATTGATAATCAAGCAATAATAATTATCATTTTTGAACACTAAACTAATTTAAGAATTTTAAATGTTAAAAATGAAAATTTCAACAATACTTTACACTTGTTGACTGACAGAATGCTGATTTGGCTTGCACAGGTGACTGATCTGTTTTTACAGGTATGACTGGTCTTCATCTTTCAAAACAGGTCCCTTTGAAATGAGTAAAATTTGAAGAACCATCTTTATGCAGCTTCTTTTATCCTTTGTTGTTGATGTAGCCTTCGAATTCTGATAATAAACTTCCTTTGAAAATTTTGTTGAAGTAGAATAGGTCCCTCTGAAGTAGCCTTTGTTGATGATGTATTTTTTGTTGAAGTAGAACAGGTCCTTCTAATATTGATAATGTTGACATAGTCTTCTGAACATGTCCCACTGCAAATCTTTAATGCAGTCCTTAACATGTCCTTTTGATATTGATAATGTTGACATAGTCTTCTGAACAGTTCCCACTGCAAATCTTATTGCTTAAACAGGTCCCTCTAATTAGAACAAAAGTAGCTCTTTATTGAAATACTGAACAACTGAATTGAAATACTGCATAACTGACACAAATTCCTTGAAGATTTAAAAATGAGGAGATGAAAAATCACTGCTTCTTCTACCAAAGAGAAAAACCACTAATTCTTCTCCCCCACTAAGTGTTTGACTTGTCCGCAAGTCATTATTGAATCGATGAAAAACAATAAACAAGTAGAACAAAGAATTCTTACCAGCCAAATGATTGGTTTTCAAGTAAGAATTCGGGTTTAGAGTGTGCCAGAATCTGGTTTTCACATCTAAACCATTATTTTTTTTTTTTTTTAATTTGCGTTTTTTTTTTTATATATTTTTTATATTTTTTTTAAAAGAAATTGAAATGACTAAGGTAGAGATATCACAGCTGAAGGCTGTGATATCTCAACCTCCTTTTGCTGAGATACTGTTTCAATAAAATCTTCCTTGCTTATGGGCTTATGATAGAGTTTCAGCCTGTGACCATTGATAGTAAAGGTCTTGCCTTCTCCATCAATTGTTGTAAGTTTGACTGATCCATTGTCATATGCTTCAACTATTTCATATGGGCCCATCCAATGTGTTGTAAATTTGGCTTTATGGTCTTTGAATTTAGAGTCAAAGAGTAAAGCCCAGTCTCCCTCTTTAAACTGCTTCTTCTTAATGTGTGCATCATGCCACTGCTTCCTCTGTCTCTGCATTAGGATTGTTCTCTGTTCTGCTTGTTGTCTCATCTCATCTAGCTGGTTTAATTGCATAATTCTCTTCTTTTGTGCTTCACTGAGATCAATTCCTAAATCTGCATCCATCTTATAAGTATGTATTTGAAATTCGATAGGAAGCAGTACCTCTTTTCCGTACACCAACTGATATGGTGTAAATCCAGTAGTGTCTTTCCACGTAATCCTGTAAGCCCATAGTGCATCTTTGAGTTTTTCTTCCCAATTCTTTCTGTTCATTGATACTGTTTTAGTAAGAATCCCCTCCAAAGTTTTATTTGTTGACTCCACTTGGCCATTGGCCCGTGGATGGTAGGGTGTGCTTTTTCGGTGCTTGATCTTATATTTTTCTGTGATATCTTGGACTAACTTTGAAGTGAACTGATTACCCTGATCTATGACTATCTCCCTAGGTACTCCATACCTTACAAAAATTTCTTCAAATAGGAAGTTTACCACTGTTTGCTCTGTTGCTCGGACTAATGCTTTTGCTTCTGCCCATTTTGTTACGTAATCAGTACATACTAGGATGTACTTTTTTCCCTTTGATGGTGGATTGATGGGGCCTACAAAATCTAGAGCCCATTTCTCAAATGGCTCTAAATGTACTTGGGGCTGAAGTGGAATTTCATCTGAAGCTGTGGGTCTACCCATTCTTTGACAACTATCACAACTCTTCACATACCTCTTGGAATCCTTAAAAATAGATGGCCAATAGTAGCCAAGGCTGAGAATCTTGAATGCTGTCCTCTTGGCTGCAAAATGCCCACCACATGGTTCGTCATGACAAGATTTTAAAATATCAATTATTTCATCATTTCTTACACATCTTCTAATAATCATATCATAACCGGTGTAAAATAAATCTCCATTGATCCATGAATATCTAGCACTTTGTTTGATCAGCCTCTTCTTCTCCTTTGTAGTAAAATGTGGAGGTGTCTTTCCCGTGGACAAATAATTGGCTAAGTCAGCATACCATGGATCTACTACTGAAATTGCAAATAGATTTTCATCTGGAAAAGAATCTTCAACCGGAACAATCTCACCTGAGTTCTGCAGTCTAGAAAGAAAATCTGCCACCTGATTCTCCTTACCAGGCCTATCTAACACTGTAATATTAAATTCCTGTAGTAATAACAGCCATCTGGTAACTCTGCCATTAGTGATTGGTTTATTCATTAAATATTTAATGGCTGAATGGTCAGTATGTACAAAAACCTCATAACCAGTGATATAGTGTCGGAATTTATTTACAGCATGTATGATTGCCAACATTTCTTTTTCAGTGGCTGTGTAATTTAATTCTGCAGGTGTTAGATTTTTGCTGATAAAATAGATAGCATAATTGAAAGACTCTTTCTTTTGGCCTAAAGAAGCACCTACTGCAGTATCAGATGCATCTGAAAAGATGTGAAATGGTAGACTCCAGTTAGGTCCTTTTAAGACTGGTGTGGTTGATAGTTTTTCTTTGAGTGTTTCAAAAGCTTTCTGACAATCTTCATTCCAGTTGAAAGGTGTATCTTTTGCTAAAAGTTTAAACAGAGGTAGAGATATTTTGCTAAAATGTTCAATAAATCGTCTATAATAGCTTGCATACCCAAGAAAACTTCTTACCTCTTTTTGCGTCTTCGGAATTGGAAAATTGACAATGATCTGAATCTTTGATGGATCAACTTTAATGCCTTGAGAAGAAATATAGTGACCCAATACTATCCCTTCATCTAGCATCATAAAACACTTTTCATTGCTCAAGGACAGATTAGCTTCAATACATCTCTTCAAAACTTTCTCAAGATTTTCTAATGAATGCTCAAATGAATTACCATAAACCGAAAAATCATCCATATAAACTTCAACACATTCATGAACTAAATCAGCAAAAATAGCTAAAACAACTCTCTGAAATGTAGCTGGAGCGTTACAAAGTCCAAATGGTAAAACATTATAGGCATAAGTGCCCCAGGGACAAGTAAAAGTGGTCTTATCCTGGTCCTCTAAGGCTATCCTGATCTGGTTATAGCCACTGAAACCATCAAGAAAAGAGAATGATGATTTCCCAGCTAAAGTGTCTAGCACTTGGTCGATGAATGGTAGTGGAAAATAATCTTTGAGGGTTGCTTTGTTCAATTGCCTATAATCAACACAAATCCTCCACTTGCCATTTTTCTTGGGCACTACTACCAATGGTGATACCCACTGACTGTCAGAGATAGGATATATAAAATTAACTTTCAATAGTTTTTGCAATTCCTCTCTAACAATATCTTGAAGAATGGGATTCATTCTTCTCTGTGGTTGCCTCACTGGTTTTATGTTATTATCTGTGTAAATATGGTGAGTGCATGTTTTAGGGTGGATTCCGTGCATATCAGTGTAGTCCCAAGAAAATGCTTTCTGATACTTTCTCAATAATTGAATCAATTTTTCTTCCTGAGATAAGTCTAGGTGAGTGCTAATATTCAATGTTTTTCCCGGACTAATCTCTATAGTCTTACTCTGAGTGTTTGTGATAGATTGAATGGGAAAAATGTTTTCAAATGATGATTGCAAAGAATGGAGTGTGCATATTTCTTGAAAATTTTGTGCCAAAAATTCATCTGCTGCATGGTATTGTTCATTTCTTATTTCTTCAGACATTTCAGGTTCAGAAAGGAACAATTCTATCAAATCATTATTATTATCTTCATGAAAATCATAGATCTGATTGATGCTAAAAACAGATTGAACTTCTTCCTTATCATTGTATTTATCATCAAGCCATAATTTGTTTGCTACTGCTGGTGTTTGTGCTGATGGGTAAAGAGTGAGTTGTTTCCTTTCAGTTCCTCGTGAAATGATCATATTACCTGATCGACACCCTATGAATGCATCAGCAGTTGCTAACCATGGTCTACCAAGAATGATAGGGTGACCTCCTAAATTAGATTTGGTTGAAGAACTAAAAAGTCCACTGGATACTCCCAAGAGTCCAGTGAAACAATTATATCCTCCAAAATTCCTTCAGGAATCACTTTAGACCTATCAGCTAGTTCTAAAACAATTGGTGTGTATTGCAAGTTTCTCATTTGGAGTGTCTTCATTGTGTCAAGAGTCATCACATTTATTGCTGGCCCTAAGTCAATTAAAGTATTTGGAATAGGTATGTTGTTGATGATTGTAGTGACTCTGGGAATGCCAGGATCAACATACTTTTCCATTGATATAGTGTTTGACATAAGGCCAGCTAGGTGTCCAATAACGTGAATTGTTTGTGGATCAAGTCTTTTTCTTGTAGGTTTCTTGAGGCATAACTCTCTAATTGCTTTAGTATATATAGGAATGTCTTTTATGGCTTGGAGAAGTGGAATTTTTATATAGACATTCTTCAGCTCATCTAAAGCATCAAACTGTGGTAAAGATATGGGAAGTTTTGGTTGGATCAATCTTTCCGGAAAAGGTGGTGGTTGCAATGGTTGGATTTGTTTATCATTTTGTTTCTTTTGATTTGGAGTTTCATTTTCATTGTTTTTGTTTTCTTCTTGTTTCTCAGCTATGGGAAGTTCTTTTTGAAGTACCTTACCAGACCTCAACTCAATATTTTGTAAAGGTAATGTGGGATATGATGGTCCCTCATCTACACTATAAGCCGGTCTTTCTGCTCTATTATTTGGATTTGGTATAGGTTGAGCAGGAATCTGAGTGGGTCTAGGAGGTTGGTTAGATGGAAGTTGTAATTGGGGTGGATTTATTGGTGGAGGAGTAGGCAATGTTTGTTGAATGTTTTGGGGTGGATGAACAACTTGCTGCTGAGGATATTGCTGATATGTTTGAGGATACTGCTGATATGGCTGATTATACTGTTGATATGGTTGAGGATATGATGAGTATGGTTGAGGATATGATGGGTATTGCTGAAATGGTTTCCATTGTTGTTGGGGGTAATTTTGGTGTTGCCATGGCATGGGTACATTCCAAGAATTCTAAACATACATTTGATCTTGTGCAGGAAATTGAAAATTCTGATTTGGAAACATACCTGGAGGTGGAGGTCTTGGCTGCCATGGTCTCTTGGCACCCATGAAATACACATTTTCCAAATCTGCATTGGCTTCCAAGTTACAATTCTGCAAAATTTTTATTTTAGAACAATGAAATATATCATGATTTTCAGTACAAAAGGCACACACTTGAATGTTTTCTAAAGGACAATCTTTCAAAGCATGTTTCTTCCGGCATTTTGGACAAAAGACAACCATTAATTGATCTTCTTCTTCTTGTCTTTTCTTTGCTTTCATAGTGTCAATTTGATTTCCTAAGGTGCTCAATAGGTCTGTTTTGAATTCTTCTAATAGATTTCCTATTTCAGCCCTTGTGACACTAGTTGAAGCGGATTTTGTGGCTTTGGATGATATAGCTCTTTTTCCATTTCTAGCTTTGCTCCTGGAATACTTTTCACATAAGTCAGCAATTTCATCAAAAGGTAAGGTGGAAATATCACCTTTTCCCATCAAGTTAAGATCATCTAAGTATTCCTCTCGAATGCCCTTCAAAAATATTGTTCGAATCAGATCAAGAGACATGGTTCTATGTTTTGATTTTTGTAAATTGTAGACAAATCGTTCCAAATACTCCTCTAAAGTTTCATCCTCCCGTTGATTCATTCTGAAGATATCATCTTTAGAATCTTTCGATCTACAATAAGGTTGATATTTCTTTAGGAATATTTTTCGCATGCCATCCCAATCAGTTATTGCATGCTCACCTAGTCCCATGAACCATCTTAATGCTGATGCCTTTAATGTTGCTGGGAAGAGTCTAAGCCTATGAGCATCATCTGTGTAACCATATGTTCGGCATACTATGTCAAATTCAAACAAGAATGAATCAGGATCTTCCGAAGCCATGCCATAAAAATTTGGTAACACAGATGGAGGTATGTTTTTCATTTTGATTTCCTCATCATGATTTTCTCCTGGTTCTTGAATAGGAAATTTAAAGGTTGACTCTTCCTCCTCTCTTTGGTCTTGATCTTGTTTCTGTTTCAGTTCAATTTCTCATTGTCTTCTTCTTTCCTCCTGCTGTCTCTCATATTCTCTAAGTTTTTCAGGAGTGGGTCCTCTTGCTGATCCTCCTCCTTCCTCAGCCATTTTGATAGGTTCCTCTGTTGTTTTAAGTTCTTGTTCAGTGTCACTTGTTTCAAAGAGAATTTGTTGTGTTGGTTTTTCTCCTAATTGAATTTGTTCAATAACAGTAGGTTCAAGGAGAGATTGTTGAGTTGTTTTGATGCCTTCTCTTGTTGTAGAGGATTCAGGAAGGTGTTTCTTCTTTGCTTCGTATGCCAATAGTATTTGTCTCTCTATAAGTGTAAGTCTTTGGCCTGATTTTTGTTTATCCTCTACTTCTTGTACAGTGACTTTCCCAGCTGGTGTTGTGTGTTCAATTATTTCTAAAGGATCTGCTCCTAATCGTGGGTTAGTTCTTGGATGGGGGGTTTTTACGAATCTGCCTTTATCATCTCTAGGTCTAGACATATGTAAACATGACTTCTAAAATTAAAATTAAATCTATGATTTTGTTTGTTTTTGTTTGTTTTGAGTTTTTTTTTTAGAACTCCTCTAGTTGCGCCTCCCCGGCAACGGCGCCAAAATGTAAAGACCAATCTAGGATTCTAGATTTGACTCAATTTAATGTCGACCAGGGTCAGTAGTCTTAGAGGCACATCTAATATTTTTAGACCTAAAAGGTTCTGTTCTATATGTTTAAATAAATGTCTAATTGTGACAGGCTTCAGTACTCCTTTACAAGAGGCTAAAATATGTTTCCTTTTCACAATTTAAACACTTATATTATCAAATTTAATCTACTAATCTTAAAAAAAACAGAGTGTTTCTAATCTGAGCTTTTCAATCCTCTTACGAGGATATTTTTTTCACAAAAACTCCTTTAAGATAACACACTTAAACATTCTAGAAATCAAATTCATAAAAACAAACAGAGCTCATAGAGATATTTTGAAATCCAATGCTCGATTACACCTTTTACAAGGACTGTTTCAATAATTCTGCAATCGAATCTTCAAGCTATTTCTATGAACCATAAATTAACAATAATTTCAAGAACTTCTAGTTAAATGAATGAACTCACAAGCAATGAATGAACTCACAAGAAATGAAATAAAATACGTTATTCAGATCTGAAAACTAAACTCTATGAAACATAAAACGTAAAAGAAAGTGTACCAATCTTTACGTAGGGCCCTTCCACGCACTGATGGCACACTTTGATAACTTCAAATGATAAACCTTTAACTCGTAAACACTGTGATTGGTGAAATTCTTCTTTTCATTAAGTTCTGGAAATGATTACATTCAAAACAGAGTGCTGGAATACGCTTTACAGTCTTAAGTCTGATTTCTTCAACGTTTTCATTAGCTAAACTTTCTAATCAAAATCCTCCTATTTATTAAAATTTACAACTAGAAGGCTATATTCGTTCCTTCTTCATCTTAACTGATTCCAACATAGTTCAAATCAGTTTTAGAATTCCTAATTTCAAGCAAAAGATCAAGTACATCATTATAGCTTCTGATTTTTCTGCTGAAGACGCTGAGTTTGACTGTCTTTGACCATATATCCAGGAACTCCAAATTCGATGGCAAATAGATTTTCTACCATATTTGTACATCCTAGATCACGTCCATGCCTTCTATTTTCATTTTCTTGTCATGCCACATTTCACAACATAAACTGATTACAGGAAGTCACTACATCCTGTAATTTTGTTGAAAAATTCCAAATTTTAACATAAAAACTCATAAATTAAATTTAATGCAAAATAACAACTATAATGCTTCACTAATCAATTTCAATGGACTTATGGGAAGTTTATGGAGAAAAATGATAGATAAATGGTGGATTTTTAAGAGAAGGGTATGACTAAAATGGTACCAACAAAAGTTTGGATGTGGCTACGATATACAAGTGTATTGTGACAAAACCATCCTCTTTTGAGGAAGAATTGGCAACAACCAATTTAGGTTAATACCATGGTTGAGAGGTATGACTCCATCTTTGACAACAATGCATGGTTTTATCACTCTATAATTTGTAAGATTGGCAAGAACAAATAATGAGAGGACAACATCAAACCAATTTGGAGTCTGGAACCTAGCCTTCTGAACTCGGAGGGGAACTCTCTCTATATACGATTTGAATTTATCTTTAATATCACGAATGTTGATATTGGGTTAGTTATAGAAATTATGAGGGTTGTTTGTTTTGATTGATTGGGTGGTTGGATGAGCGAGTCTGGGGACTATTCCATTAGGCTATGGAGTCAAAAGGTTGGATTGGCACATCAACGCTCAAAAAGAACATATGGGAAATATGCTTGTGATAAATGGATCTTTAGAGATGTATGAATTATGAGGTGAAAGAAATAGTAAGGTTCGGTATTGACTAAAGAGCGATTTAAGAATTATTTAATCGGACTTTAGTAGAAACATTTAGATTGTAAATGGAGACATAATTAAGGTGCTCGACAACAAATATTAATCTAAAATTTACGATTTACAATTAGATGAATATATGCACGAGTGAAGAAAACAAAGCTAGAAACATTTAAAATAGTAGAACATGCCATTTTAGCATCTCAAAGAATCCTACAAGCAGGTCTTTGATTGATGATGTCCAACTCCAAAATTACGGTGTCAATATGGTAGTTCTTAAAATGTGAGCTAACAATATCAACCCTTCATAATGAAATTAAAGCAGGTATTTAACTAAAACTTGAGTCGGTTTCCTATTATAATTTGGAAAACTTCATTTATTACAATTAGCGGAAGAAAAAATGGACAAGTGTGGCCATGCAAAGGCTTTGGAAATCACACATCTGCGACAAAAACACTTCACATAACCAGAATTAATATTGAGCGACTCTTCATGGATGCAAAACGCTTCGATATGGCTCTTCCTTAAGATCAAACCATGAGCAGGAGGTGGATGTGATAGTCACGAGGGTAACCAATGGTGGCTGCGACATGCGGCCAATTTTTGAAAAGCGGTGTTTGGAAATTAAATCTGGTGCAGCAACGGTTACTTTTCATGGATTAGTGACTATGCCAATGAGTTTAACACTGCGTTTATAACATTATAACATGTAATTTTGTAAATCACCTTGCAGAACTCGAATATTTTCCTCGTGCCCCCTTTTTTTGAATGAAACTTCAATCTTCGTAGCTTTAGCGGATTTTTTAAAACATGACCACTTTGTTCCTTTAATAATTAGCGAACTTTCCTTCTCTCGGGTCGTAGTGGGAAAACACTTTAAGCAATTATTCGAGTCTTGTTATTGTGCCTTTTCTTCACAAAAACGTGCTGTTGCATCTTCTGACTTGAAAATATTTAGGCCTTTTCTACGAAATACATTGCATCATGCCAACATCGCATCGCATGGTATCATGACTTAACACCCTTAGCACTTAAACTTTAAACTTTCTCGTGATTTGTGATCGAGCCCCACGCATCGCATCGCACTTCGACGATTATAAAACTTACCTCCCCTTGAGTTTTTTCCTTTAAGTTTGTGATTTGCGATTGCGATTTGGTCCCACCTAACATCGCACATCGTGCTTACGGTTTTAACATTTTACTTTTGCAACTTATCTTTTAAGATGTGCGATTTGCGATTATGATTGGGTCCCACGTGGGATCGCACACATCGCACTTTGTGTTCCATAGATTTCCACATTGTAATATCATTTTCCTCCTGCGATGTGATTTAACACAGAAATTCCTTTTATATGGATTTGGGAAATAATTTTTTATTTTGTCTTTGAAACTACATCGCATCTAGGCCTCCATATCTGCCAGCAACTTTTAACGTTTAACCATAAACTTATCCCATGTGACTGGGTAATGCATTATGTGAGCAGTCCCATCATCGTGCCACATCACCTTGCTGCATCAGCACCGCCACGTCACTACTATGTCATCGCCACATCATCATAAACTAGCGTAGTTTGTGGGGTACGGGCAAATCATCTACCTATCGACTTGTCATGTCAACGCCCACGTCATACCCCGCACTTTGCATTTCATTTTTGTGACTTATCAACGCCATAAATTAAAGCAGTTTAACTTGTGATTCCTTAAATTATAAATGTGAAACTCATTGATATGCGATATGAAATTTAATCTCCGTCATTGATTGATGCTCGGATCAACATTCCTCTGCTTTGCTCCTTATTGTGGTTTGTCAACTTTGTTTCTTTGGCCGTTCCATTCTTTTCTTTCTATTTTGTTCGTATAACACTTGACTCGTTCGAAATTGACCCACTTTAGCATTCACGATTCGACCCTATCGTGCAAGGATTCTGACTTAATCACATTCACGGCCTTTTTTCTGACACATGTTCTGTACGCCTTTGTTATTTTTATGCCTTTACTACTTCTGTTCATCTCCTTTATACTTTTCCTTCTTTGCATTATTTACGATCTAATATGAAATTTAATCTCTAGTCATTGATTGATGCTCGAATCTAGCAGTCCTCCTTGCTCCCTTATTGTGGTTTGTCAACTTTGTTTCTTTGGTACGTTCCCATTCTTTTCTTTCTGTTTATTTCGTATAACACTTAGCTTTCGTTCAAGGCTTGACCCACTTTAACATTCTCATGATTCGACCCTAACGTGCACGAGTTGACTTCCAATCACATTCCACGTATACCCGACATGTTCTAACTATTATATTTGTTATTTTTATGCCTTTACTACTTCTATTCATCTCCCTTTATACTTTTCCTTCTTGCATTGTTTACGATATACTCATTTTCCTTAATGATAGTTATGGTGGTCTTTGCTTTGTGTTCCTTATCAACAACATTTCCCCTTCTCTTGAACTAAAAGGAACCTAGGTTCTTTTCGAGTTCTTGATAGTTAAGTTCCAGGTTTCTGAAAATAAATGATAGCTAGGGAGTGTTATTTCATTTAATGAAAAATCTAAGCAATAATCAATCACTTGGTGATGCGCTTGAAATACATGATTCTAACGGTGGCTCTGGTGAGGATGGTAGCTCCTTCGAGTGTCAAGAAAAACGTAGACTACTAGCTTAGTCAAACTACAACTTTGATCTACGATCTGCAGTTCAAAACCCAACGAAGATGAGGTCGGTACTCTCTACAAGCGGGGTATGGAGCATACTTGATGCGAGAAAACTAGAAAGAAATATAAAACTAAAAATTTGGAAAAATGCTCAAACATAGCTTATTTTCCACTACCTGCCTAATCCTAAATTGGAGTGATATATCTGCTAAAGTGAAATCCTTTGTCAATGCAACCAATGAAGTAAATGACTACATGATTGATTCTTGTTCACTTTTTGATTGGGGCGAGAAAACAAAAAGGTCCACTCCCATATTGTATATTTTGAACAATGGTGTCCAAACTTTTCCTTAAAAATGCGATGTAAATGCATTCATGGCATAACTTGTACTCCTTCTTTAGATGATTCCTAAGAAACACCTGAGGATATTGGAACAATACACATGCAGAAGTTTAAATAACAAAATTCATCTAGGGATGCTCCTTGTTCCACTTTTCATGCTATGGATCCTTCTAAAAGAGAATATCTATACATTCTTCATGGTCATACGACACTTGTGCATCCCTCATTATATACCACTATGCTATCCTCAATCGAACTAGACATGTCTTGGTAAGTTGGTTTAGTTATGTTTGAAGGCCATCATTTTGATTAATAGGAGCATAGCTATTCCCAATTAGCCCAAACTAATGGGAATATTCAATTTTCTTTGTATTATTTTGATTTTCATGTTGATGACTAAAAATATGAAGGAGGATCAATAAAACTCTAAAACGACAAAATAAATCAATACTCGATATGAACAAAGCTAAATTTGAGATATTTTCATAAAAACCCTTGAAATTATGGGAAGAGATTGGATCAATTGGTAAGGTCAATAGGACCAAATCAACAATGTTGTATGGAAGTCAATGTATCTCCAAAAGGCACAGCGCGGTCCATGTTGGAGGCCACTCATGTGAATGAGCTAATTCATCAAGATGGTTTTTAGGGTTTGGAAAGACTTCCACATTATAAAATAAAGAGAAGTCAACAAGGAGAGGGTTGATCATTTGGTATTGTTGAAGGTATTTTCTGTTGAGCACATCCCCTCATTCTCTAGCTGTTTGGGCGGGAATAGTGCTACTTAGCACTTGGGTGTTCTTTGATTAAGAATCACACTCCTTTCTAGAGCGACTCTTGGATGAGTCTTGTTGCATCTTGTCCACTATCCGGCATTTGGCCAGCTTCATCTTCCAATACAATTCGAGGATCACATTGAGGGTTTGATTGTTTTGTAGTGCAGCAGTGGAAGCTAGATCTGTTCAAATCTAGGCAAATACATTTTGAGATCAAGGCATCGGACTAATAACTACTAAAGCTAAAAATACGGTTTTCCTTCGATATTGTGTTGTTGCAAGAGGAAAGTTGCGGGGTGTTTTTGGCTTGCTTTTTTGGAGGAGATATCTCATTGATGGGATTCTCCCTTTCATTGTGGTGATCCATGGATGGCCAAACTCATTATTTTTGTTTCAGATATGATTTAATTATGTGTTTATTTGCAAAATTCTAGAATATTTAACACTACGGATCTATAGTTATGAATCTAGGATACACTCCACATGCATTCATGTTTTGGTCTCAAAACCCTAAAAATTTGGCAGAGAGGAACTCATCGAGTGTATAGATCTGATATAGATCTATATTTTTGTTACATAGATCTATTCTATATCTGAAATGTAATATGTAACTTCTTCATCCCATAAAAATAACAACACGGCAAACTTGCGGTCTCAATATGTTGTTGCGACACCTCGATCTTGAGGATTCTTTTACGAAAATATTCTATTTCTCTCTTGTACAGCACATGTAGACACATTATAGATCTATTTTTCTGATGTACAAGTAATTATTCAGCCTTGATATTGTTGTTCTACTTTAACTTATGAGAAATCCATTATTTAAAGCCAGGTCATACACATAGTACATTATCTCATTGGGTGTTTTCCAGCTAGACTAGGTTATGGAATCTTTGTTTAACCCACCTAGTTTGATTTTCTTTGTCCTTTGGATTTGAATGTTAGCAAGTTGATATAAGGGATCAAAGGAGGTGAAAACTCATTTTGATTACTTACTTTGAATTCTCCAAAAGTGCGTTATTTTAGCGGAGCTTGTTGTTCGATCCTACTTGGGGATATTACCAATGGTATCAAAGCATCTTTCTTGGCACGACCTATGATTTTCTTGCGAGCCAATATGTGCATGGAAAGGAGAAGAACCTCTCACTTACATGGGGGAGAGTGCAAAGAATAATACGAATAAATATTACATGCAAGACAAAGAAGAAGGGTGAAGCCCTTTATGCGGAAGGATCAAAGAGAAGAGTTTTCTAACACTCTTCCTTGTTATGCACACATCTGATTGAAGAAGGAAAGAAATCAAGAATGAGGAGAAGACATGTAGATCCCTCGGAATGTTTTATTATCCGAGGGATCCCCACTGCACTTCATCGATGTGTGTGAGCCTTGACCACTGTCCGATCTACAACATTGTAGCATTACCTACATTCCTTGCAAGAGGAGAAGAGAGGGGAGATACACCAGGAGGAGACTCTTGAGTGACTATCTGCGGGAATATAGTCTCGATTAAATATTAGGGGAGCATCTAAGCTTCAGTTTTTCAACTCAAAAGGCAAGAGAATCCGGTAGAACTATTGGGAGAAGAGGGTGCATGCAACACACCTTGGGTAGAACTTTCCTACCTGCTTTTGATGGGTCACAAAGAGCTCTACCAAGTCTTGGAGTAGAGAGAATTTGGACACATAATTTTATGCATCAAGTCTCTAAAGAAAAGCCATAATAATAGCAATACCGTACCTCCAAGGTAAAGCATACTGGTGGTTGTTTGAGTCTTCTTCATTGAGAAGTATAAACATCTCTACTTATGCAAAAAGTTCACTAAGAGGATAGTGAAGAGATTTGGGTCTATGCCATCTTGGAAATTATTTGGGTAGAAAAGCACATTGAGGAATCGGAACCTTTGCATGAGATGGGAAGATATGTGGGGAGATAACTTCATTTCGAGAACATTCTTGAAAAGGTGAAGATGCGCATACATAGGATTGCCAGAAACCCAAAAGCACTGCTTCATGACAAAAGCATTCTTCTCAAAGAGAAGACATGGGTGTTCCTCTTTCAAGGAGAGATAAAGAGGGAATATCTCTTGCGGTGGGGCATATTCCATTAATGAGGAGAAAGGAAGAAAGAAGAGCGAAAGTTTCCTCCCGAGTCTTTGTGTGACGGGGAGGGGAATCTTTTCATTGAGAGATGAGTTGACTATTACTTCCACTAAGAAGGTTTTTGTATTTTTGCAAGAAGGCCCCGAGGATATTATTCATGGATAATATGAGCAACATGTGTCTGTGATGATGAAAGAAGACAAAACAAGGAATCACCTTGAAGTATTGGAGTCTTGCATGATGACAATGAAGAAGAAGATGGGGAGTTGCTCCACCTTCTCCTTATCATGATACTTCACCACCGGTAATTAGAGATGGATTTTCGCGGTCGCGATAGTCATATTATGTTCCCATATATTATTCACATAGGAATGATCATGATATATCATTATCTTGGTGTACCACACCAGTGAACCCACTGATTCGGAGAAATACGATGGGAGATGTTTCATGCATTGATGCTCCTTTCATAGATCCAAGGAGGAGCATTAGAGAGCCATCTAGCCGGTCTGCGAGGGTATGGAGGCCCCACAAGAGAAATGTTTTCCTTAACTATATCAGTTCTCTAATCCCATAATGTCTTGGGGAAGATGTTGCAAGGATGAAGAATGACACCATCATGAAGCAAGTGAGGCAATCATGAATACGAATACAAGCTTGTTTGGAGGATCCTCTTCCATACATTATGAGAGATGGTGGACACACATGCATACTTTGGAAAAACCAAGGGGTTTTGGATAGATGGCGACCTTCCATGGGAGGCTAATTTCCAAGGACTTCCTCTTCTTTGCAGGCATGTGCATGAGCAAGGGGAGCGGAAAGATGCAGAGCCTTCCACCCTTGTAAACTTGGCATGGGATATGTCAAGGAGGAGGGACCACAACATGGCGGAACACTTGGATAGCCACTATCGTGGCTGTCATTGTTGGGCACTAGATCTGTTAAATCCCAACTTTTGGTGGAATATTCCAGGATATTCATACTTGCATGATTCTTGATGACTGTTTTGCATGAAGGGAGCTATTCAATCTTGATGGAGTCATCTGCAATCATGGTAGAATATTGTTTTCTGTTATCAGCTCAGGGAAGCTTCTATAGAGGAAGCATAGAGAGTTCCATCTTAGCCACACCTATTCTATGAAGCTCAACAATATCATATTGAGGAGCTATTGCGGGAGGGGATTTGAAAGAGGGCATATCAACATTGTCGAGGAGATGCATGGATTTTGTGGTTGGGCGGAAATATGGCTCTAAGGGAGGGTTAAGTCACCCCTCTCTTCCTTCTAGTGAAGAAAGAGTAGATCTACATACATAATCCATTGATAGAAGGAGAATTGTTGGTGAAGAGTATATGTAGTACATGTATTTTATATTCTAACTTATGCATTGTTATGTTTTTGTAGGAAATGACTCCCAAGGAGGAGTAATATATTTTGTAAACCTCATGGCCAATCTTTGGGTCCCAAAGAATTTCTCGGTGGGCCACTCCTTTGGGAGGACAAAGCGAATCTTTCATCATGATGGGTGCTTGAGGAGGCATAGTATGTATCTCACACTTTCAACTATGGTGAGATGGTACGAGGCTGCAAGTAAGTGGGTGGGAGGACCACTTACCACATCTTCGATACGATGTGGGCGGGGGGGGGGGGGGCCTGTACGGTTCTGACCCTCCTCTTATTCACTGGGAACACATTTATGTAATTGTAATTTTGCTTCCCTTTTATGGATAATTATTAGCATCTCTATTTGAATTTGTGTGGGGAAGAATAAGAGGCATGTGTGTACTTTATGGGATGAAGATTCTCTTTGTATTATTTGCTACATATTTAAAGGAAGAACATAGGTTCATCATGTTTTGTTTCAATAGCATTCTTGACACTTTGTGGGATGGATTGTGTACACATCTCATGATGATTTTGGAGAACAACTCGCTGGAAGATGGATTCGTGTGAACACTGTTATGCGAAAAGCTAGATCATGATGGTGTCACCAATGGGGAAGGAGAAGTGTTGCAGCACTCACCCTATCGGTTGCTTGAGGACAAAAACATTTTGGAGGAGGAGGCTATGTGTTCTAATTAGCCCAAGCTAATGGGAATATTCAATTTTCTTTGTCTTATTTTGATTTTCATGTTGATGACTGATGAGGAGGATGAATAAAACTCATAAATAGCAAAATAAATCAGTATCTAAGTATGTGAATAAAGCTAAATACGAGCTATTTTCATAAACACCCTTAAGGGGAAAGAGAGATGCCGGATCGGTGGTAGGTCAACGGAATGAAATAAGCAGCATTTTCTAGGTGCAATGTATCTCCCAAAAACTGTGAGGTCCATGTTGGAAGCCACTCATGTGAATGAAGCTAATTCATCAAGATGGTTTAGGGTTTGGCAAAGACTTCACAGTTGTAAAATAAAGATGAGGACACCAAGGAGAGAGTTGATCATTTGATATTCTTTGAAGGTATACAGTAGACATCCCTCATTCTCTAGCCGTTTAGTTGGGAATAGTGTTGGCAACACTTGGGTGTTCTGGTCGGGAATCACACCTCCTTCCTGCGACGACTCTTGGAAGGATTCTTGTTGCATCTTTTCAACTATCGGCATTTGGCCAAACTTCATCTTCCACCCACAATTTGAATCTATATTGAGGTTTGATTGTTTTTGTAAGTGCAAAAATGGAAGCTAGATCTATTCGGATCTAGGAAAATCTAGTGCCTCTTCTCGGTGAGTGTGTTTTTAACCTCCTGGAAGAGTGTATTGGATCATTAGAGTTTCATTTCGGATCAAGGCATTCGACCTAACAGCAACTACTAAAGCTAACAATGCATTTTTCCCTTCCATCTTTTGCATTATCTATAGAGGAAATTTACGGGGTGTTTTGGTGTTTTTGGAGGAGAGGTCTATGGTGATGATTCTCCCCTTTCTAACATCAGTGATCCATGGATTGGCCAACCAATACATGTTTGTTTCAGATCTTATTTACTTATGTATTTATTTACTACATAATTCCACGAATATTCTTTGCGGATCATGGTCTAGATCTCATATCTACTCTTTTGTACATTCATGTTTGGTCAAAACCAAAGAGGTTGTGGAGGAACTCATCTGGTGTACATATATGATATAGATCTATATTTTTGTACATAGATCTATTCTAGATCTTAAATGCAATATACATCTTCTTTACTTTAAAAAATAACGTTGTCAAGCTTTCGGTCTCAATATGTTGTTGTAGCACCTCAATCTTAAGGGATTATTTCTAAAAATATTCTATTTCTCTTGTACACTTTATAGGCCACATTGCAGTCATTTTCACGATGTACATGTAATTATTCGACCTCCATATTTTAATGCAGCTTTAAATTATAGGAAGCGTATTTATTTTTAGGCAGGTCCTTTGCATATAGGCATCCCCTCTCCGTGGGTGTTTTCCGGCTAAGCCTTGGGTTGTGGGAATTTGTTTGCTTACCCTGTTTTGTTTGTTTTTTCTTATGTTTGGATTTAGATCTTGACCGACATCCCCCAAGGATACGGAGCAAAATCATTTCGGTGCCTTGAATTCTTAGAGTGCGTTATTTTACTTGAGGAGCTTGTTGTGTGATCCCTATTTGAGGATATTACGAGCACTTTTACGGCAATGAGCCTTCTTGAGAAGGTAGAATAGCATTAGTATCAATATATTCTTCTATTTATTCATGATTAAATGCTTGATGTAAATAAGTAGTAGAAAATAGGAAATAATCTCTTCATTACATAAAAAATTAGGTCTGAATGCATGCTTAGAATGCGGTTACAGTTTTCTTCTTCAATTAAAGGAGGAGAGTCTTTGTTTTCTTTGGATTGAACAAAAATTCTTTCTTTCTTTTGTATTTGGTCATGAGGGTGAATATCTTCTTTAGCCTCACACAAAGAGCATATGGATTATCATTTGTCCCCACGGAGAGAATCTTTGTGGATCTTCTTTCATTCACATTTTCTTTCATTTCAGCTTCTTCTCTTGGTTGTCATGACGATTAAATTCGAATGAAATTCATGGTCAACATAAGAGATCCCTCGGGATACCAATTTCCTAAATCTTCATCAATATTTACAAGGTATTGTATGAGATACTCGGATTGATCGCAACAATTTTTTGACAAATGATAAGTACGAAGAATTTTCTTTATAATTCTCATAAAACACCTTGTGGAACTCTTTAAAAAGAAAGAAACTTCCGGGGTTCAAACCTTCATACCATTCCCTTTCTTTCCCTTCTAATGTTACCATGAACATCTTCATCGGGCAATCCTAATGCCATTCAAATTTCAACCTCCATGAATGTATATGAAATTTAATGAGATGTAACAAAACATCATCAACCTTCTCATCTTGAAAAATAGGAAGATTTATGTCCTAATTTACACAGGCATTTTGTCTGAATCAGAATGTGATCTATGTTAATTTGGAGCATACATGTGTTGTATTCTTGGATTCATCTTGTCAATTAGTTAGAGTGGGGGTCAACGTATATTCACAACCAAATTAGATTCTTCTACCGGTGGAGTCTTTAGGTCAATGAAAAGCGTAGATGCAACGGTGGATGATTTTCAACTTTCTTGTGTCTGGCTATTGTCCACCATCAACAACCCGGTACAAATCTTGGATTGTACTTGGATCATACAATATTTTGGTAGAGATTTCCTAAGTTTGTGATGAAATATTAAGATTTTTCAATAACTCGGTCCCTGGTACCAAGGTCGTCATCGTGTTATCGCTACGTAATTTTGTAAGATTGGCAAGAACAAATGATAAGGGACAATATCAAGCCACTTTGGAGTCCGGGACCTAGCCTTCCTAGACTTAGAGAGGGCTCTCTATCTACGGTTGAATTGTCTTTAATATCACAAATGTTGATGTTAGGTTAGTTATAGAAACTATGAGGGTTGTTTTTATTGATTGGGTGGTTGGATGAGCAGGTCACATGGGGACTATTCCATTTGGGATATGAGTCAAAATTTTTGGATTGGCACATCAACGCTCAAGAGCATCACGGGGCAAGCTAAGCATTGATAAATTGATCTTTTAGAGTTTGAATGAATTATGAAGGTGAAAGAAATAGTAAGGTTCAATATTGACTAAAGAGCGGTTAATAATTCTTTAATCGAGACTTTAGTAGAAAACATTCGGATTGTAAATTAAGACAAAATTAATGTGCTACGGCCAATGAAATGTTAATCTAAAATTTCTAATTTAAAAATAGATAGACATATGCACAATAAAGAAAACAACGAAACATTTTAAGAAAAATAGAGAAGTAGCACATCACCATTTTAACACGACTCAGAATCCACCTGTAAGCAGACTTTAATTATTGATGCCCGAGGTCCAAAATTACGGTGCTCCAATATAGTAGTTCTTAGAATGCGAGGGCTAACAATATTCAACCACTTCATAATTCAAGTATTAATTAACTAAAACTTGAGTCGGTTGCCATAATCACTTTGAAGCTTCATTTATTACAATTTAGCGAGAAAATGGACAAGTGTGGCCATGCAAGGCTTGATCACACATGTCGACAAAAACACATGTAGAATTAATATTGAGCGACTCTTCATGGATCCAAATGCTTCGATGGCTCTTTGTAGATCAAACCATAAGCTTGGAGGTGGGTTGTGATGGTCATGAAGAGGCAATAATGGTGGATGCGACATACATGCCAGCACCCCCGGCAGCATTTTAGTAATTAAATTTGAGTCTTGATCTTGGTTACTTTCATGGATTAGTGACCGTCTTTGATGAGTTTTACGTCTTTTTTAAATACATTTATGTTGTTATAACATAACAATTTTGTAAAAAATCATTTCCCGACTCAACCCTTACTACTTGTGCCCCCTTTTTTGAATGAAACTTCAATCTTAGTAGCTTTGGAAATTTTTTTAAAACACCAAACCATTTGTTCCTTTAATAATTGGCGAGAAATTTCTTTCTCTCATGAAAATGGTGGAAAACCCTTTGAACGGGTGGTCGAGTCTTCTTGCCCCCGCCGTGCTTAGCCCTTTTTCTTCCCCAAAAACAACGCACACACCCCGCATCCCGCGGGACTTGAAAATATTTAGGCATTTTCTCTTAAATGCATCGCACCACCGCCACAAGACTTAAATTTTCCTTAGCCGCCAAACTTTAAACTTGCGATGCACGATTTGCGATCATGCCCGCATCGTACATCGCACTTCAGCTGATATAAAATTACCTTCCACAGTTTTCCCTTAAATTTTGCGATTTTAGTTGCGATCGGTCTCATCTAACATACTTTGTCACACTTCACGGTTTTAACATTTTACCTTTTTAACTTATCTTTTTAAAATCTGCGATTTGTGATTGCGATCGAGTCCCACCGGCATTGCATTGCACTTTGCGTTCCATAAATTTCAACGTTGTAATCACCTTTTCCTCCTGCGATGCGATTTAACATGAAAAGGACACATATATATTTGAAATCCTTTGGATTTTCCTTTGTTCCCCCATCGCATCAGGCACTCCATATCGCACTTCACAACTTTTCGTTTAACCATAAACTTATCATGTGATACTGTGATGTGCGGTATGCGGGCCTAAGTCCACATCATCGTGCCCACGTCACCTTGCTACAAACCTAATCATCATAAAATAGCTGTGATTTGTGAGTTTGTGCCATGTGAGCTTATTTGCATCCTTTGCCACATCATAGCCCGCAC
Source organism: Pinus albicaulis (assembly GCA_034641835.2). Taxonomy (NCBI): domain Eukaryota; kingdom Viridiplantae; phylum Streptophyta; class Pinopsida; order Pinales; family Pinaceae; genus Pinus; species Pinus albicaulis. The sequence continues at coordinate 1,174,359,616 of CM076572.1, read as the reverse complement.
TCTACATTTTGTATTTTTTGTGACTTATCGCATACATAATTGAAACGAGTTTATCTTGTGATTTCTTAACTTATAAATGTGAAACTGTTGATATGCAATATGCGATTTAATATTTATCGTTGATCGATACTTAGAACCAACGATCCTCTTTTGCTCCCCTGTTGTGGTTTTCTGACTTTGTTTCTTCGGTCGTACACATTTGTTTCTTTCTATTTGTTCGTAGAATAATTGACTCATTCACGATTTGACCCACTTTTAGCATTCACGACTTGACCCTAGTGTGCACAAGTTGACCCAATCACATTCACGACTACGCAACACGTTCACGACTGTTGCCTTCGTTGTTTTTCTGCCTTAACTACTTCTCTACCTCTCCTTTTATACTTTTCTTACGCATTGTGCATTCTGCTCCTTTTCATGTAGCCAGTATTACTGGTGCCTCTTTGCTTTGTGTTCCTTAATAGCAATATTTTCCCCCTTCTACTAGCGAAAGGAACCTAGATTCTTTTGAAGATCTTGATAGTCGAGTTTTACATTTTCCTGAAAATAAATGATAGCCATGGAATATTATTTTCAATAATGAAAAATCCTAGCGATAATCAATCACCTAATGATATTGTAGAAATACGAAATTATAACACATAGGAATTTTCCCAAGACCAATCGGGAAATCAATGTTGGAACTAGATGGATCTATAAGGTGAAACGGGCGGTGAATGCAGTGTGGAGAAGTAGAAGGCTAGATTTGTGAGTACGAGGATTCTCACAAGTTGAGGGATTGAATATAAGGAAGAATTTTGCATTGGTTGAAAGGAAATTACTCTTCGATTAGATATATCCTTGCACTCTTAGCGCGAGATGGCATGGAAGATACATCTTGGATGTGAATAACTTCATTTATTAATGAATTTATTGAGGAAGAAGTGCACATAGAGCATCCGAGAAGGTTTTAAGACCTTTGACAATTAATCGCATGTGTACCAAACTCAAGAGAGCATTGTATGGGTGGAGACGAAGCACATCTTTGCTTGGTACATTGAGATTGACAGCTATTTCACCATTTTGGGCTTCACCGAAGAGTGAAGCGGATGTGTTGTACTAAATTGTGGTTGATGGTAAGCTCTTGATTATCCTTAGCATTTATGTTGATATAATTTTGATAGGTGATTAGAACCTCATAAATTCTTGCAAGAGAAGGGATCTTGCAGAGAGTTTGAGATGAAGGACAATAGGCTCCTTCACTATTTCATTAGTTTGGAGATTTGAGGCGAGATGGGGAGTTATTTGTTTCTCAAGGAAAGTATGCCATAGAAATTTTGAGAAAAGTTTCATGGAAAGTGTAAACCCATGGAGACTCCTCTTACGGGAAACTAGATGAAGGAGGATGCTACTTCGGTGAGGTAGTGGAAGAAATTTCTTTGTTTCACAGTGACTTGTGGGTTCACTCATGTACTTGGTGAACACCAAACCAAACATTTACTAGGTTAACCAACTCGGTCAAGTTATGGTTAAGCCCAACCAAGCACTTTGGAAGCGAGGAAGCATGTCTTGGTATATATCAAGGGAACTATAGAGTATGGATTATGGTACATACGAACGGTAGGTGAAGCTTCAAGGCTTCCGTGTAGGTGGGCACGCAATCCATCAAGAAAGAAACACATCGAGAGGGATCTTCGAGCGTAGGATTGACAACATTTTCTTGGTACGAGAAGGAAGGAAGATGCGCAACTCATTTCAGCCAGAAAGAGTACATCAAAGCCGGTTAGGCTTGACAGAGCCATCTAGATGAGAATATTCTGGTTGGTTTGTTTGGTCATTAGATGTGTCAGAAACGGTGATACATTGTGATAACCATACTTGCATAAAACTCTCGGTTAATCCAATATTCCATGATAGGTCCAAACACATAGACATTCGTACGACCATCTCGGGATATTTTGTTCGAGAGACACATTATGTTACTTCGTTACATTCCCATGGAGGATCGGAATCACAGGGGATATCTGACGAGCGCTACTTGAAGAAAAGGATCGAATACCATAGAGCATGATAGGGGTAGTTGATAATCCCTTTCTTGTTGAGAGGGAGTGTTGAAAAGCCAACAAGAAATATGTGTCTAATTTTAATTTTGCCTTAAATAAATTGGATAATAAATTGTAATCTTTTCTCATAATCACTTGAAATAGTTAACTAAGTGTGATAGACTCGGTTAGCTCATGAAATTAAAGTTGAGGGTGTTTGGTGATCGATGTAAGTGATTCTATTAGTTGTGAGTCCAAGTTGCGATTTTGCGTTATTTTAATGCATGAGAAATCGATTAACTCAATTAATTGAATTATTCAATTAATAGTATATTGTTTATGCATTTAGTGAGGGTCTCATGTCACGTTCATCAGGTTAATTCTTGTAGAGAAACTGTCATATTGATGATTTTACTAACTCTGGTGCATGCATGCTCAGTTTATTGAAAGACCTATTTGAACAGGTAAAAGGATAACAACTATTAAGTTGTCATTCATTAGCCAGACGCCTACATGTAGTAATACACCTATGGGATTTCCATGAGCATTTTAGCATGGAAGTTTTGAAGTTTTGAAATTACCTTAAAGATTCCCAAAATTTTCCAACAATAATTTGGAATATTAATTTTTGCTAATTTCACCTAGGCGGAGAATAAATGGGTGAGAGACACATGCATATTGATATTTTCCAATAAAACCCTCATAGTTTGAAAGGGGATCATCTTTTGGAAGCTATTTTGCACACCCTCATGTGTGAACGGGGTTATTTTCAAGTGGACAAGGTCGGTTGGCAAGTCAACAACACGCCATATGAGGGTGGCTTACTTTGGAGAAGCCGACGCGGTGTGAATGAGAAAGGGATGTTTGGTGGAGGAAACCCTAATGGATGGGTTCCCATGGAGAAAGAGCTTTCATTTTGTTTAAAATGAGAACAGGAGCAACCATTGTTTCTCATGCTTGTATTATTCATCTCATTATACATTCGAGAAAATTGAGCATTCTTTGTTGTTTAGCAAGAATTGCAGAGAATTCCTGTTTTGGAATTCACTTCTCCTTCGTGAGAGGGTCTCTAGAGGATTTTCTTCCATTTTCCTCACATCCATGCTTGAGGCCAAGCATCCTCCATCAAGACAACATTATTTCTCTGATTAATGTTGTGTTTCTCGGTGTTGCGGTGGGAGTTCCACTGCCGCCACCTTTATCATCTATTTTGAGAGGAAGTCCCTCTTTCACTTTGATATATTAGATTAAGAGCACTCCGGAGAATATTGTGAACTTTGGCATCAAAGGCCAACTCATTTCCCTATCCCTACGGCATAGTTTCATCCGGTGTGCGTTATTTGAGAGGATAATTTGCGGTGGGGCTCTTACTTCGGTTATTTGAGGTGAGATTTTTGGTAGAGGATCAACTTTTCATCCTAAAGATCCATTGGAGGAAGCACATTCGGTTTGGGCATCATACAGAGCCATCTCCATCCGGTTCTATTACGATTTAACAACTGCTACTTTGATGTTTTCTGGCATTTAGAAAATTTCCATTTTGTATGTTTTGTAATCCTTAAGTTGTGTGCATTATTGTTCTAGGGTTTAAAGTCTTGCTCCCCCTATTGTATTTAAAACCACATATTGACATATTTGTGTATTGACACTTGTGTCTGGGTAGTTTGCCTTCGGGGACCATGATGTCCATAGCTTTAGCTTGCATATGTAGCAGTGGATTTGTCATGGTTCATGTACTAGTTTCTTGAGGATTGAGCTTTGCCTATTTTTATGTCACATTTCCTCAGGATTTCTTGTATAATATTGTTGTTATTATTATTGAATGAGAAGAGGCTATGATTTTCTCTCATTTGATAAGGGTTGAGTGTTGTTTCTTGCTCTTGTTATTGTGTTTGCATATTCTTGGGTCTCCAACTTTAGAATATCTTGAAGATATTCTCATTGTTGTAGCATTTTCCTCATTGGGGAATATTACGGAAATTGGTATCAAGGCATAAGTCTACGCTTGACAGTGGATCTAGAACATCATGCTATCAAGGAGAGAGAATAGAGAGAGAATATGAAGACTCCATTATATGGATAAAGAGGAAGAAGAGCTTACAAATCTTCTTCCAAAACCTATCTGAGCATTCATGAAGAATTTGAGAAGCTAGTAGGGGAGATATGTACGGGATCTCCCAGAGGGTTTAAGCCCCGAGTGAAACTCTGGTTTTTCACTATGGGAGATGTGAGCATGCAGCCACACCCTATAAGGTACAATGTAGTCACATGACTTTCTTTGCCATGAAGAGAAGAAAGAAGGAGAAATACCAAAGAAAGGAACTCTTAGAGGTTTCTTACATGAGTATGAATCTCAAACTCGGAAGTTTAGAGATCATATTACTTTTAGAGTTTTGCGAATCATGGTGAGGAGGAGCAAGTAACATAATGAGGATATATTTCTTCTATCTATCTTTGAGTGTTCCCTACTAGTTAATCCGGTGCTTGGATAGAAGCTGAACACCTTTTGCGGCGGCCATCGGATTTCCCGAAGGCAGAAGCCATCGGGTAACAGCATTTGCACTTGGGAGGTGAGTCTATGCATGGTGGTTGTTGGGTCATTTAATTTTAAAAAATAGAAAATACATCTTCCTATGCAATGTTCATTAGGACTTTGATGAGAGATTTAGTGGGAAAGTATGAAACACATGTGGAGAAGCAGTACATTCAAACAAACAAAACCCTTGCATGTGATGGAGAAAACCCAAAAACTCAAAAACACCCGGAGGACCATGAAGAGCGTGTCTTGCATGATACTTTGTTGGAGGCAAGACCTTGATCTTGTGTTGTACGAGAGGCAAAGAGATCTCGCACTAGAAATAGGATCAAATCATTGGAGGGTTGTATCGCCAGTGAGAGAGCGGGGGCAACAACGTTGTCATTTCAAGTTGAGCTAGCACCTCATGTAGAGGAAGGAGGAGCTCTTGCTCAACTAGAGGAGATTCTTGCGACTTTACCCAGGAAGTCCCAAAGGATCTCATACATGGAGGGTCCAGAAAAATTAGTGAGTAGCATGATTGTACAACATTGTAGGCTGGAAGGAGAAGGGAAGGGAGGAAGAGCAACATCATGTGATGAGAGGCACACACCTTCTCTGTTTCGGAGGACTGAGTAGAAAGAGGAGCGAGACTATGTTGCAAGTGAGAACAAGGGCAAGGTGGCCCAACCATATGTCTGATCCTCTTGGGGGTGATGTCTCCATATAGGAGGCATTCCACCGAGCCGGGGAACCCACCCGGATCTATCATTGATGAGAGACATTTTGTCTTTGGATTCACATCTCGGATTTTGGAAGGTGAAGAGTTTGGAGGAGAATTTGGCATGGGGATCTCAAAGTAGCAGGACACATCAATAAGAAAGAAAAGCTTCACATGACGGATCTTGACTTCTTGTCTCTTAGGAGGATTGATCCCTTCTTGGAGATCTCAACTCTTGGTAAGTACTCCAAGGATCTTGAGTGCATGTGATTATTGATGGTCACGATGGATATGATAGATATAGGGTGGATGATATGGTCATTTATTCTTGTAATAGAGTCTTCTTCACTAGAGATTCTAGTCTCAAGGAGAATTTGTTGCATGCGGCACATGAGGACTTCTTTTCATGCATTGTGATGCATATCTTGCCTTAGCGAGAGAGAGTTCATTTGGGAGAGATTCAACGAGGACATGAATTAACTTGAAGAGAGATCACCGGAGACTAGATGATGGAGAGGATGTCACGACCCACCTTCCCTATGAGAGTAAAGAGCATTTTGATTGAACGTTTAGGCTCAAGTCTTCTAGTGCATGATGGGGAATGTATAATTTCACCTTATGTTTGTACTTCTTGTCTTTTTATGGCTTGACATATTGTACCAAGGATGATTATTCCTTCTTGCATATTGTATCATGATGTACTTGAAGCCATTTTTAGCATTTATATTGGCTATCTCATTGAAGGTGGTTTGTGAGAAGCCACATGATTCTTGGTTTGCACCATTGGCACCAAAATGTACTTTCATATTCTATCTTGTAAAATGATTGTGGTGAAAACAAGTGGTGGAAGAACACTTGTTTTTGTTTTGTTTGATGCGAGAAAGGTATGCATTGCCACTTTGGTTCCATGGGTGGAACTATGATTCACTCTCAGGAATTTTCATTTGGCAACTTATTTCTTATTATACTATGCTTCCATGTATTGCTACTTTATGTTTATGTTCATGAGGAAATTTTATTGGAGAGTGGGCATGAGATTAAGGGATGCCCATTGGGAGCATGATTCTCCCTTACTATGCATGTTGTACATTTCGGAGGAACCATGGGCCAACCATAGAGGCCACATTGCATTTCCTTTCTTCTTGTGGGAGGGACCACTTGAAGAACTTGAGAAGGCACTCCATGGATCATGGGGAGATAGAGGAGTTAGCACAATCAACTCTTTTCCCCTTTTGAGGATGAGGGGAGAATCATATATGAGCCACTCCAATTATGTAGAGAAAAACATATGGTGAGAGTATTGATGATTTGCATGATGATTTTTCTATATATATGCATGTCTTAACCATGTATGTGCGAGGATTTTCTCAAAGGAGAATATTCTTCCTTCTAGATTTGGTGGTCTACATAAGGCCATTATGGGTGATAACTCCTACGAGGATATGGAGAGATTTCTGTTGGAGAACATGCTCACATTTTGCACACTACATCATTCACTTTCTCCAGGGGCAAGGGCAGCAAAGAAAAATGGTGGGGGCCACCCATCATTTATTTTCCATGGCGATGGAGAATCAGCTGCGTTGACTACACTTCGAGGAGACCATTTTCCCTTCTCCTTTACTTCCCATAAATCCCCAGCATGATTCTCCTTATCATTCCCTTGGGCGATATTGCTAGAGCTTCTCTTGGGAGCATGATTGGAGAAGACACATTGGGTGAATGTGTCCTTGGAGGGAGAAACTCCCATACACTTTGCACTACATGTTCTAAAGGAGCATTGGAGATGGTATGGCCACTAAGAAAACTCAATTTTTCCTTATGGGGGTGAGCCATATGATGGAGGATATGCCATAACAGTGATGACTTCGAACTCATCATATGTGGAGATACTTGAGCCAACATGGTTTGCAGCGTTGGAGGAGAAGTCCTTGGAGAATCTAGTCTTCATTTTTCCACTTTAGAGCAAGTATTTTGCGACCCAAGATCAACACTCTCTCTACGGTTATCATGAGTGGAGAGATGGAAGAATAGGTCGACTACATTGTCTGCCATGAGCATATTTTCATCCCACCTACTTTGCCGAGCCAAAGGTGGAGGACGGTTTCCGAGTTGCCTGGTTGGAAGGCAACTCACTTTGTATGGATGATTGCTTGGGGGATGGAGGATCCGCACATAAGGAAGATGTTCCTCAACACATTATAGACTCCATTCCTTGAGAGGAGGCTTTCAAGTTCTTTCCTTGTGGTTTCTTGAGGACAAGCAACATTTGGGAGGGGAGGATTGTAATATTCCAAAAACTTTTGACAATAATTTGGAATATTAATTTTTGCTAATTTCACCTAAGTAGGAGAATAAATGGGTAGGAGACCCATGCATAATGATATTTCTCAATAAAACCCACTAATTATGAAATTTGATGCTGAGTACATTTTTTGCACACCCTCATGTGTGAACGGGGTTATTTGCAGAGTGGACAGGGTCGGGTTGTGGAGTCAATGGCTGCCATAGGAGGATTGGCTTCCATTGGAAGCTAGCATAGTGTGAATGAGGAGAAGGATATTTGGTGGAGAAACCTAATGGATGGGGTCCATGGAGAAAGAAACTTTCATTTATTTAAAAGGAGGAGCAAGGTAACCATTGTTTCTCATGCTTGTATTAATCATCTCATTGTCTATTCGAAAAATTGAGCATTCTTTGTTTGTTTGTAAAAATTTGGAAATTCCTGTTTGGGATTCCTTCTCCTTCTTGAGAGGTCTCTAGAGGATTTTTCTTCATTTTCCTCACATTTAGGGTTAGAATGACATCCTCCCATCGAGAAAACGTTATTTCTACGGTAGATTAATGTTGTGTTCTTGGGTGTTAGGTGAAGAGGTTCACTACACCTTCATCATCTATTTTCAGGGTGAAGTCCCTCTTTCCTTTGATATATCATATTGGAGGCATTCGGAGCATATTGTAGAATTTTGCATCGAGGGCAACTCCCCTTTCTATTTATACAACACGGTTCCATCCGATTGACTACGTTATTTTGAGAGGAGAATTTAGGTGGGGCTCTTGCGGATTATTAGAGGGTGAATCTTTGGTGAAGGATCAACCTTTCATCTAAAGATCTATTGGAGGAGGCACATTCGGTTGGGCATCATCTGAAGCCATCTCCATCCGAGTTCTATTTACGAGAGTTGCTTTTTTGTTGAGTCATAAAAAGGTATCTTTTAGAAAACCTAATTAGCCTACATTAATCATCAATCAAGACGTATTTTTATTCCAAGTGTACTCTCTGCGAGGATGCAATTGTCTAAGAGAAATCTTTGTGAAGATGTAGTACAAAATAACAAATACCAAGAATAACAAATGCTTGAAAAGAAACATAATTTACGGAGGTGACATGAATGGAAATATTAAACTACTTCAATTTTGCGGAACATCGATCGGGGAATGCGATGGCAGTAACTCTTTCCCTTAGAAATCGATGCAAGATGACCAATGCAGGGGCTTGGAAGCAAAAGCCTCTATCCTCTACGATTGGAGATCTTAAAGAAATTGAAACGAAAGAAGATTCAATGAAAGCAACTTAAAAGAAACACGATCTAAAAGGAAACGAGCGGCATGTAACTACAACTTGTCTATTTGCCAATCAAAGACATAGATGGTAATAGACGAAGCTGGGTGACAATGTGGAATGAACGACAATTACAATTCGAACATATTCAAACCACTATATTTCTATTAACGATTATGTCGACGACTTCTCATACATAACCATAGATTATAAACTAAAGGAATAGCAACTCAAATAAGATACAAGTCGGTGGCTTTTATAATAATAGCAAGATAATAGAACAACCAATTATGCTTCTTGTAAAAATGAAACGAGAAATGACTGCGTATTTGATCTGATCAACGATAAACCAATTCAAACGGTAAACGCACTCCACACGACGGTGGCAAAGATTAAAACACAAACGGCAAAGTGATTCCACCGGAGTCGGACCCTTAGCGCCTTTAGTGAAATCTGCTTGCGCTAATTCGAGGAACTATGAAAGGTAGATAAACGTGTTCCTTATATTATTAAAACAACATAAGTTTTACGAGAAAGGTTTCTCTCAAAACAAAGACTTAATAAAATAGAGAAAATGTAAATTCTTTCGACCAATTCCTAATTTCAACAACAACCCATCCGTTTGTCACTAAAGGACGTGGATTTATATATCAAATCTCGATGGACCAATCAAGGAACAAGATGAGTTTGAACGAGAGATCCCCTCGGGATCCAAAAAGATCCACGAGGATTTTCTCCTTTGTGTTTAGTCATGGATGCATTTTGTCTTTGAGGGCGATGCTGAGCTATTCCTTTGTCCTTTTGGGCTATTCGTTCGAAGTCCTTGCCTTTGGTGGATACAGTTCAATGTTGATGGAGAGCGGCGGTTAGATTGTTCTCAACCCTTGCTTTGGTACAATTGTTGACCTATAAATTCCTCTTGTTTGTTAATCGAAAAAGTAGCCTTTAGTCATCTTTTCGTATTAAACATGAACCTTTCCAAATTCTATTGTAATTCCTATGATAAATTACCTTTCCAAAAGGAAAACATGAGTATATTTATGGTAAAGAATGAGTAAATACACAATAATTTCATACCTCTTTCTTGCCCAACATACCCCCATAGCCAATCTTTTTCATGCCCTCATGAAAACTATAGTTCACATGGGCTTGATCGAAGAATAAGGCCAAGATAAGGTTTGTCATACATAGGCCTAAAACCATGTAGTGCGGCTAATTCCTCAAAAATATGTTACATTTGTCCTTCGGGAAGTTCATAAATAGCTTTGTGATGCAGGTAGGGTACCATACAATAGGGCTGCAGAAACCTACATCCTAACCAATATGGTCCTTCTTTTAAAACAAGATGGCTATAGGAAATGAATATTTATAACGACTAGCCCAAAGTTTCTATAATTAAATGGTTCCCTGCTTGCATTCGTTCGAGTTCTCCACCAGGACCTTGGTGCTATGTAGCTTGGTTCCTAATGGATGAAAAATAGTACATTTTCATTCAAAATAATTGATTTATTGGACATTTGATTTGAGTAATACTTCCTTTGTCATGAGAATTTTATGTCTAGCCCAAAATTAGTGGGTCACCGAGGTTCACTTCTAACCACATGAATCTAATCCATTTTCTTGCCCTTTGAAAGGTGTTATAAGCTTTAAAGCCATTTTAATTGATTTACATCGAAAAATGAATATGCAGGCGAACATCTCCAATAAAGAACTGGGGTTTGATTCTGATATTTTCAATTAGCTGAATTGTACGGTAAAATTCACATAACGGTATTTCGTACTTTGACCCCATAAAGTTTGCAGCATGATATCAAGTCATTTATTGTTTTTAGCTCTGTAGTTTCCTACCCTACTTTGCCTTGATCTTTAGTTATGTAAATATCTTTCTAGTAAAAAAAAAGCATATTTTTTGGCAAGGCATCTACGGACAAGACATCGGTGTACGAGGAGAAGAGAGTTTCCATTTGAGTGTAGGCTAGTTTTAGTTGGTTCATTACCTTATCGACCTTTACCTGTTGCTTTCAGTTGTTTTTCATGAGCTTCAACTTAAAACTACATGAATAGTTCTCATTTATTCTTTTGCAATTCTTTGATATATTTTTCTTGGGACGATATCTTCCTCCGGTCTCTGCCCTTTCTATTGAACTGTCTTAGTTCTTCTTGAAGTCTGGCAAGTGTCGGCCTCCTTTGAAAGTGTCTTGACTACTAAATTTCATATTTTCACTCAAAAGCTGGTTCCTGGAATAGCTTGTGTTGGAACGACTATTTGTTGCTCCGCATCCTCATAATTGGGCTCGGGTATGGTTTCTGTACACGTAACTTGGGGTTCCTATCGTGATCCCACTCTTCTCTTTTTCGAAGGAAGACTTATTTTTGATGGCAATGCTTCTTCTCTTAGGGGCTAGCGCTTGGGCATGTGTTTCATTCTAGAACCATAATGGTTTACTGACTCTTCTAGTTTATGAAGCTTTATTCGTTCTCTGTGACTTTCTCAATATCGATTTATTTTCTTCTTCTTTCTTATTAATGGAACGGTGGATTTCCTTCTCCCCGAACCCGTTTTCTCAACGGAGGATTTTGGGTGATATCAGCCATGCCTTGACAAAATTCTCTTCTTGTTCTTCTCCTTGAGAGCTATTCTTCTACATTCATACACCCTTGGCTCAATTCTCCCAGGAATCATGTTCTTGGTTAACTCTTGTTCTCTTGGGGCTTCCCGACTTCGGTGTTTTCTTTCTCTGCTCACATCCCTCGGGAGAAAAAATGGCCCTAACTTCGCTAGGTTCTTGTTTCATTTAATTTCTCTAAGTACATTTCTTTATCAATATTAGAGTATTCTAGTGATTGATTAATATCCAATATTGAGATCCAAGGGCACGTGAGGCCATGCATAATCAATCATATTGGCAAAATGCGGGCCAATTGGTCTTCTTGTAAAGGGCTTGTAATGCTGTTTTGTGTCTGTTTCATCACGAATTCTTTGCTATTATTTTCCTCGGCCCACTCCTCATGTGTAATAACTTCCTTCCTCTTCATCCCGAATCTTAGAATTTCTCCCTCAACTTCTTCTTCTTCATAATTTCCTTTGATTCTTCTTCCTTATTATCTCCTTCTCTGTTGGATTGTTTTTCACTACGGTATGATGACTTATTTCTTCTTCGTCCGATTATCGAATATATCCTTCCAATTGTTCTTCCTCATCGGTGCGAGGGCTTGCCTTCATTCTCTTCCTCGTTGGTGCGAGGGGCCATTCCCCTCCAATTGTGGAGGTTGTTCCTCCTTTGAGGTGGCTTGTGCAATTCCGGTGAGGCTGCTGCTGTTTTGCCCGGAGGATTCTTCCACAATCCTTCTGTTTTGTTTCAGCCGTGAGATTGTCTCTCTCTTGTAGTCGAAGAGCTCGACAGTGAGTCGACCATCCTCCGTTTTGGAGCGAGAGAAACTAACCCTCCATCGATGGAAAATGTTGGTTCTTCCCCGGTGGTATGTTGTTGAGCGACGCTACGACTCACTGATTAAACGAATTATAAAATGGTGGCGACACCATGTCTACATGCTAGGCTTTTCTTATGCCACGAGCGGTATCATGCAATAAAGAATTTAAAAATGCGGAAAATTAATGGTTCATTTTCTGTTTAATATGCTTTAGTAGCTTAAGATTGGTGAGGTCTTACCACATCCTTTCTTCGTACGCACGTTATATATGGCTTTGCACAATCTTGGCCAACTACTGTCCATGGTTCTCCTAATGATGCTGGTTGGACTCCTTTACCTTGTTAACTAACGTCATCATCATCTTGAAAAATTTCATGGCTTCCCGGAATCTAGTCTTCTTACTGAAGTCCCAGAATAGTCCTTGCGGCAAGGATGCCTGAACATACACCCCAGTGTCTTGTCGGATACGGTTATACGCCTCCCTGCGACCATGGAGGATCCTTCTTGTAGGTTCGATAAAAATTTGGTGTGTTGGCAGCAGGGTTCTTGCATTCTCAAGAAATATGTAATCACAGTCTTTCTAAAATTTCTCGTGCGGCCATCGGACACGATCGGTACTTGTGGTTCAACGCTGCAGGTGGCCCCCGTCCTCCCATTTCTGCATTACCGACTAATTTCTCCAACACCCCATGATAATCCATGATGGAACACAACGACCTGATTCGTTGAAAATTTATTTATTTCCTAAAACGCGGGGATTTATTACGTATACGGTGGGGAAATCTTGGAGTTTGATTTGCATGCGGAACATCCGCGCCCCCCCAAATGAATGAAAGGTCGCCCTCGGTAGTTAATTGAGAAGGAACAAGTGTAGCACGGCGGTACAGCCGATGCTTGAGGGCGTAATTATGATACATTCGATCAAGTGCAGCAATTACGGAAATCAATACATGTGATGAATCGTTAATAAATAGAAAATCATTTTGTAATGATTCAAATACGAGGAAGAAGGGACATCATATGATAACCATAAGTATAATTGCGTTATTTACTGCTTTGAATTAATAAGATCGATTTGTAATGATTTTCATGTATAATAGGTTCGGAGGGTAAAGTTAAGGGATTCATATTTCATTTGAAATTTAAATAAAGATATAGGAAAAGGGTTAAGTATAACTATTGATGTGTGTAAATGTGACTCCAATACCATCGGCGAGCTCTTGCTTACAGTGTCCATAACCTTGACGATTGCTTTCTTACCACGGAACCATTGTCCTTTATATCTTGAGGAAGTGATTTTTATTGAATATCATGACGGAGGCCATTGTCTTTCGCTTGGTAACTAGATAAACCACAATGCCATTCCTTCGGGAAGAAGTGAAAGGTGGGCGGAGCCGGCTCGTGATGAGACCTCTTTGTTCCAAGGACTTCTTGATTTTTCAATTGTACGTTGGACCATTTCCCTAGTTTGGTGGCCATAATGGGAATGCCACTTCTTTGCCTTCCCTATACCTGATCATGGTGGTGGCTCTTGGTGAGACCCCCTGCTCCATCTACAAAAATATTTTTCTTCTTTCTTTTTCACCTTGCTTACTTTTCCTCGATTATTCATAAGGATAGCTCGACACTCCTTAAGAGTATGGATGGTGGAAGAGCTGAACATCTCAATAGAAAATATGCCCTTATTCTTATTCCATAGATAAAATCAAAGAAGATTATAGCATGTGGCAAAAGACAATGATGATAAAAATAATCGATCGGATTAATTCCAATGGTAATAAATAGCAAAGTTATGTTATTGATCATGCCCCTTTTTCCTTTTTTTCATATCATTACTAAGCTCTTTCTTAAAAAAAAGCAGCGATTTCCTTTGATTTGTTGATTACGGTGTTTTCATTTGTGTGATTGTATATAAATGATATATTTTCCTTGAGAAAAGTAATAAAAAATTCAAAATGATGGCTTAAAAAAAAAAAAATCATAAAGTGTTGTTCCTTTAAAACAAATAAAAAAAAGCAGGTTCTTGGGCTTCTTTGTTCCTTTCAAAAGGAGCATGACAAAATACTATAGCAGTGTTGTTCCTTTGGAAAGGAACAACAAAAGCCTCTGTAATCTCTTGTTCCTTTCGAAAGGAACTTGTCTGACAGTCTTTGTTCCTTTTAGAAAGGAACAACAAAATAATGAAATAAAAGAATTTTCTCTCTCTTTTTTTTTTTTTTTTTTTTGAAGAAACCGAATTTCATGAAACAAACGATGAAGAGATAAAACGGTAATATTAATAGAATGTTAAAAAAAATTCCCGCAAACAACAATCAAAAGCTGAAAAATGCTTTATGTACAAAATTTTAAAAAAAGAAGTGATTTATCAATGGTGCCAAGGAAATTCTCCCTTGAGCAAGAATTTGCATGGTAGAATCTTCCAGCCCACATTGGTAAAGTTCTGGGTAAGCGGTTTGTAATACAATCGTATTCAGCATGACTAATTTACACCCAAAGATATCCCAGGATCACATCGATAATTTACTAATGTAACGGTGCACTATCATGCACTTTTTGTATTTCATAGGGTCTAATGACCATAGGTAAATACTACTGCAGTTTTCACAGGGAAATCTTGAGCTTTCAGAATCATATAGGAGTGCTAGGTCTCCTTGGTAGAGAAAATATTTTCTTTGATATGCAGTAATGCCATTTGGCTCTTATTCTTTGAATTATTAATGTTTGTGTCTTGAAGAGCGAGAAACCTAATTTCATCTAACTCATTAATTTCTTTCTTAGGTCTTTTAGTGACCTCGTCAAATCTGAACCCACCTTTTGATTTATTTCATAATGTTTGAATTTCGAATTCTATAGGAAAGATAGGTTTCTTTACGGAATGCATTTGGTATGGTGAATATCCTGTGGTAGGTATCCCATTGTTCGATATACCCACAATGATTACGGCAATGCAGCAGGCCCAATCACAAATGCATGAGAGGCAACGTTTTTGTTAATATAGATTCGATTACTTTTGTTAATTGCTCTCTACTTGGCCATTGGCACCTTGGGTGATATAGGTCATAATGACTAATATTTGAGCATGGTAGTTTGCAATGTTTCAGCTAATTTATTGCTACTACAACTTGCTGGTCTCCTCATAATGATTATGTCCCTTGGGAGGCCATAGCGCACAAAGATTTGGAAAATAAATTGTATTACGAGTCCTGCGTAGCTTTTGAAAGAAACTTCTACCTCAACCCATTTGGTGACATACTAGGTTCAACTAGGATATATGTTTTTTGGTTTTGGTAGAAATTTAATAGGACCAACAAAGTCAGGGCAACGTTCAACAGTTCAGCTCACTGGACTAAGGAGTTCAAAGGCATTTCGTGACGGACTACCCGAGCGACACACCCGCTGACTATCACGAACTTTGCCTAAATTTTTAGCATCTTTAAAGATAATCCAGGCAGTGTGCTTTGTTCGTAAGACTTTGTGGGCGGTTCTACGATCTGTGAAATGTACACTTTAGCATCATCATGGCATGCTTTCAAGATGTCGAATACCTCATCTCCCTAATGCATCTCCTTATTTGAATATATGCACTTGTATGAAATGGTGGCCTCCAATCCCGGAAAACGGGGTACTACGGTTATTATTTTCTTACGTTCATTAGGGACGGATGTTTAGGTAATTTACCCTATTACTTAAATAGTTCGCTGTATCCGCATACCACGGTGTTCTTATAGTAACGGTGAAAGAATGTTCATCCGAGAAAGTGATCTTCAACCACTTCTATGTCTGTTATTTAACATTGACGGAAGAAAGTCGACTCGTTCTCTACGATAGAATCTGCGGTGTGATGTCGAATTCTGAGTGAAATGTAAACCATCTTGTCACTCTTCCATTTATATGATTTATTTTCTGTTTAATGGCCAGGAGTGATCAAATTTATGTAGTACTACAAAATTTTAAGTTTTCTATTCTAGAATTTGTTTATATCTACGCTGAACTACGACTAAAAATTCTTTCTCGGTCACGGTATAATTTAATTCGGTAGAGATAGATTTTTGCTAATGTAGTAGATTTCATATGTGCTTGTCTTCACTCTTTACTAATCACCTTCAATTGTTGTGTACGGGGCATCGGATGAAGTTGGAACGACAGAATTCAATTTGGGATTGTAACCTTTGAGGTTGTTGAAACAAAAACTTCTTCGAATCATTAAAGTAATTGTCATTTATCGTCATTTAGAATCAACATTTCCGGTCGGTGCATGCAGGGTACATTTATTCCAGAATAATTTTCTATAAATCATTAAATGCTATGGTAACGAAGAAAATCCAGAAAAGGTACGTACCTGTTTGTGTGAGCGGTGTGAGAATTAACAAGGTATTTGAATTTTAGCGAAATCCTGTGAATTCAGTTGCTGAAATATAATGCCCTAAAGATAACTCCTTGATCATCATGTCATAAAAAGCTTTTCATTTCTTAAGCAAGCCTAAGTATAAATATATTTTAATAATTTTCTAAATTTTCAATACGAGCTCAAAAGTCATCCCCACGGGATGTGAAATCTCAATCATACTTGAGGGCCTTCATTTGTTAAGTCTACAAAAATAGTGAAAATTTCTTTTGAGTCATAATTTGGTGTGTGCATAGGCAAAAAGGTAGGGACTCGGTGGAAAGTATCCCCATGGACAGGTAAAATAGTTGTCCATAAAGTCTTCGAGCCCAATCTGGTTGGATAACGAAGCCATCGAGGGAAAGAAGAATTTCTTTACCTTGTGTGTCTAATAACACGGTCCAATGAAAGGAAGGGGATGTTGAAAATGGAAACAAAAACAGGTGAAGGAGGCACTACGGAAACATCTTTCTTGATCCCTGAAGGAAAGTGATCACCTAAACTGAGTGGAGACCACACGTGATTTTTTGTCGAAAAGTCTATTTTTAGTATGTCTATTTTTAGACATATGGATCATGGGCCAAGGAATGCCAGTATGTTATTCTTGGAAAGTTGGTCACTGTGATAAAAATAGATGGATCTACTATTTTTAACATTTGAGTCGAAGTCTATTTTTAGTGACAAAAATGACTTGGGTCAAGTATTATTTACCATAATAATATTTATTCTCAACATAATTACTCTCTGGGGTAACCAGGTTATGACCCTCGGAGGTGGGGCATGCTGCTTCCCCGAGAAGGATTTCGCTTTTCTGTGGGTTAGTTGAGCTAATTCATGGTTGACTTCGAGTTAGAGCTCCAAGTGCGGCGAGTTCGAGGGTGGAGTTGATGCGGCAGTTAATGGAGGTGGTGTTCGGATTACCAACTAGTTGAACTAGTTGTGTTTAGTTTAGCGGCTAATACACTAGGAATGAGTTGCCATGAATTAATGTTATAATTTGCACAAGTGTCTATATTATTCAACTAAAGAACATCGATTTAACTTTAGAATTCTGCATCTGAACTAATTCGGTGGCAGGCAAGCTGAAAGAGGTAGATGAAAGGGTTGAGTTAGCTATCGATTTCGACATTAGTTGTGCATGGGAATTTGTACCACACTTGGAAGGGGAAATTACCAATGAAAGTGCCCGCAGGTTGGAACCGATTGAGATTAGAAGACTTGAATCTCTGTTGGAGCAGTAACATTACTTGTGATAGAGGTAGGGGAAGTTAGTGGGTGTTTTGAACTGTGACTTGTTTCAAAAAAACCAAGCTAGTTTGTGTGTTTAGGAGAATAATCACAGGTACTTGTGAGAAGTATTGCTATGTATTAACACGCATGTATACCATTATAATATACGGAATAGGCGAGGGTTTTCGCTATAATATTTCCCCATACATACGTATTGTGTGTGTGATGATTTGATGTGCTATCGCTACTTCTTTCCGCATGTGACAATTAATTATAGAGAATTATGTGTTATGCATGCAATTCGAAATTGATGTGTGATTGGGTTAATATCCATTGAATAAGTGATTTATTCGAAGAAAATTTATACATGGTATCGGAAACTATATTAATTGTCGAGATCTATTATGGTGATTGCCAAACTTATTTCCTCGGACGAGCACATACGGGCAGATAACCTCTGGGATTCATCTTTCTTCGGAAAGTGAAAAGGTACGGTAAAAACCCATGCGATTCGATCTGCGATTTGGAAATAATTTGTTCTCAAGTGTGAGTCGAGAAGCGATTGAGTTATCGGTGGTGGTGAAATTCGAATTTGCGATTTGTGTTCTTGGTGCGAGGCGAAAATGTCTTTCAACGGTTTGCGACTAGAATATGCCTTGGAAAGCGAGTTCGGAGTATGTTGCATGGAAGAGGCATAGGAGGATGTACTAGATGATAATGGGCTGTTGGAGGTACGTGGAGAAAAGAGGTTAACCTGCTTCTAATAATCTTAACATTGTGGAAGCACAGCGAAAGAAAACAAGAAAAATGTCGAAGGATTACGGCCCAGGAGGGCATAAAGGATCACATTGTATCCACATTTGCATGGAAGAGCTTCTCCATGTTTGATAGCAGAAGGCAGCAACCAGAATCTGTACCAAAGAAAGAGTGACCAGAAAAATTTTGGCGCTCAGAGATGAACTAAGAAACATCAAGATGGAGAAAGGCGGCAGCCGCTCGCAAAATACCTGCGAGTTCTTGATCTCTGGAAGATAGTGGGAAGTGTGGGGTAGTGTCGAATGTGAGACATGGTGGACCTGGCTCTCCTTGGTCTTTCGAAGGCTTGGAATTACTATCGAATGAAATGTGTTAATTAGGAAGAAGTTCTTGGGGATGGGGCCGGCTTGTGGTCGGATCTCATGCGAGGGAGATGAGTACTACCAGGACGGATCTTCATCAAGGTACCCGATAGAGAAGATTGCGCTTTAGCTGCCAAAGCAAGGAAGGGGGAAGGGTGAGAGAAGGCTTCTCAATCCGATTGCAGATGTAAAGAGCGTGACATGTCCAAAGTGAAGTTTTCTTTGTCACGATCATGGACATTCTGTCACGAATTTCCCAAAGAAGAAGAAGAACAAGCTGACGAGTGCTTTGGACGTTTGCGGTGGTGAGGCTCTTGCCTCGCAATTTGGGCCTGGACTTCTCATTGATCGCATGCATGTTGTCTGGTGCATTGGGATCGGGGTGGTATATTGATAGTGGCACTTCCTTTCACATGACGGGGGAGATGCAAATATTTTCGGTGACTTGGTGGAGAAAGGTCTCAGGATGCATATTGAGTTGGGCGACGGTGGACGATACAATGCGACCGGCATTGAGTACCGTAACCTTCGAGGAGGAGTTAGGTAAACTCATTCTTACGAATGTGTGCATGTACAGGTTCTAACAAAGAATCTTAATCTTAGTCACAATGTTGAAAGGATAAAGGGTATACAGAAAGTTGTCTTTAGAGAAGGAAAAAGTTTTCCTTCGGCTGAGAAGCAAGGACAAGTCAAGGAGGTTGGGATTAGAGCAAAGAATCTCTACGGAATTGAAGTAGATGGGATGTCTACGGGCTATTTTTGGGAGTAGGGGAAAGACACATGCATTTGAAGCTTGAGAGGGAGAAAGTGTTGCATGCGGGCGAAAATACATACAGCGGAAACGGAGGAGCAAGTGTTGCATGCGAGCGAAAAGACATGCAATTGAAGCTTGAAGAGAGCCGGGGTTGCATGTAGGCGATAGTGAGCCTCGAGATGTGGAGCAGCCTGAGAGGGATCATGGAGTGGAAGAGACCACTCTGTGCGAGAGAAATTTCGTGTCATGCGGGCGAGGAGGGAGTGCATGCATTTATACCACCGGTGTGAGGTGGGGCGACATGCATGATTAATCCCCATGTGAGGGTTACTGGGCAGATTCATCGAGATGAACTGTGGATCTCATGGGTTGAACCTAGCTATGGGGTGCCTGACGACGTGTAAGATCGGGTTGGAGTGATGCGGGCGGTCAAAGTGACGGTGTCGGATACTAGAGCGCGGATCGGGAGTTGACGGCAAGTGCAAGAGTGCATGGGTGCAAGGAGTTCAACGAGCGCGATGGTTCTTGATGACATGTGAAGTTGGCCAATAGAATAGAAGAATTTGATGATAGATGCTAGATGCATCAGGAAGTGATTGAGTTGTTTGGAGCCTATTCGGTTTCGGAGGAGTTGTTACGGAGGCGGATGCATGGGTTACATGGCGCTTGTGAAGGTTGCCGGGCGGAGTAGGTTGCATGTCGCATGCAAAAACAGGTCCTTTCTTGTTGAGAGGGAGTATTGAAAATGGCAGCAAGAAACAATGAGGAGGCCTCTGAGAACATATTTCTTTGATCCTAGTTGGAAAGTGATCACCTAAACTAGGTAGGGACCACACACATGTGATTTTGTCGAAAAGTCTATTTTTAGACATGTGGATCATGGACAGGAGGCTATGATGTACTGTTCTTGGAGGATTGGTCATGTTGGTAAAATATATGGATCTCTATTTTTAGCATTTAGGTTGAAGTCTATTTTTAGTGGCGAGGCTAAAAATAAACAGTCGAATATTATTTACACTTAATAATGTTTGGACTCTAAACAGTTTACTCTCTTGAAACACTGAGTTTTGACCCTCGGAGGTGGGGCATCTTTGACTGCCGGAAGGATTTACGATTTTCCTATGGGTTAGTTGAGCTAATGCATGGTTGAGAAGCTTCAGTTAGAGCTCAGAAGTGGCGAGGAGTTAGAATTGAGTTGATGCACAACTTGGAGTTAATGGAGGTGGTGTTCGGTTAACTGGTTGAACTAGTTGTGTGGATTTAGCGCTAATACACTAGAGATGAGTTGTGTGAATTAAATATTATTTAATTCACAAATTAATAACTCATTATTCAGCTAAAGAACACATCAATTTAACTCGGTGCATGGATAGTTCGATGGCGACAAGTGAAAGAGGTAGATGAAAGAGGTTAAAAGTTAGCTATCGGTTGCGACATTAGTTGTGCATGAGATTTGCACCATAATTGGAGGAAATTACCAATGACAATTGTACGATTGGAGCCGGTGAGATTCGAACTTGGATCTCTGTTTAGACCAGCCTTGGCATTTTGTGCAATAGAGCGGAGGAAATTAGTGGGTGTGTTTGAACACAGCTGACTTGTTCAAAGCCAAGCTAGTTTGTGTAGCTTTGGGAGATAGTCTTGAGTAACATGAGAGTATTGTGCTATGTATTGCTGTGTTCTCTCAAAACATAATATACAGAATAGGCGAGGTTTTCAGCTATAAGCTTTCCCCATACATCTTTGTGTTAATGTGTGTAGTGATTTGATGTGCTATCGCTTCTGTTCTTTCCGCATGTGACAATTAATTGTAGAAAGATTATGTGTTATGCATGCAATTCGAAATTGATATTATTGATCGGGTTAATATCCATTGAATAAGTGATTTATTCAGCAAATTTCTACGAGGAAAGTGGTCTTTCTGTGTTTGCCTTATTAAGTTCATGGTAATCTACACATATCCTCCACTTTAGTTCTTTTGGTACTACCACTAATGGGGAGACCCACTTGCTATCGGATATTGAGTGAGTAATTAACATCAATAGTTTTTGTACTTTAACTGCAATATCTTTAAGGTGATTTAGTCTCCTTTGAGGTTTTAAGATAGGTCTTTCATCTTTTTCCATGTAAATGTGGTGAGTACACAATTGGAGATCAATTCCTTTCATGTCGAGGTAGTCCCATGCAAGGATTGCTTTGTGTTTTAAGTAATAATTGGACCGATTTCTCTTCTTGTTCGACAATAGAGATTTTATTAATATTTAAAAGTTTTCACAGCTTTAATTTCTGCAACCTTTATTGCTCATAGAAGTAGTAGGTATTGTTTGATCAAGAAAATATCTTTGAAAGGATCTTCTTCTTCTTTATTATCGAATGTTGCTTTGATCATGGGACATTGAAAATGAGATACGGTTTGTGATTATTAATAAAATTATTAATGATATCATCCTCTATTTGATCTTTAAAATCAAGAGCATTTTATATGGTTAGAGGTGATCTCATATTCTCCATAAGATATGATGCGGGCGGTTTTCTTGTTTTGATTGTTGATGAACTTGGGCTGGTGCCGAAAGGATATAAGGCTAGATTCTTGACATAGTTTCCCCTTGTAATTTGACCATGTTCCTTGTAGGCATCAATATAAGCTCGGCGATTTGTAATCAAGAATCTTCCTAGAATTAACGGATGTCGATCTAGTCGATTCTTTGGATTGATAACTTGGCAGGGAAGTCGACGGGGTATTCCCAGAATCTATAGATACCATTACATCTTGTAGTATGCAACACGAGTTTAACTACGGTCGGTCGACCAATTCAACTAGGGTTTTTGTTGGTTCCGGTGATGTAATGCCAAGTTTTTGACGGTGGTGAGTTGTTGAAATGGCCAATTCTTTAAGTCAAGCTGACATTTGGAAAATGATTGGCCATTTATCTGCTGTCACTATAGGATTTCCTGGGTCTTCATATTTGATAGGTGTTTTCCATTCACGATAATAATTAGGATAAGTGCCGAATGTTTGGACAATAGGATTAGTTGTTGTTCTCCCACTCTTTGGCTTCTTTATGCATGAATTCATGTCTTTTTTTTTTACTTTTATAGGAATATTTGAATAGCTTGGAGAGTGGGATTTTTATACATAAATTTTTAATTCTCCCGGAAAGATCAAGTCTGGGTTGTTCTAATGGTCAGTATAATTAATGATTACGGGAATGGTGGAGGAAGTTATTACTTATTGTTGACTTTGTTGTTGGTTTTTTGTTCTTTGAACTTCCTTCTCACTGACACTATTTGTTCTACGAGGAGTAGCAGATCTTCAATGTGGACATCATTGTTTCTCTTGTGTTTAAAACTATCCATGGAGACAATTGAAGATCATTGCACTCCCCTCCTTAGGTTCTACTTGCAGGGTTCCATTATTTGAACGATTGAGCGCCTATTGTTTGGGTTTGGAAGTTTGGGTTTAAAGTGGAGGTTGTGGTCTTAAATTGGTGCGGGGTTTGTATGGTGGCGGTGTGGAAGTTGAAGAGAGAATTGATCACGGTACAGCTGATTTGTGGTTTTCCGGTTGTTGCCCGAGGGCACGACCTAAAGAAGTGAGGGGGACCATTGTGTAGGCCGAGAAAGGTGGGTAGAAAAGGAAAAGCTGAGCCAATTATTTTGATTTGTTTGATTTTGTGTCCAAGATATGTGAGAAATGGGCATTGTGACCAATTGGGGAAAGATGGTTGATTACGCCCACATCCCACTATGTTGTTGAAGCATTATGTTGAGGAGGTTGAAGAAAATGGATCATTTGGCATACACGATGATGGTAGGCATATTGTCGGTGGTGATTAATGAGACATACCACTTAAATTCCTCATACACTCATATAAACTTCTTTTAGGCCGAGCGAAGGACATCCTTGTGTAGGAGTGATCTTTCGTGCAAATGGTGCAAACTTTAATCATCCAACGGACATTCTTTGTGGGCTGTGTTTCTTTCTAAATGCGAGACGAGAATATTGCCAAGTTACACTCTTTCATACACTGTTCTGTTTGACTTGCATAATGTCAAGGCGTATTCATTAGAGTCCAAGTATGTAAATATTGAAATTCTTCTAGCAGATTTCCAATCTCTTGGCAAGTCACATAACTTCATTAGGGGTCTTATTTTCCCTTGCTTGATCACTTAGCATGTTCGCCTTTAATTTCAACCTTGTATTGCCTCGAACACGATACACAAATCAATGATGTTTTAGAATGCTTTTTCTGATATATATCACCTTTCCCCGTAATATTCCATTTCAACCATTGATCTTTCATTCCCCTAATTAATGGTTTTCAAACATTATCGATGAGGTAAAGATGCGCCAGAGGATCTGCGAAGATTATATTGAAACCATTCCACATATCTTTGTTCAAGGTCTCATTTGGTTTTGCCGTCATTTGGAATATCTCATCCTTTAATTCCAGAGACCTACAATAATCTTGATAATTCTTTAAAAATGCAGCCTTCATATGATCCCAATTAGTTATGACACCCCCACCTAATCATAAACCATCGTAGGCGCCCATTTTAATGTAGAAGAGAATAGTTTTAGTTTTCGGAGCATCGGTGGTGTAATCATATCACTACGCACATCACATCAAACTCCAAATAAACGCATACGGATTTTCCTGCGATGTTAAGCCGTGAAATGTGGGAATATGTTTGAAGAGGAATAGATTTCATGGGTGCATTGACTACGATGTCTACTATAGGATATTGCGGTGTAGAGTTCTGTTGTTGATTAAGGATTTTGAGGATTACCATGATCATTTGATCGAAGATATGCCAATATCCTTAGGATTTCCAAGAGGAATTTCTAGGTTGACGAGCGAGGGCGGAAGATGGCTTTGACAACACTCCTTTGTCTAGGATAATAATTATTTTCTGTCGACCTATTTTATTTGAGGTGATTAGGGACCTTGGTTACGAATAAGTTAGTTTTCTTCTCCCCATATGCGGGTTGCTTATTGTTTGAGCAATTTCAATAGGATATTTCAAGTTTATGACTTCTCTCGTTTCCCCTTCTTTCTCCTTCTTGGAGGGTTGCTAGCGTTCCATTCTTGAAGGAAACTTGTGGAAAAATTCTCAATTTCTTGGAATATTGTCAAATTCCCTCTTCATTTGTTGTGTATCTCGGCCAAAGGCTTGAGATGGTGACTCGCCTTTGAAGGGAACTAGCGGATGTCTAGAAATAGTTCTTTTAAATCCTATTGATGGTGAGATTCGATTCTTTTAAGGTTCGTCAATAAAGGTTATGCGCCCAAGGGTCACCAGTCCCTTAGGTTTTTAGTTTTTAGGAGAAATTTTTGTTTCGCTTAGTTGATTTATTCATTCAAAGAAACAAACCTTCATTCCTACCCTAAAAAAAAGCCTTTTACTATACTTTTTCTTTGACGAAAGCGGGGATGCGAGCTTAGTGTGTTTCTTGCCTAGTGCGGGTTCTTACCATAGTCTTTATTACCCAATTCTCCGCAGAAGAAGAAAATCATTGTGCATTACTCCTTTAAAATAGCATGCACTCTCACAAACGCGACGCCAAAATGTTGAGTCATAAAAAGGTATCTTTTGAACACCTAATTATGCAAACCCAATCGTCATCAATCGGAGCGTATTTTTATTCCAAGTGTACTACGTACGGTACACCAATTTTCTAAGAGAAATGCTGTGAATATGTATTACAAAATAACAAATGCAAGAATAACAAATTCTTGAAAAGAAACCTAATTTACATTGACATGAATGGAAAGATTAAACTACTTCAATTTTGCGGAACATCGATCGGGGATGCGGTAGTAGTAACTCTTTCCCTTAGAAATCAATGCAAGATGACCAATCTGGGGACTTGGAAGCAAAAGCCTCTATCCTCTACAATTGGAGATATTAAAGCAATTGAGACGAAAGCATATTCAATAGAAAGCAACTTAAAGAAACACAATACGAAGAGCAGTGACATGTAACTACAACTTGTCTATTTTTCAATCAAAGACTATGAACAAGTAATGAACGGAAAATGGAACAACAAAGTGGGAATGAACAACAATTACAATTTGAACATATTATTTTAGATTTCTGTGCTTCAGATGCTGTCATGACTTCTCACCACGCAACCATAGTTATATTAAAGGAACAACAACTCAAATAGGATACAAGTCGTTGACTTTATAATAACGACCAAGATAATGGAACGGTGAATTATGCTTCTTGTGAAAATGAAACAACAATGACTACGTATTTGATCCGATCAACAGACCAACCAATTCAAATAGTAAACGCACTCACCGACGATGGCAAAGATTAAAAAAACACAAACGATGATGATTCCCACCGAGAGCCGGACGCCAACGCCCGGTGAAATGCATTGAGCTAATTCAGAAGCATGAAAGGTAGATAAAAAACGAGTTTCATATATTAAACCAACATAATGTTTTAAAAGGTTTCTCTCAAAACGAAGTTAATAAAACGAGAGAAAATGTAAAGTCTTTTCGACCAATTCCTAATTTTCAGCAACAACATTGAAGTAAATGCTAAAGGATGTGGCTTTATATATCAAATTTCGACGAACCAATCAAGGAACAATATGAGTTTGAACAACGATCCCTCGGGATCGAAAGATCAAGGGATTCGCTCCCTTTGTGTTTAGTCATCGTTAACATTTGTCAGAAATGAGGCAGAAACATTCCTTTGTCATTTTCTAGGATATTCGTTAGGATCTCCCTTGCACTTTGGTGGATATGATTCAACGCGATGGAGCAGCGGTTGGGCTGTTCTCAACCACGCCTTTGGTACATTTATTCACCTCTCCGAATTCACATTTGTTAATCAAAAAGTAGCCTTTAGTCATCTTTTCGTATTAAACATGAACCTTCCCAATTCTGTTGTAATTCCTATGATAAATTACCTTTCCAAGGCAAACAAGAGTATGTTGTAGTGAGGTAGGTAAATACACAATAATTTCCTTTCTCTTTCCTTTTAACCATGAAAATTCTTTTAACTGCCCAACAACTCCCGCATTTACAGAAGAATTGCCATTTGTATGTTTTTCAGCAATCTGTTCTTGGGGATTGTGGCATTATTGTTTCCATGGGTTGAATCCTCCCCTGTTGGTATTTGAGCCACATATTGACATATTTGTGTATTGACACTATTATGCGGCGAGTTTCCCTTCGGTACTACGTTGTCATAGCTTGAGCTTGCATATGTAGCAGTGGATTTGTCATGGTTCATGTACTAGTTTCTTGAGGATTGAGCTTTTGCCTATTTTTATGTCATATTTCCTCCAAGTTCTTGTATCTTTATTTTTGTTGCTATGATTGAATGAGAAGGCTATTATTTTCTCTCTCATTTCAATGGGTTAGAGTGTTATTGTTTTATCTTGTTATTGTGTTTGCATATTTTTGGGTCTCCAACTTTCATATCTTGAGATATTTCTCTTTTTTGTAGCATTTTCCTCATTTGGAAATATTAAAAATTCTAAAAATAATGGGGATTACCCTTTCACATTAATTGTGCAAGAAAGGAGAAGAGTGAGAAGGAGCTGAAAATTGGCTAAGTGTTGGTCGATTTTGTCTTGATGGGTGTGAGATAGTTGTGAGAGGTGCAACAAACTCTTGTGAGAAGAGTGCATTGTAATTACTCACGTTTCCTTTGTGAATATACAATAGGAGATAGAGGGTTTTGAGCAACAATCTTTCCCGGAAAATATTTGTGTTGTGGATTGATTTTCTTCTTTCTTGCACTTGTTGTGATTGGCGATCGTGTTTATTTTCACATGATTAATTTATAGAAAGATTCAATATCTTTCTTTAGCATCTCGCATGATCGGATTGAATCCATTGGTATACATATTTTTGTATAATTTCACACACACAATTGAATAGAAAATTAGATTTTCTAGAGCTTCCCAAGATGGCTTTGGTCATAACTTACAAGAGTTGTAACTTCTGCTGACACCACTTAAATCATTATTACAGGCTGGTTTGGAAATGTCATAGCCACTTTATTTATAATGACATAGGTCCTACTATAATATGGATAATATATAAAGAGACAATTGTGCCACAAGAATTTTAATAACTTGAAATATGCGTAATTTCACACATAATATTGAATCTCTGTTGCATTACTCTAAATATTGTGCATGGCTACTTTGATTAGATTAAGTGGTTTTACTAGAATCTAGGTTTCTTTGTCAACAGAGATATTTATTTTACAAAACGTGTGGTTGTCACAAAAAAAAACTCATAAAATGGTTTATTCTAAAACAATGATATTTTCACTTTTCTAACCTAATTTGAGCTGATTTTTTGTTTGAAATCATGTATTTTTTTAGGTAACTCAAATATACATTTTCTTCTTCATGTTTTGCATGAAAATATTCCAGAATTAGTTTAAGCATTGTTGGTCCTTTTCTTCCGTTGAACATATAATTAATAATATAATAATAATTCCATTTGTCATTGCACTCAAAATGTCAAAATTTCCAAGGAAGAAAAAAAGTGCTTATTTTTTCAATAGGATCGAATCAAATATCAATAGAGCATGTGTCATGTGTTTACCCCATTATATGAGATTATATGATGCAAATTATCCTAGTAAGACCTTAAGTATATTTAACAACCTAGGTAAGCCTGTGATTTTGGTGATAGATTTCATCCTCAGGGTTTTTAACCTCTTTGATTATCTGTGTTTCTAAACACATTAATCAAAAATTATTTTCCCTCCAACATAAACCCCCAAAAACTAGGGTGAAGTTTATTTTCAAAATCTTAAGCGAGTCCTAGCATTTTTAGTCGATTATAATGTAAAATTGTTTTGGGAATAATTTAAGCTAGTTGGCTTGATTGTTTTATTACAAGTGCTTGGTCTACTTGACTATATTGTGTCGCAAATAGGTTATGTGTATTGAGGGTCTATCCAAATGTGTATTCCCCCTTTTGAGGTTGAAAATGTAAAATATTGTGTATTAGAGGGTGGAAAATAATTAGAAATCCCCTCGTTTAAATTAATTAATTGCTGGAAAATTAAAATTAAATCCTAATCTAGAAAATTAATTAATTAGAGTAAGTTAAGTGGAAAGATTCATGGGTCTTAAAGGAATAATTGTTTAAGGTCCTCACATAAAGGAATGTTATGTTGCATAATGGTGAGACCTAGGACCCTTGGTGGTTAAGTCAAAGTCAATTTTGGAGGAAATTAGCTCAAAATAATTAATTTTGAGCTAAATAAAATGAAATAAAATGATAAATTTAGAAAATTCCTCAGAAATAATAAAAAAAATGAAGAGCCAAAGGTTAAAAGATCACGAAGTGTTTATCAATGACCAAAGATTATTTTGACAAGGATCAAAGAAACTATCTTTTATTTTCCACTTGGAGGATTTATACATAAATTAGAGTCAGTTGAAGTCTCTATGATCATCTTGATCTACGGTGAGAATTTGTTCTTTAAAACATTTTTGTAAACTATTGTCCCGGCGGGAACTATTTTCTTCTATACTAAAAGAATTTGGTGTGAAACTCAAGGTTTTGTTGTTCGTTGATCTGTGGTATGAATTGACTACGAGATTCCTATGTTGTGATTTACGTGACTATTTTGATGTAATACATAGTGTTTAGGGTACTCAAACCTCGGTCTCCAAGTTCACACACGTAGGCAGGATCGTTTTGCTTAGATCCTTGGTTTTTATATGGTGGATTAAATCCTCACTAAGGCTGTAATGAGCATAAAATTTTTCTGAAGCATTTTTAGGTGTTCATAAGGGAAAAAAATATTGTCAAAATATTTTCTCAAAAATTCCTTTAAAAACCCTTGTATAATTTGTATAATAATTTTGTAATTTGAGATTGTAAAAATTATTTTTTCTAACTTGTGCAGGGTTTGGATTTTTGTATATTTGGGGTTTGGTGTGTTGTGATTTTATTTTTGCAAGTTGAATCGAGGTATCGAGTGAAGGAAGAAGCTAGATCTGAGCCATTGATGGTAAGATCTAGCTTCTTAAATAATTTGCGGGGGATATTATTGGATATTTGATGACAAAATTTAGATCGGGGGAAGAAGAAATATTTTTGAGACAAGTTTTCCCCAGTTTTTTTGGCCTTAAGAGGCCTGAATTCCAACCTCTCCAAGCTTAGCAAGTATGCTTGTAGTTGGTGTCTGACATCCTATATGTCTACTATGTCACATTTTTAGGCCACTTTTAGTGTTGGTCGTAGCCTTTAGGGGCCTCCTTCCTTATTTTGACCCCTAAATCAGGAGTTTCTGAGCCTAATTTTGGGCCTAGCTGTAGAACAGTAGGCCTTGGTCTTCCTCCTACTAGAACAAGTCCTTTTAAGGCTTGTCATGACTTTCAGACAGCTTTGAGCGTCTTTTTTTGATTCTGTAGCTTAAAAACATTTTAGGCCTCTACATTTCCTTCTTATGGCCTTTTCCAACCTTTGGTAGTCTATCATTCCAGCCTCCTTATCCCCAAACACGCTGTTGCCTCCTTGTTTATTTTTGTCCCTCCTTAGCCATTTTTTGCCTAACCGAGCTAAAACCCTAATCTAGGTACAAGGATAAATACTTGGTGGTTTTACAAGTTTAGGGTCTCAATTTTTTTTATTTTCAAGCGGAAAGGGTATCCTAAGTTTCAACGTAGAAATTCCACCAAGGGATATTCAGGGCCCAGCAGGCACAGGTTGACATATAAAGCCTTGTTTTACTTTAGTTTATTACAACAATTAATTAATAATAATTTTAATTTAAAATCACATGCTACATGATCAACATGTTTTTTAAATTGCAAAAAAATCATTTTCATAAATTTTGGCCACTTAGGCACCTTAGATCTAGCTTAGATCTATTTTTATACTTACTAGGAATTTACTACATAACTGAAAATTTCACATACGAAATTTCTGAAGCACCACATTAAAAATGATCATAAACAAAAAAAATCGGTTTAGGTGAATTTTTTACTATTTTTGGCACTAATTGTAATTTCATTGTCTTTATGACTTGTCAATTATTCCTCTTGTAGTTGTAATATGCCAAAATTAACTGTCAGCTAATTGGAATTTGATTTTGTTGTTTGCACTTGGGAGGTGAATAAATAGGTAGAGAGAGCCCCATATATTTCAGAAATAGAGATAAAATACCTCTTGATGTGAAAAGGATCATAAAAATACTTGGATCTGCTCTCATGTGTGGAAAGGGACATTGCATGTGGACAAAGTCAAGTTTGACCAAGTCAACAGCATAAATGTAGGAGGAGTGGATCAGCAATAAAAATAGCTCCAATATGGACAGGGTTCAGCTAGATAGCTATATATGTAGGCTGGATTGAAAGCCCTTAGGTGTGAAAAGGTTGAAACCCGATTTGAAGGTCAGTGCAAAATCAAAAAACACGGTTTTAGAGGAGTGGCTCTAATGAAGGTACAATGCAGTTTTGGAGAATTGTTTGTGTGATAGTGAAAAAACCTAATGAGTAGGACCCAAGGTGAGAAAGGCTGTGATTTTAAGGAAGATTATGGCAGCCAATTTAGTTTAGCTTATGAATTATATTTTTATGTTTGCTTAGAATTTTCTCTCCTCATTTACATTTGGTAGGATGATGTTCTTTTTAACACTAAGTATTCATGTTTAGGAATTCCTTATCTTCCTTTGAGCAGCTCTTGGGAGAACCTGATCTATCATTCCACATTTGGCATTGGTTCCAAGCTTCATTCTTGAATCTGACATAGTTACTGCTGAGGAGGTTGTGTTGAGTTGCAAGGTGTTGGGTGGAGGGTTGAAAAACCACTTTCTGAGTTGGTTTTGCATAAGGAGGTTCCACTATGGGGATAATTTTGAGAGGCTCTGAGCTTATTTTGGACATTTTTGGTAGTATTCTGTACAAGCCTCTCATCACCTACAATATTCATCCTAGTGCGGGGTGTGTTATTTAGGAGGGAAATTTTGACGGTGTCTTTTGCAGCTCTGCAAAGAGTTTCCTTTTGTGTTTGGAGGGTTGATTCTTCTGTAGAGGCCTTTATTCATATATACATCAGATATATATTCTTCTGACCTTATATACTCATGTGCTTTGTTTTTGAGTGATTATTTAGTCTTATTGCTGAAGATCACCATTTGTGTTCGGGGTGTATTCTAGAAAACCCTTTACGGGTTCTCTAACTTTTATATAAAGGAGATAGATACCATTTTTGAGCCATATTGTTTGACCTCATCATATTAGATCTATTTTCTCTATTTATTCATGTGTACATTCCCTCTGTGCATTCACCTTATTCTCTTGTGTGCATAAGTTTTAAGTGTTCATTTTGGGGTTTTAGCTTTTTTCTAGCTATCCTAGGTGTGAAGCATGTTTACCCCACCTAGTTTGATTTTACGAAGTATATTCTTGGATACAAATTTATGTATGTCATCTTATATGGGAACAAAGGTTTTATTTCATTATTTATATCATATGTTCTGAATATGCGTTTTTTAATTTTCTTGTTGAGAAGTCACATTTTAGAGAGTATTCACAGTGTTATCAGAGAACAAGATCTTTGGCTGTTTTGTGGACTTCAGGCAGGATGCTATATTAATAAGGGAAGATAAAAATTATGAATAAAATGAGCTTAGTCTTAGAAATAATAGTGCCATCGGAAGGAGAAGCCCTCATGCATTGGAAGTTAACACCCCATGTTGTCACAACCATGGGCATTTAATGTAGGGTTGGAACAACACAGTGGAGGAGAAGCCCTTACAACCATAAAATATGCTTCCGAATTTCACCAATATGTGCACATTTTTGTATATATATTGTTTTATAAAATTATGTGGAGGGTTGTATACCATTGCATCTTGCTCATTTTGAATTAACATAATTGCATAAATGTGATGCAGCAGCAGGTTGATCAAGGAAGACAGATGTCATCCTCATGTACCTTGGTTGAGTAGAAAACAACACTTGAGGGTGGGGTGTAAAGATTGCGAGAGTTAAGATGAACCTTGTTGATATTGTTACAAAACCATATGTTCATTCTTGAGTGGGAGCATGAGGCAATGAAGTACACCATTGAGGGAAGTTTCTGTTATTTGTCAGAGGTGTGATGAGAAGTTTTCCTTCAACTCACTTGAATCCTTATAGATTCAAGATGGTCATTAGTGTCAGATATTCTCTAGAGAGTCTCCAAGAGTTGCATTTTCAACATCCATGAAATGAAAAAGAGAAATTTGATTTGGGAGAATGGTAGTCTTCATTGGAAGGATACCAAGGTTGAGAAAAGATAGGAGGCACACGCATTTGGATGAGTGGATGTGGATGGAGATCAAGAAGATGGTAAGATACTTACCAAATATGTAGCACCCCGGTGTGGAGGGCTTGTTTGCATTGGCTACTCTTGGCAGAATTTGGCCATCATGGGACATATCCTTTTTCCAAGGGTATGTGGGGTGAAGGAACTTGGAAGGATAATTGCATCATTGGGTAGCAATGAGTGTGGATAAATTATTGTGATATGATAATTATGTCTTCACCATGATTTTTATGATGGAGGTATGAGGAGGGCAGCAAAAATTTTGTTGCTGAGACCATGAGAGGGAAACAAAAGGAAATTTTCTCTCACATGATGTTGCATGAGTAGGAGATGGTACTATCATGGTGAAAGAGCTACTGTATGTGGATGTTGGAAAGTCCTTCCTTTTAGGAAGAAACTTATTGTATATAGCATCATTATGGGAAGGAGTCTTTGACAATGAGAATGTCGAAGAATGGGTCCATGAGTTTGCGAGCCTGACACTGCATGGAGACAAGGTGTTGTCACTTTAGACTTGGACTTATTGATGGAGTGTCCCAGGGATCACTTCACGTTTGATACTTGGTGGACAAGGAGAGGTGAGAATGATGGAGTAGTGGATGAAGGCATCTGTGTGTGTGATATGTTCTTTTTACTTGTGTTCCAAGCATGAAGAGGAGGATCTTTACGCTGCTTATATGGTTCTGTTCCTTAATAAGGAGTATGTCATACCACTATGGAGGACTTATTTATGTATCCTATCATCATCTTACTTTAATTACATGGTATGAACTTTGTTTTTGCATTTATTTAATTACCAACACAATATTTGCATGTTCTTACAATTTATTTGCGGTACATTGCTCCATAAGGGCAAACTTTCCTTTGAAGCTCCATGGACCATTTTGTCCAATTATTGCTAGTGGAGACAACCATCTATTGTATGACTTTAGAAGAGTTTTGGTTACTTCAACATGATGAATTTGATACACTCATCCATTTAATATTTTCTAGTGGATCATGAAGTGACTTACACAACTAGCCATTTGTCGAAACAACTTGCCATGTTGTTTTTCGAAGGTAGGTGGGGAAGACTTTATTTGTGACCACTAGGGAAAGCCATTGGTACCTTCCGGCCTACATGAAACCTTTAGTATTTTCTTCATTTTGATGTTGATCACTTATTCATTTTTCTTGATGTTGTTCTTGTTTTTATGGGGAGCATGATTGGGGGAAAAAATACATTGGGTGGATGTGTTCTTTGGGAAGTAGGATTCCACACTTTCTACATTTCATGTTCTAGGGAAGCATGGGAGGAGATATGGCCACCACATAATATTTGTTTCTTTATGAGGAGGGCCATGATATGGATAGGATGCCATATGGTGGTGATTTCTTATCCATCATATGAGTTGGTTAGGCAAGCTTGATTCACAACGTTGGGGGAGGGATCTTTGGAGATCTGGTTTCCTTCTTGCCACTTGAGGAAACATTATTGCAGCCAAGATTAGAAAATTATCTGCAATTGTCTTAAGTGGAGATGACGACATGGGAGTGAGCTACTTTTCTACCATGTTCAGATTTTCAGCCTACTTTAGGGAGCTCAAAATTGGAGGGAGGATTTTGAGGTTGCCATGTTGGGAGGTAACTCATTTATGTTGATGATAGCTTGGGGATGGGAGATTCATGTAAGGATGATAGATCCCAATATGTATCAAAAAACTACGACATGCCCTCAAGAAGGCCTTTATACCATCCATTTTTCCTCCATTAATACTTTAATTTTACATGATGATAGCTATTTGGGATGTTCACCAAAGAAGCTAGCTTGCTTAATTGGGAGGAAACTTGGAAATCTATTGATGAGAGACGACTGTGATCTTTGGAGAGATTTTATCTTATGAGGATTCTACAGAGGGGAGAAGATGAGGCTCTTTAGTTCTATCCTTACGGTTGCTTGAGGGACAAGCAACATTTGAGAGGAGAATGTGTATGTAATTAGCATACGACTAATTGGAATATTGATTTTTGTTGTTTTCACTTAGGAGGTGAATAAATAGGTAAGGAGACATAAATTTCAGAAATAGAAATATAAATCCCTCTTTATGTGAAAATGGATCATAAAATAAGCTGAATCTGACATCTCATGTGTGAAAGGACATTTGCATGAAAAATTCAAGCTTGACAAAGTCAACGACATAAATGTAGGAGGAGTGGATCAGCCTGATAAAAATAGCTCAATATGAATGAGGTTCGACCCTAGATAGCTAAATGTGAGTTTCATTAAATACCCTTAGGTGTGAAAAGGGATGAAAGCGGGTTGAAGAGGTCAACTTTGACCAAATCAAACAACGTAGTTTTAGAGGAGTAAGCTCTAATGAAGGTACAACGCGGTTTTGGAGGGAGATTGTTTATTGTGGTGGTGAAAACCTAATGAGTGGGACCCAAGGTGAAGACTGACTCCATGACTTTGTGAGAGGAAGAGAATGGAAAGGCATTTGAGGTTAGCTTCATGAATTATATTTTTATGTCTTCTTATACTTTTCTCTCTTCGAGTTGTTCAGCTAAGATTCTTTGGTGTTGTTTAGAACTAAGGTATTCATTTAGAATTCCTTCTCTTCCCTTTGAGTAGCTCTTGGGAGAGACCTAGTCTATAATTCCACACATCTGGAATTTGTGCCAAGGTCGATCTTAGGTTTCGAACGTAGTTGTTGTGGGATTTTGTGTTGAGTTGTAGGGTGTTGCGGTGGAGGGTTGAAAAACCCACTTTAGAGTTGGTTTTGCATAGGAGGAGAGTTCCTTCTTTTGGAGGATCGGTTGGAGGTTCTGAGATTATTTCAGACCTTTGGTAGTAGGTAGCATATTATCATCACCTACAACATTATTCGAGTTTAGGTGCATTATTTACGGAGGCAGTTTCAACGGTGTCTTTTGTGGCTCTTTTCGGGAGTTTTTCTTGTGATTGGAGGAGTTGATTCTTCCATGGGAAAAGAAATTTGATAAGATTTGCATCGAAAAAATATTATTATAGCCTTATATACTCATGTGCTTCAGTTTTTAGTGGTTATTCAGTCTTATTGTTGAATATCACCATTTTGTCAATCGGGGGTGTATTCCTAGAAACCCTTTTTGGAGTTCTCTAGCTTTTGTATAAAGGAGACTAGATCTCATTTTAAAACCATGGCCAATATAATATCGAATCTATTTGTATATGCTATTCATTTGTACATATACTCATTAGGCTGTGCGATCTCTTTGATGCGAGAAATTTACGTATTCAGGTGTTTGAGGTTTTAACATCTTTTCTTGCTATCTGGTGTGGGGGGCTTTGTTTACCCCACCTAGTTTGATTTTGTTTCTGATCTTTATTCTTGGATCTGGGTTTTATATTGTCTTATCTATGGGAACCAAGATTTTTATCTCTTTATTTATAGCATATATTTCTAAAAATGCATTTTTTTAGTGCATGCTTGTGAGAAGTCCCATTTTGGGGATATTACAATAGTAAAAATTTAAGATCATACTTCCTCTAAAAGTCTGTAATTGTTTTTTTCAAGTTTGGTAAATTTTTACTATATTTGGGAATGTTAGAATTGGTTTATCACTAGCTTGCTGATATGTGGGTGACTTACAAGCGTAATAATTTTATATGACTGGGGTTATAAGCCTCCTATGATAAAATATTGGAAACATACTTTGAAAGGGGTTATCATGTAGAAGTGAAATATATGAAGAATAGGGGCGTGGAGTCATACATCATTTATTTTCTTCCCCCAAAAAGTAACTAAAGATTTAGAAAAGGATAAAAGGCTTTAGGAAAATTTGAGATCACAGTTTGTAGAAGAATGGCTATCAAAGAAGTTAAATATTAGTCGAAAACGGTAAAGGATTTGACCCAATTTGTTAGAAGATGGAAATTAAACATGCCAAACAAATAAGTGACACATAGAAACAATTAATACAATTGTGAAGAAACCAAATGATGATTATGCCTCATTGGTATGTAGGTCTTTACAACATGTCACGAGGTGATCAAATGGGATCTTATCATGTCTGTTAGGGTCCCATAGTCAATTTTTTCATTTCATTAGGTTTTCACATGAAAAAATTGGTAACTAGGTATTAGGTGTGAGACTATATTCCACAACCAGGTACCTACTGTCTTCGGTCAATGTCATCACTTAGCGGGGTGTATCATCATTTAAATATCATCATCATCATTACGGAAGTCATCATTATTGATTTCATTCATTTCGGTGTCTCCATTAGGTCATTAGGGTTTCAAGGTCACCAAATATGCCATTTCATATATAAATACGAAAAGAGTGGAGGAGTGGTAATAGGGAAAAGTTTCTTCGATAAATTGTTAATTTAATATTCGGGGATTGTCCCCTAAATCAGCAAGTTAAAGCCCACTGTCATGGATACCGGAAAATATGCGAGAGAGCTTCTGGTCACTAGTCGCAGAAAGCACGCCAAAAGAAATCTCCGATTGTGTCGAGAGAAAATCTCAACAAACCGGAAATACAAAATAGCTTTGAAATTCGACCTCTCGAAATACCACAGAAAGTTTACCTATTAACCCTTCTTCTTTAGATCACTCCTCTTAATTAGACTGCCCCCCTTCCTAAATCCTCGGCTACGCTTTCGGCCACTACATCCGGACCCACATCCACTGCCTCTCGCCTACTATCATTACAAATCCGGATCCAGGTCTTAAAGAATCACCATCATGGAAGCTGATTCGCTCTTGCTCTCCACCGGTTCATCGAAAAGCTAAATAATGAAGAACAAAAATCAACCTATACACATGGAGGAGGGAACCGGAAAGTATGAATCCTAGGAGATGCGGACATTCTCGTACAAAGCAACATGTCACCGAGAAATAATACGGTACAATACCCCCGGAAAATCGAAAGTCTTGGTCTTGGTTGGAAGCTCGGTAACACAAAAATGTCTTGGTATTCAGCGGCCGACCCCTTGGGATGGAAAAAAAATGCGGAAAGAATAAAAAAGCGAGGGGCGCAAAATGGATGCTGAGAGAACCATAATCATTGGAGAAATGCTGGTAGATTAAGGAAGATTCCCTAAGGTGACCAAGTTTTTCAAAACCCTCCCCCATTGCTCCTCATGAAGCTCATCTCTTGGAATGTGCGAGGCCAAATAGCCACGAGCAAGAATATTAAAAAACATGATTCGATGGAATAAGCCTATAGGGTCTATCTTCGAGGGCAAATGCTGTGATGTTGTGTTGGAAAAGATCCTAAATAAAATGCGAGTCGGTACAGCCGATCGGTTCCGTGGATGCTTACGGGAGCATCGGGGAGGGCTAATACATCATCTCGAATCCTCAGGTCACTCAACCTATAGGATTTTCCGCCTCACACTTAGTCATTTTAGGCTACTTTCCACCTAATAGGGACCAATATCCATGGTCACCTTTCCAATGTGTATTTCCCACAAGATCTCCAAAAATAAGTTGGATCTTAGGATACTCTAACGACTCTTAACTCAATCGGAAGATTCCCCTTATGGATTTGCGGTGGGGACTTCAATATGATCCTTTGCTTTGGAGGAAAAAACGGGGGAGGAGAACGAGGCTCCAAAGGGAGACGACATTGGCCAGAGACTTCATCCACGAAGAAATCATTTAATGGACCTTCGAATTCTAATGGGATATATACTTGGACCAATAAAAGGAGGGGACCATAGCACATAGCTTCCGGTGGATCGTTTCCTTATATTGGATAATTCATTCGTACGGGGTGGGGACTTTCATGCCTCTGTCATGCCCCCGGAGTGGGCTGGGTCAGCCCATATTGCTACGGTGGACGCGTCAGGAGTTCTGGAGTGCAATATACTTTTTCGCTTCGAATCATTACGGTTCTCTCATCCAAATTTCAAAGAAGTAGTAAAGGATGTTGGAATTCTTTCATTCCCCCACAGGCAAAATATTCCAATTTCAACAAAAACTAAAACACACTCAGAAACAAGCTCTCAAATCTTGGAATCGCAATCGGTTTGGCAACATTTTTGAACATCGAGAGGGCGGGCAACTAGTGAAAACATTGCAACATTGTATCATCTCTAAGGGGAGAGCGAAGATAATACTGACAGGAGCAAGTCCTTCCGACGAATCGAAGAGCAGAGGCTGAAAGAATCTTTGTGGCGTCAAAAATCAGGGTTAGATGGCTTAAGGAGGGAAAAGAATACCAAATTTTCACGGATCCACTATTCAAAGGCGAATGCACAACAACATCGCCTTTATTAACAATCAACAGAGACGAATGGAGTTGCATGAAGAAATGGGCAGGAATTCAAAGAATACTTTCGGGGATATTCTTCCGGAAGCCTCGAGGATTTGCGAAGTCGACCATACATTCAATCAACAGCACATACCAAAAAATCATCACGGAGGATCTGTGACCAAACTACTACAACCGGTTCAATGCGGGAAGTGAACGCCCATAGCCAGCACAGGGATAGCAAAAGCGCACGACACGGTGGCTTTCTGACCAAACTTCTTTTATAATTTATGGGAAATTATCAAAACAAAGGTCGGGAACTTGTGGAGGAATCATGATCGATGCATTGGATTCTTCCTCCTTGAACGCGACCTTCATAGCGCTGGCCCAAAGTGGAAAGATCACGACACTCTTGACAAATATAAGCCCATTGCACTCTGCTGATGTCATATGTAAACTCATCTCTAAAGTCTGGCGAATAGGTTCAAAAACCTCTTCCTCTCCTCATCTCTCGCCGAACAGAGATAAGGTTATGTGAAGGAGCCCAGCAGTTACGGATGGTATAATTCTCTCCCCGCAGAAGTGATCCACTCTCTCAAGATTCTAAAAAAACCGGGTATGATTCTCAAGTTAGATCTCTCTAAAGCTTTCGACAAACTCGGAGGTTGGAATTATATCAATCGAGTTTTATTAGCATTTGGCTTCTGTGCTACTTGGACACGTTGGATAATGAACATATTTCCTCACCAGTTCTCCATCCTCCTCAATGGTTCTCCTTCTTCGCCTTTCGTCCCTCTGGTAACGGTCGTCAAGGCAATCCTCTTTCCCCATTCACTCTTTGTACTTATGGTGACAGTGCGGGTACTTCTTCTTCATACCACTATCTCTTCTCATTCCCTTAAGGGCCTCCCTTCATGGTCAACCCCCCATCTCTCATCAGCGTGTCGATGAAAATATGTCTTTAGCCATCCTTTGGTTAGAAGCCTCCACCTTCAAGTCCTTGATTAATCTCTTCTAGGACTTCTAGTGCCACCACCATCAACGCTTCCAAATCTCAGCTCTTCTTATTCAATACTCCCATTTTCACTCGAGAGAAATATGTGAGGAATACGGGCTTCCCAATAGTTGTGCTTCCTTGAGGAAATATCTTGGAGCTCCTCTCTTCGACTGCCTTTATCAAACATGCTTCTGGAGAACCCTCCTTGACAACTTGAAATCAGCCTTTCCTCTTGGACTTGCGATCGCTCAACACCTTGTTGAGCATATCCTAATCAAATCCATTCTCTAGGCCATGCCTTTATGCTTATTCTCTATACGGCAGCCCCTAAAGCTGGGTTCTCAAAAAAATTCCCAATCTTCAAAGAGAATTTCTGCGGGCTCCCTCGAGCCTAAAAAAAAAATGGGCTCTTGTTAAATGGTGAGTACGTATTGCGAAGTACGCGGGGGGCTTGCGGTACGGGATCCCCTTCACGACAACAACACTGCATGGGTGCTCGCATATCGGTGGGCTGGTTCAAATCTCATACCCACAGGCTCGTCTGCGGCATGCCAAATATACTCCGGAGTAGTCCTTTAGGTTCTCATCCATATCGACACGATTACCCTGGATCTTTGATGCGGAACGCGACGAAAAGAAACACATTGATTTCATTCAAGAGCATAGTTTACGGGAAATCCCATTACGGAACCTCGGCGAGATTGCGGGAAGACTCTTGGCAAAATCTCCCAAACTCACCTCTCTCTTTCTAGGCTTAAATGAGTAGCTACAATGCGGGATAATAGTCAAATCCTCATCAACAATTTTTTGGCGGCCAGTGATATCTCAAGGCTTTCATCTTTGGAGGTCTGCTGAAGCACAGCGACTAATTAGCCGGAAAACTTGAAGAA
The DNA here is from genome assembly GCA_034641835.2 of Pinus albicaulis. NCBI lineage: Eukaryota > Viridiplantae > Streptophyta > Pinopsida > Pinales > Pinaceae > Pinus > Pinus albicaulis. The sequence continues at coordinate 1,174,318,461 of CM076572.1, read as the reverse complement.
ATAGATCGAGAGCTCAATCTCGGGAAAATTAAACTCTGATCGAAAAGGTAAAGTTAGATGGGGCTACACTCCCAAAGGTATATTTCACTACCAAGGAATCATACCAACCTCTCTATCTGACCCACGCGGATGTGAGACCAACTTTGGGACCGGATTTGGAAAGCAAGGCTTGTCTGGCCTAAGGTTTCTGCAACTACTACGCTGCTAAGCAAACAACGAGGATCCTCACTTGGGATATCTACAAAGAAGGATTTACTAGCCCTTCCATGTGTCCAAATTTCAAACTTCATGCGAGAAACCATTACACATCTCTGGACACTTTCCTTTTCTTTGATCGACTTTGGGGAAAATTGCTCAATGCAACGAGAATAAAGGTCGATGTGTAGGATACATTGTCAATACCATATGGAAATGGCCTCGGAATCATTCCAAAGTCTGTATCTTAATTCGCTTTCTTGAAATTCCTACCGGGTTTTGTCCTATTGGATCATTTGGAAGGAGCGTAACAACAAGATCTTCAAAAATAACATCACACCTCTTGATATCTTGTGGCTTCATCCCAAATAGTATCTTCAAGAAACTTTGGCTCTAAGACAATGGCAACATTCGGAAATGCCTAATTCTCCCAGAGATATACATTTTGAAAACTTGGAACTGGACAACACTTTCCCAGCCCAGAACAACTCCAAACCCACCCCTCTGATAGGATTCCGCCCCATTCTTGGTCTCCTCCTAGCCACCTCTCTCATTCAAATTGAACTTTGATGGAGGCCATGAGAGTAATCACGGCCCCTCACGGGTTTGGTGGTATTTGAGAGATGATGAAGGTTCAACCTTGCACATTTACCATGGTTCGCTAGGCGAGAGAGGAGATTCTAATACTTGTGACCGGACGGAAGGACGTTGTGGAAAGACGCATATGCATAGCGACGAAAATTTTTCCCTCTTGAGATATGAGGGACTCTCAAATTTTAATAAACTGATCAATTCAATCTCGCCTAGGTAGCAAATCGTGCAAATCCCGATTGGCGGCTTCTAAACGATTGAGACAATTGAAGATTAAACAAGGGCCCCGGGCATAAACTTCAAGCATGCTCAGGGCGTCTGGGTTGTTAAGGTGGCAGACAGGGTTGGCTAATCGGGCGTCGATCAGCGACTCCCATTCTTCTCTGGTCCTTTGGTGGTTCCAATGACTTACAACTCCAACAAGCGCACTCTCTGGTGCAAGATCTCTCTCACGGATGCGGGTGAGTATCGGCGCTCGGTAAGTTGGTGACTTGGTGAGCGGCGGCGGTTCATCTCCACCGCCGTCATCCTCGCTTGATGTGGGCTTTTGTTCTCATTCCTGTGCTTATTGCTACGTTAATACAGCCCGCTTCTCCAAGCTATCTGATCTGGGCACTACCGTTATGGCGTCCATTCGGAATCTCCATTGTGCTCTCCACTGCATACTTGTTGCTCCTTGGTACAGAGTGTTGAGCCTTGTCTTGCTGACAGGAAACGTTGCGTTTTGAGTTACTGTGTTTGATCTCATGCTCGGTGACAACCCCTATGAAGTTCTTGACAAGAAAGGGCGGGAGCTATGTTATTTTGAGAGACCTTCAGAATACATCTCACAGAACACATCATCTGTCGGAATGTCTTACGCAACCTCTACTTTCTGGGTGAAATCCCCTCTGTTGTTTTCCCATCTTAAAGCCCCACGGTTATTAATGTGTGCTCCAAAGAGACATGTTTCCCATGTACTCTGCAAAACACTGCCACATTTTCACCCCGAAATCCTCTAAAAATCCCTACACCTTTGTTTCCCAAGTTCCCCCTCCATCTCACTGTCGTTACCCCATCTAGCTTTTTAATTTCATGAAAATGGGTTAAAAACCCACTTTAGACCTTATAATAGGCCTCGACCTCTCGACCTTCGTGCCTTTTTCTCTTCATATAACCCGGTCTTTGTGACAGCGCTAACCCCGGCGCTTTTGATGTTCATGGGCGCGATTACAGCGAGTACGATCTGCCGCGGATCGAACGATCGCCGCCCGACCTCCGTCGTTTTCCTCGTTCATCACCTGTCGCCGCATCTCCTGGTTCATTTTTTTGAGTCGGATCGGTGGTGCGGGCTGTCTGCCACGCGGACCCACACTTCGCACTATTCCCGAAATTGCTGGTTTATTTCGCCTTTAGGCGGTGGCGGTTCCCCAACGGCTAGCGATTCCCTCGGCGCCTATGCCATCCTCTGTACGACTTAAAAACCGCCCATCCCACCGAATTAACTCCATCCATTGCGTGTTGTTGTTCGGACGAGGATACCCGACAAATTTCCGTGAGCCGGGGTCCGTCCGGAGCGGGCCCGTCGGCGGCTATGTACGCTCGTCGAAGGTGCACGTGTTTAATGTAGTTGCACACACGATAACTCGTAGCCTTGTCGCCCGTCCCGTCGTGTTTCCTACATCGATCTCCGTCAAGATACGACGGTCCCGGTTCGTTTTCCGTGTTGACCACTCGCCATACTTGGGTCCCGCCACGTCATCTCCGTGCAACCTTCGTACAATCTTCATCCCATTCATATTTATTCGTGTAAGGGAGCCATTTTCAATGTTTTTCGTTGAAATTTCATTTTCTCACTTTCTTGTTGTATTCCGCCACCTTTTCTCCATGCCATAAGATATTTCACTTTGTGTTCCTACACAATTCGTTGTATGTTAGATTCTGCATGCATTATTCCCCATCGTCTCCATCGTGTGCCACCCCATGTATGTCTTCTCAACTAGTTTTCCTATTTTGCGGGGGTTTTCAACAAGAATGACCACCATGATCGCAATCTCTGTCACGGTGACGAGAGGGATCGAAGAAAACCATGTGCGAGAGGGTGACACTCGAACTGATGTTATAGGAAATGTGCGGAGGGTGTTTGCGCCATAAATTCATCAAAGGATAGAGGGTTGAAACTCCAAAAACCCTCTTCGGGCGCCATTAAAGCTCGAATTCACGGCGGAGAGCTCGAGGCAAGAAATGGAAGACTTATAAGCTTTTGCGAGGATTTTTGGGAGGAAAAAGTACAAATTTATGAAGACCGAAGTGGATCGCTAAAGACGGTCCAATGCTGATAACTATATTATCAGGGGTTTCGTATTAGCGAGCATTCTTCCATGAGAAATGACATGAGTATAATTTTCGATCTACATTGTGTCCAAATAAAGGTTTATGCCCTTTCGGTAGTCCTACACTATCGAGAAGCATTTGTTACACACGGTATGGAGACCTAACATCATTATTTCACCGGTTGTCCGATCGACGAGAAAATGGCGGTAGTGCTACGGCCAGTGCAGTAAATGCACGGTTAAAAGCGAGAATGGGTTGCGGCCTTCCTCCTCTGCGAGCGTTAATTCTTCATTAAATTCTTCACCTACCTCTTTTTGCCTCTGTTTCTCCTATAAGAATCCGAGAAGAACATATTGTTGGGGTTGTTGTTCGATTGTTCGAGTGCATTGTTGTTAGAGGGATTCGATCGACTTTTAAACAGGTCTTGGGAGGAGTTACAAAGTAGTTTATATGTAATAGGCTAGGAGAAAAGTTTGGATTGTATTAGCCATTGGGCTTATTGTACATATTTGGTTTGCATCAATTAGTAAAGCACATTTTTATGGAATCTTTGGTCTATTGCTATTGGTGATGTTTTCTAACTCTTGTTGTACATTTTCTGTCTTTGTTTCATGTTCTTCTGGTATTGAGCAACGGAAATTATGACATAGGATTCACCCTTGTTGGGTGCCCTACGTTCTGCTCTCTACCTTTAATGTTTTCTTCTTCATGTGCTCTTTGAGAATTGTTTTAATTGATTGTGATTAGCAATGGATGATATTGCCCTCTTTGTCGATGTATGGATGAAATGAATCGGTTCTTAGATGTTCTTGTTGAGTTTAAGGTTTGGAGAGATTTGGGAACAATGGGGATGAAATTTAACCCCTATCCACTAGGATGCTTGTGCGACCGATAACCTTCTCGGTCCGCGTTAATCTTATCTACTGTTTTCCTTGGAGCATGCTGAAAGCTGACCTAGAGGATTAAATGACCTGCGGTCCGATCTATAAGCGACCCCTTTGTCCTGTTTGAAGCGCAACTGAGTATGTCCAAACGAGTCTGAGTTAAATGACCCTGCGGCTTTGATGTATAGAAAGAAATTGAGTTGTTCTCTTTCTTTCACCTTCTTTCCTTAATTTTCCATCCCATCATCTATCTAGAAGATCCTCTAGTACTAGATAACTTGCCCTGCGAAAGCCTTGGCTGGTTATTTGCAAGTAATTCTCCTTTCATGACTCCATAGCCCAATGGATGGCACTTTCTTGACCTATTCCCCTTTAACAAACATCTGTTTGTTTATCCCTTCCTCCCAAAACCTTCTCGGTTTATGATCCCATAACCAACCTGACAACCAACCAACCAAATCATTTAAATCCCCCTTGTGCTTCATACCTAGCCTAATATCTCAATTTGGCTTTCAAGATATGCATTCTTTGTTTTAATAGAGAGAATCCCTCTCTGGACCTGGTACTAGATCCTAAGGTCTAAAAGTGGATTACGATGTTGTCTCATCTTTTGGTCTTGCCAATGCGGCAAAACATGGGAACCCCAACATGACAAGCGACTACGTGAGGAATAGACCACTTTTGCCCCATGCACAGATTGACTTTTCATTGATGATGGTGGATAGCATCATTTTAGCTTCAAAAAGAGATCGCATACATCACACAGCGACTCCATACTCCCCTATGATCCAAATACTAATGACTCACGGTGAAGACTGCGGCGGTTGAAGAGACCTTTTGTGACCTCTTGCGATTTAAAAACATGCTTCCATGCATACGGAGAAGATATGCCCCAATGAGTGAGAGCATATCACTGAGTTTCCCACACAAAATGCATAGTGGACTAGTTAAAAAACACGCCTATCTTTCGGTGAAAACAAAGGAACCCTTTACATCTCATCAAGTTTCATATACATGTGTGGAAATTTAAGAAGTTAAATGGCATGAAGAGCGCTTTGATGAAAATGTTCATATGTAACAATGGGGAAAGGCTAGAGATTGGTATGAATGGTTAGAACCACCAGAGTTTGTTTTCTTTAAAGGACATACCAAGTGTTTTACAAAAAATTGTAAAAGGAAACTCTCCATCCTTACCATGGGGCTGATCAATCTCGAGAATATCATACGGTACCTGTTAGAAATTGATAAGGATTTAGTTGGTATGCATTACGAAGAGAATCTGTTGACGACCATTCAAAAATTTAATTTGCATCTAGCTATCCACAAGAACACGGATGAATCGGTGAGGAAGAAAACGACGAAGACTGCGGGCATTCTTCAAGATGTTCACGAAAACTCGAGATGCTGATTTATCATCCTTATAGTTGAGGCTCAAGATGACATCACACTCAAATCCGATTTTCAAAGGAAACGAGAGAGCTACGCATACGCACAAGGAATACAAAACCATCTTACCCTTTGACGAAGTAGAAATAGATGGGATCATCGATAAGCAATGACCTACGAAATTTTTTACAAATTAGAATCCTTGCCCATTCATCGATGAGCTTTATCGTACGAGTTGAAACTCACATGTAAATGAAGATAATCTGCTTGTGATCCCGGTATATGCGATTGGTAACATTGCACACATTCATGATTCCCCTATTTTTGATCTATCGATGATGATGCTCTCCGAACAAAAAGATGATCTTGCCGGGTCATCATTAGTAGATTTATGGGAGGAGAATCAATCTCTTTCACTTCCGAGAGGAAGTAATGAGCCAATGCGGACTGTTACGACCTTTGATGAGGAAGGCCCATGACGATGTAATGGCAGATGAAAGGTGCTGAATGTTACGTGCCCTTTCCTGTCACCGGGTAGTGGAAACATTGATTTTCCTTTCAGAAGATAAAGAGAAAGATTTTTTGAAAGGGATGAAAATAAAGACCTTCTCCTAAAAAAAGAGGAAAGCAATGGAATATGCCCACCACTCCAAAGAATACATTGATCTTTTCTGAGCTCGGCCACGGATCGGAATATGTCGAGCTCCAAGAGGACATAGCTACGGTCTATGATGAGTCCTCTAGTTCAAAAAAATGAAAGAAAGGTGAAGGAGATTCTCTTTCCCAAGAAAGTCTTGTCCTTGATCTAGCGGAAGAAAAGGAAATCCCGATTTAGAGCACCCTTTACCAAATATTCATAGCCGGGTATATTTTCACAGTCATATGCACTTTTCATACATTTGAAAAAGGGATCAAAAGGTCTTGTTGAGCGATATTGCTGGAACGAAGTAAAAATTTCAAGGTTGTTGTTGTTGAGCGAAAAGAGTGGGAGAGTACCTTACTGCTTTATCCGACATGCTCAAGGGGTTGAGCAAAGGACCAGCCATGGGATCATTTTATGGATTGGTTACATTGGAAGACAATGTTTGTAAGCTGTCACTTGTAAATATTCCCGGTAAGTGGGGTAGGTAGGAAAAGCTCAGCCAGCTCGGTCTATGAGCATGTGGTTAGTTGTTTCAATTTTTGTCTTAGAATGTAGAGAAGAAAACACCTTAGATAGTCTAATCCTAGGGTAGTAGTGTGGGTAGAGAAACATATGAGGCCAATTGTCTAGTACGGTCTCATGGAGTAATGGGGTAGATGTAGAATAGGTTTATTTTTGTTTGTAAAAATAAAATGATGTAAAGGGTGCACCTTTAGCTCAAATGCCACCGAAGGGAAAATTGTTAGGATTGTAGTGAGGGTGAGTAGACTAGTTGGGAAACATGTTTATGTTGATGTAATATATTCATATTGTGCTTTCCTAATCAAAGAAAGGGAGATGTGCCAGCGACGGTGGCGGCCTACTCAAAGATCATTTACAGTTCCCTTGCCTCCTTCGAAGAAGCCATCCCCATGTGGAGCCACTATTAGCCCCTATGAAAATTCTTCGACAAGCAAGGCAGGGGCTATGACCAATACAGAACCTTGAGAATGCATCTCCCCTGAGAACACATCATCCTTGAATGTCTTACGCATTACTCTACTTTGTGATGAGAAATCCCCTACAATTTGTTTTCCCATCTTAAAGCCCCACTAGTTGTTAATGTGTGCTCCAAGGGAGACTTCATTTACCCCTTGTGCTCACATAAAACACCACATTTTCTGGTAAATCCCCTCTAAAAAATCCTACCCTTTGTTTCCCAAATTCCTCCATCTCCCTATAAGTTTTACCCCTTATAGCCTTTAATTTCATGAAAATGGGTTAAAAACCAGCGGACCTTGCAATAGGCCTCGGCCCCTCTCCCACGATAGCCCCCGCCTTATTTTTTTTCTCCTCATATAACCCGGTCGCTTGTAACCCAAGTGCTAACCCCAAAGGCGCTTTTGATGTTTCATCGGGGCGCGATTACGGTAGTCGATCTTGCACGGATCGGACGGTGATACGCCCACCACGTCAGCCTCGTAGTTTTCACCGTTCATCACCTGTCGCTTAAATCTCCGCGCGTTCATTTTCCGTCGGATCGGCGGTGTCGGGGCCCATCACAGCCACAACGGACCCCGCCACTTGCTATTCAGCGCCTTGTTTGTTCGCACCGCCTTTGGGCGACAGGTAGTTCCCCAGCGACCGATTTTCCGGCGCGACACTTCTTTCTCCCTGTACGACTTCAAAACCACCCATCTGCCATTCAACTCCATACATCATGCGTTATTGTTCGGACACGGATGCCCAACGAAATTGTAAGTGAACCGTCACTGGAGTACGGAGCGAACCCATCCGGCAACTATCGCTCGTCGAAGGTGCCACAATATTTAATGTAGTTGCACGCACGATAACTCATGTTATGACGCCATGAGTAACATTTCCACCGTCGATCTCCTGGGGATACGACGGTCGGTCGTTTTCCCGCCATTGACCATTCCGCCATCGCCTGGGTCCCCGCCACGTCATCTCCACGTGCAACAGCACGTACAATCTTCTATCATTCATATTTATTAGTCCAAAGGAGCCATTTTCAATGTTTTTCGTTGTTCATTTCCTCCCTGTGACTATATTCAACTGCCTTTCTCCCTTCATGAATATTTCTGTGTTCTGTAATTCACGATGTCGGTAGATGTGGTTTACCATCGTCTCCATCGTATCCGCCACCCACAGCATATGTATTCTCAACCGATTTACCAGTGCTGCCGGGGGTTTTCAATAAGGAATGACCACCATGATGCGCGATCTCGTCACGGTGACAGTGGAGGATCGAAAAACCATGTTCTTGTTTGTGTTCGTTTGATGTTACGAGGAAATGTGCGGAGGGTGTTTTAGCCATAGAATTCATCAAAGGACGAGTTGAAAACTCACAAACCATAAAGGCGCCATTAAGCTAGAATTCACCATTGAAGGCACAAAATGAAAATGGAAGACTTATGAAAGCACGCGAAAATTTTTAGGAGGGCAAAAGTACAAATTTGAAGACCGAGTGGATACGCTAAGACGGTCAATGCCTGGAAGATGTTATATTATCGGGGTTTCCATATCGGCGAGCATTCTTCCATGAAGAGGACACGAGTACGCATAATTTTTTCGGTCTACATTGTGTCCAAATAAATTTTTATGCCATTTGAGAGTCCTACACTATCGAAGCATTTGTTACAGTGTGGAACCCTAGCATCATTGTTCCCACCGGTTGTCCGGTCAGCAGTAAGCAGGTAGTCTTTTAACCCAGTGCTAGAGGTAAATGCACAAATTTAAAGAAGAATGAGTTGCGACCTTCCTCTACGAACGTTAATTATTCATTAAATTCTTCACCTACCTCTTTTCTCTTGTTTCTCCATGTAAGAATCCATAAGAACATGTTGTTGGGGTTGTTGTTCGATTTGTTCGATTATTCTTGTTAGAGGATTAAGTCTGTTGTTAAACAGGTCTTGGGAGGAAGTTACGAGTAGTTTGTATGTAATAGGCTAGGAGGAGAAAGTTTAGTTGTATTAGCCATTGGGCTTATTGTACATGACTAGTTTTGCATCAATTAATCAAAGCACATTTTACAAGATCTTGGTCTATTTCTGTTGATGATGTTTTAACTAAGTACATTACATTCATGCACTGTGTTATGCAGTAGGAAACGAGAAGTATGACATAGGATTCACCCTCTTTAGGTGCCCTACGTTCTTGCTCTCCTACCTTTAATGTTTCTGCTTTATATACTCTGCGAAATTTTTTTGAGTTGATTTAACCGATGTAGTGGATGATATTTCCTACTCTGCGATGTATGAATTAAATGACTCGGTTCTTAGATGTTCTTGTTGGGTTTGAGATGGAATATTTGGGAACATTGGGGATCGAGTTAGCCTTATCCACTAGGATTCTTGTGCAACATTTGACCTTCCTAGAATCCCTTTGTTAATCTTATCTTTGTTTTTCCCTTGGAGCATGCTAAAAATTTGACACCGGAAGTTAAATGACCTACCGGATTCGTCCATAGCTGACCTTTGTCCCTCTTTGAGAGCTACCTTTGAGTATGTCCAAGTAGGTCTGGGGATTAAATGACCTGCGACGTCTGTAAACTGAGAAATTGGGTTGTTCTCTTTCTTGCCTTCTTTCCTTAATGTTCCATCCCATCATCTATCTGAAGATCACTACAGTACTCGTCTTGCCCTGCGAAAGCCTTGGCTGGTTGTTTGCAAGTAATTCTCCTTTCATGACTCCATAGCCCAATGGATGGCACTGTGATACATTCCCCTTCTTTGAAACATCCTGTTGTTTTGCTCCCCTTCCTCCCAAGGCACCTAGGTTTATGATCCCGCAACCAACCCAACAACCAACCAAACAAATCATTTAAATCACCCCTTGTGCTTAAATACCTAACCTATTATCTCCAATTTGAGCTTTCAAAGATATACCATTCTTTGTTTAATAGAGAGATCCTCCTGCGGACCTGGGAGGGCTAGATCCTAAGGTCTAAAGTGGATTCCCGATGTTGTCTCATCTTTTGGTCTTGTGATCTGGCCAAAAACATGGGAACCCCAACACCCCGAGGTCTAATGTCCACGAGTCCTTCTTGCAATTACGGTCCTCTTTCTCTTGCTTTCATCGGTATCTCTTGCAAGTTAGAAACGAGAATCACATTTTGCTGATAAGCTCCACCTCTCTTGCTCTTCAAATCATGCCACGCTTGCGCCAAAGAATGCGTTGTGAATAGGATCCTCTCGTGGGCACGTGAATCACCGACTCTCCTTCCTCTGTTACGCCTCGTCCCCGGCTTCCTACGACTTGACCTGCTGGTCGCTTTCTGCATCAATTGGGGTCGTGGACGGGGACGAGGGTCATCCCAATCTTGTAGTGCATACACCTTTCCTCAGGTCCAAACTCATACGCCGTCTTCATTACTTACTTGCTCTCAATAATCTCAATTTCCTCGCCCTCTTGTCACTATCGACTTCGACCAGAAGTTTCCGCCGGTACGGTTATGGCTGCTCACGGGTGGCTCTTGAGCCGAGAGGAGGATATTATGTCTGGTTACCCTCATACTAACATTAGGCGAGTGATTACGAGTGGCCAAGTCACCTGGCAAGTGAGCCGGATGCGAGGTCCCGGTGTCCCTCTGGTGGTGACTCTTCAAGCAAGGATTTCCCTCCTCCGGATGAAAGATCCCTACCGGTATGTGTGCCCCATCGTCGAGGATGTGCATTCTCCTCTAATGATGTCTAATCAAGTTTGCGTGGTTTTTATTTTTGGCGGAAAGGAGGTTCTCCATTTCCATTCTTCTATACGGTCAGGCGATGTTCTATCATTCTCTCGCACGATGCTGTTGAAAATGCGGCCAAGATGATGGAGCTTAGTGAAATGAAGTCGCCTTCACTAAGTGGGCTGGGGAGCAAATTAAAACAAAGTCTGTTTTAGACTATGTCTATTTTTGAACATAGCATGGAGCATGGTCCGAGGGGTTGCCGGTATGTTGTTCTTGGAGTATTGGTCATGTTGGTAAAAGTAGATGGACCTCTATTTTGGACCCTGGGTTGGAAGTCTATTTTTAGTACACTTATCTCCTTAAAATAGAAGTCAAATATTATTTACCCTTAAAAATATTTGGACTCTAAACTTCGATTTACTCTCTTGGAACGCCGAGTTCGAGCCTTGGAAGTGGCTCATGCATCGACGGAGGAATTACGCTGTTCACAGGGTTTGGTGAGCTCATGCATGGTTGACTTGATTGGGACTTCGATTGGCGAAGTTTGGTGGAGTTAATGAGACGACTAGTGGAGTTGTGTTCGGTTTAATTTAGTTGGTAAGTTTGAGATTGGTTTAACTAGATAATCAACTAGTAATGAGTGGAGTGAATTAAATATTATTTAATTCATTAATTGTTAACTCATTATTCAACTCAAGAACACATGGGTTCACTATAGTGCATGGACGATTCGGTGGAGACCGATGAAAGAGGTAGATGAAAGAGGTGGAGTTAGCTATCGGTGGCGACATCGGTTGTGCATGATTTGCACCACACTTGGAGGAATTTCCACATGATGATTGTGACTGTCCAGAAGCCAGAGTTCAGGCTTGGATCTCTGTTTAGGCAGGCCATGATTACGCAATAGAGGCAAGAAATTAGTGGTGATTTTTGAACGATGCTCTATTCAAAATCAAGCTAGTTTATGTGTAACTTAATGAGAAAGTACCGATGCTTGTGAGGTATTGTCTTGGGTTATTCCATGATTTGCTCCATTATAATATACACAATGGTTGCGGGTTTTTGGCTATAAGCTTTCCCCATACATCTTTTGTCATTAATGTGTATGATGAATGATGTGCTATACGCTTGTTTTATTTCATGTGTGATGATACGTTGGAAGAGATTATGTGTTGCATATGAATTCGAATTGATATGTGATCGGATAGTCTCGGTGGATAATTAATCATTATTAAGTGAATTTCTACATGGTATCGAACTGTTAAATAGATATTGATCATCAAAGTGATTACAAACATTTGTTAGACGAGTCGCATACGAGCCGGGTAACCTGCGGGTCCATCCTTTCTTTGAAAGGTGATACATCCGATAAATTCCCCTGCCGGTCGATCTACTGTGCTAGAAATAATTTGTTCTCACGGATCTAGAGCGGTTGAGCTTTGAGGTGGAATTGACGAATTTTGCGGCCCGAGTTTTGTTTTCTTGGTGCCGAGTTGAAAATGTCTTTCAACGGTTTGCGACTCGAATATGCTCTTGAAGGCGATTCGAATTATGTTGCATGGAAGGATTGCATGGAGGGCGGTGTTAGAATATTGCGAAGGAGTTCGTGAATACGGATGTCCAAAGGCAACGATCCTGGTAGAAGCACGGCAAAGAAGATGGCGAAATGTCGAAGGATCTATTGGAGGCGTAAGTTCATATTTATCCATTTTTGCATGGAAAGGCTTCTCCATTTTTAATGTGGAAAGCTTTGACGGATCTATTCCGAGTAAGAGCGACCAAGGAAAGCGGTGCTCAAAGATAAGCTTAGGAACATCAAGATGGAGAAGGCGACGATTGTCGCCAAATACCTCACGAAAGTTCACTCAATGCGAGAGATGAGGCAGGAAGTGTGGGTGTTGTCGAAGATGAGGACATGGTCGACACAGCTCTCCTTGGTATTTCGAAGGCTTGGCACTCATATCGAAGATAGTGTCGATGATGGGAAAATTCTTGGGGATGGGAGCGTAACTGGGCGGATCATGCGAGGAGGAGATAAGGAGGACTACTCGGGATGGATCTTCATCGAGGAGGCTGATGAAAGAATTGTGCTTTGGTTTCAAGAAAAATGGAAGGGTAAGAAACAGCCTCGTTACGGTGCAAGGAAAGAAACGAGGATATGGCAAAAGTGAAGTGTTTTCTTTGCCATGATCATAGACATTATGCTACCAATTGTCGAAGAAGAAGAAAAACAAGCAAGCGGGAAGGTCTGAGATGGAGAAACGACTTCACGGTTAAAGCTTGACTTTTCATTGATCGCATACTTGGTTTCAAGTGTGTTAGGATCGGTGTGGTTCTTGGACGGCGGTGCGTCATTTCACATATGATGGAAGATCGAAATTTTTTCTCGGATCTCGAGGACAAATATCTAGGTGTGCACATCGAGATGAGCGATGATGTTGAATGCGGTCTGGGGCGGTATCGGTGCCATATCCTTTCGGAGGAGCACGGTAAGCCCTTTGTGTTGAAGGATGTCATGCACGTACGGATTGAAGAAGAACTTGATCTACGTGGCGATGTTGGAAGATAAGGGGTATGATGTGGTCTTCGGCGAAGGAAAAGACATTCACACGCGATCGGGCTGCGGAAGACCCGGAAGATAGAGTTCGAACCAAGAACCTTTATCGATTGCGGGTAGATGGGCGCATCAATGGCATGCGAGGCGGGAGAAGTGGGCGGCCGGGATGATGAGGGCGGCCTTGGCACAAGGATTGGGCCACCTTCACCATGGAGCTTTGAAGATCTGCAGCCAAATTTCTCTTGGACTTCTAAGGGCACTCTTGCGTAGTCGAATCGATTACAAGGAGTGTACCTTGGAAGTATGTGAAAGCCACCTTTCACGAAGGATATTATTCTGACGATGTGAGAGAGTTCACACGGACGATGGCGTTACTTTCTCGATTTAACTTCGATAATAAACACAAATGTTATGTGATCTTTGTTGATGATTTCTCTCGCGAAGTGCGGATATTCTTCATGCGGAAAGAAGAGTGATACATTCGCGAAGTTGTGAGTTTAAAGCAGTCGAGAAGGAGTCGAGAAGAAGGTAGGTACTCTAAGGAGTGATAACGGTAGTGAATTCATCTCGGGCCGAATTCAAGGAGTTACTGCGGCGCGGAGAAGGGATTCGGAGAGAGCTCTTCGCACCCCATAACCCACGGAAGAACGGGGTGGGCCCGAGCGAGGAAAACGAACGATCGTGGATGCTGCGCGGGTGATGTTGCATGATCGAGGAGCCTACCCCTTCACTTGTGGGTACAGAGGCATGCGATACATCGGTGTATGTGCGAGCAGATTGTCCTCACAAGGTTCTTGGCCGCGTGCACGGAAGACGATAAGCAGAGGCACGATATTTCCCATTTGCGGATTTTGGTTCTCTGTCTGCACGTGTGCAAGCGAAGGATGCGAGAAGGAAGGCTGGATCCGGCCCAGGGCGAGGTTGGAATATTTGTGGGGTACAACGATACACCTCAAAACTATCGGTGTATTTGTCGACATTCGAAGAGCGTGCGACGGGATATCAAGTTTCGGGAGGAGAAAGCCATGCGGTGTTCGCTTGAGAGGGAGCTACGCACTGCATGCGGATGAAGAGGTGTTAGTTCCTAAGGAGAGCCCGGATGTGGTCCGGCCACAATATGAGATTCGGAGGTGGAAGAAACCACCGCATGGACACTTGACCATGAAGGCGCATGCGCACTACGAGCGGCGGCGGCAGGATGCGAGAGAAGGTTGTGAGACCACCTAAAGCACGGCGTGACCGAGCGGGTCACGGTGTTACCTTTGGATACATGGATCTTGTGAGTCAGTAATAATAGTGATGGTGCCAGCATCCTCACACGGGGGCGTCGTGGAGGAACCCGCATGGAGGTTGATGCCATGATCGAATAATATGATTCGATCATCGGGGAAGCAGTGCATGGGGTGTCCCAAGACCGGTGGGGAAATCGGTGGTCGGGTTCGCAACGATGGATCTACAAAGTGACGAGCGGTGATGGGGTGTGTGAGTACAAGGTGAGATTTGTGCTTGGTAGCTTCTCACATGTCGATGGGATCGATTATGTGAGGGAGACCTTTTTGTCGCGGTACTCTTCCATACGGACGATCACCACTCTTAGCGCGAGATGGGATGGCACATTCATCGGATGGATGTGAAGAAGCTGGTTCCTCGGTAAGGTTATTGAGGGAGGAGGTGCAACAAGCCGACCTAAAGGTTTCGAGAGATCATCGGCGGTGAGTCGCATGTGTGCCGACTCGAAGCCTTTGTGTGGGCTGAGCAAGCACCTCGTGCTTGGTACACTCACATGAACGTGCTTCCATGGGGCTTGGTTCTCCAAGAGTGAGGCGAGATCCTAACACAGCCACGGTTGTGGTGGAGGGGAAGCTGTTGATCATCGTCTTGTGTGTAGATGATCTGATTTTTATTTGACGATGAAGCCGGTTGATACTTTCTTCAAAGGAGGATCTTGCACGAGAGTTTGAGATGAAGGACTAGGGCATCCTTCATTATTTCACAGGATTGGAGATTTAGCGCGGCGGAGGAATTGTTTGTTTCTCGGAGGCAAGTATGCTCGGGGGAATTGGAGAGGTTCAACATGCAAAGTACATGGCTTTGTTGACGCACTCCCTCTTCTCGAGTGGTTGGAGAGGAGATCTTATGGTGGGTAGTGGATGCCAGCCCCATCTGTCAACGAGTTGGTGGGGTCGCTTATGTGTTTGGTCGATACACGACCGGAATGTATGCTATGCGGTAACTTGACTTTCGCAAGCTATGGTTAAGCCTGCAAGCTCTTTTGGAAGGAAACTGTGCCAAGCATGTATTGCGTTATATTAGAGGCACATCGGGATATGGTCTATGGTACAAACGGAGGATGGAGCGAAGCTCTCACAGCTAAACGCGGTACGATTGGGCAAGGGCCCGGCCCGGACCGAAGAGCACTTCGGAGGAGTTTTTCAGCATTGAGTCGACATCGGTTTCACAGTACGGCGGGGGAAGCGAGAGGGTCAGGCGGCACTCGGTTCAACGGAAGGCGGGTACATGGCGACTAGCTTGGGCCCCGCATGCGAGAGCTATTTGGATGAGGAGAATCCTGCGTTGGATTGTCGGGTTGCATTTAGAGCCTACGGTGATTCTTTGTGATAAACGAGTTGCATTAAAAATCTCGTAATCAGGTATTTCATGATAGGTCCAAACACATAAACATAGGTACCATCATATGGAGATTGTGTTCGGTGAGAGAATCACTTGATGCTTTCATATGTTTCCGGAAGGATCGAGGATCTTGAGCATCCTGATGAGCGCTCTTTCAAAAAACAAGTTCGAATTCCATAGAGCGGAATGGGGTTGCGGATAATCCATATCTTGTGAGGAGAGTGTTGAAAATGCGACAAGATGATGGAGCTTAGTGAAATGAATTCGCCTTCACTAAGTGGGCTTGCATGGTGGTCGGCACAAAGTCTATTTTTAGACTATGTCTATTTTTGAACATATGGAGCATGGTCCCGGGGATTTCGATGTGTTATTCTTGGAGTATTGGTCATGTTGGTAAAAATAGATGGACCTCTATTTTGGACCTATAGTTCGAAGTATATTTTGCCATTGCCTCTCCTTAAAATATGGAAGTCAAATATTATTTACCTTAATAATATTTGGACTCTAAACTTCAGTTTACTCTCTTGGAGCACTTGATTTAGAACCTTGGAAGTGGCTCATGCATGCAGCCAGAGAATTACGCTATTCTCTGGGGTTTGGTGGCTCATGCATGGTTGAATTCGATTGGAGACTTGAGTGTGAGAAGTTTGGTGGGTTAATGAAGGCAATGTGGTGGATTTGTGTTCGGTTTAATTTAGTTGAGCCCAAAGTTTGAGATTAGTTTAACTAGCTAATCAGCTAGTAATGAGTGGATTGAATTAAATATTATTTAATTCATTAATTAGTAACTCATTATTCAACTCAAGAACACATCGAGTTCTTCTGATTGTAGACGATTCGGTGGAGACCTTGATGAAAGAGGTAGATGAAAGGGTGGAGTTAGCTATCGGTGGCGACATCGATTGTGCATGAATTTGCTACACTTGGAAAGTTCCCATGATGATTTAACATTTGTCAAGCCAAGGATTCGAACCTTGGATCTCTATTTATACGAGCCATGATTGCGCAATAGAGGCTTGAGAGAAATTAGTGGTGAGTTTTGAACCGGTAACACTGTTCAAAACCAAGCTAGTTTGTGTGTAACTGTGAGAAAGTACGAGGTACTTGTGAGGATTATTGTGCGAGTTTGTTGCATGATTTCTCCATTATAATATACACAATAAGTTTGCAGGGTTTTCAGCTATAGCTTTCACCATACATATTGTGTTAATGTGTATGATGAATTGATGTGCTATTGCTTGTTTTATTTCCGCATGTGTGATGATGCGGGTGGAAGAATGTTATGTGTTGCATATCGAATTAATTGTTATGTGATCGGGATAGTCTCGGTGGATAATTAATCATTATTGGTAATTTCTCTGAATCTTTCTCTTTCGTCTAGCTGTCGGTTTCCCCTGCCGTGGGTGGCATACTGCTACTTGTGTCTGTGATCTGAGAGAAATGTGACATTAAAATGTGTCTATTTTTGGTTTGTTGTGGGCAACGTACGTATGTACTTGTCAACGGTTGGGAGTCATTACTTCCCTGCGGAAAGTTCAGGTCTAGTTATAGGTGTTAATTGCTTCCTTGGATCGACGAGGTCATGGTTTTGAAAGAACTTTTGGTCGGTATCCAACTTTTTTGTCTGTCGATGATCGGCCATTGTAATGTGCGAATGCACCGCATCCATGGGCTCGTTCTCTTAGGGCCACTTCCTCTCTATAATTTTATTTTTGTATCAATATAGAAGTGAACCGATTTAGAAAGAAAAAAAAAATTTAAAAAAATTAAAAAAAAAATGTTAATTTAAAATGTAATTTATGTTTCTATATGTAATAAGTACTTCATGTTCTAAAGGAAAATGCCGATTGAAGGTTTGAAAAAGGATTCAAGGTTCCAAAAGAAGCTGCAAAATTCAAGGTTAAAAAGTTCACAAATGTAAGTAATTCTTGAAAAAAAATATGTGGGGCTTATCTGTCCACTCAAAGAGTCATTTTCATGTTTATAAAAGGGCCAAAAATACACAAGGATATTTCATTTGCACTCTTATGTCCTCTCATCATGAGATTTCCTCTCGAGGTAGCATGAAATTTTGTTTACATCACACACACGCCAAAACGTTGATCTCGTTGTACTGTCCCCGAGCCCATGTTGTTAGCACGAGCATGCTACACATAGGAAGCATGCGGCCTTTGGTGGCTTTCAACGCACATGGGGCGAGTGGTATAGAAGTCAATTTTATCGATCGGTTGGTTTGAAGGTTCACTCTTCATCTGTTTCGGTCTACAAACATCTTCAACGGTAAGTTGAATCCTTTCATACCCCTAAAAATACATTGCATCAAGATATTTTAATGAAACAAATATTCTCTAGGAGTTTTGGCAAATTGTGGTTGGCTTCTAATTGTTAAGTTGCTACATCAAACCATATTTCTCTTCCTGCGAATACTTTTTTTTTCCCCAGTTTCATGATCACTTCCATCACTACACATCATTTTCTCACTCTCCTACAAACGCTAGCCCAATTATGATAATTTGGGTGATTTCCTAGCTAGGACTATGTTTGAATTTCTATCATTTCCCTCACTCATTTCTCTCTATCTCCTCCCTAAATATTTCTAAGACCCACCGCCCATCTCCCTTGATTTTCTATGCCCATCTTCCTTCCCTAACTCCCTCATTTTATCCCTTTACTCCTTTTCCCTATTTTTCCCTCTTATCCTTGAAGGTTTCATCGTGGAAGGGCGGTTCATCACCATCGGAGAAAAGAGTACAACAAGGAAAATATTTGAGGTTTAAAACCTTCCAATTGCAATGAAATCACTTCCTGCTGTTCCTTAGAAAATTCTGCTTTGAGATATCAATTGTTTAGGGTTTTGTGAAATAGTGGAGGAGGTAGGTTTTCATAAAGAAGCTACGGAATGTTTTGCCACCAATTTGAAAGGAGAAAAGGCCACCATTGCAGGGATTGATTTCATATTTTACGTTAGATGTTATGTCTCATGCTACGAATACCAAATCATGGTAGTGTTGGTTCAAAGGCATGAACCTGAACCTTGGGGAGTACAAACCCTATTTGAAATCACGGTATAAAGGAGATCATTCATGTTTTTCCATTTAGATATATCTTTGAGAAGATATGCACCATTGATGAAGGTGTTGGTGCATTAAGATGACTACCAAAACAATCCTAATACCTACATTAATTATCAACTAGGGTGAGCTTGTTTATTTCAAGAGTGTTCAACAAAGTTTATGCAAAAGTGAAAAATGGGAGCTAACAATTCGAAATCGTTGCAAGAAGTAGAAGCCTAATTATTGAATTTCAATCAAGACAGTTAAAGCAAACTTCAAATAAATTTAATCAATAAATTAACTTAATTAAACATTCTGTGGAACGCGTTAAGCAAGAATATAAAGAATTAAAATTACACACTTAACGAGAATCACTAATCAACATCTGCTGTAATCTATTTAATCATACAAGGGAATACGCAACAAGTTTGAATAATGAGTAACTCGTTCATGCTCTTGAAAGTGAAATTCTCAATGGTGATCAATCAAATAATATCCTCAAAATGAACAATAATCGAAATATTTAAATAACTACTGTTAAATGAAAGAATAACATTCATGCGGAAATTAAAAGTGATTAAGACTTTAAATCAATAGAAGTACAAACAACTCAATGTTGATGAGAAATTAAATCAGTTATAATTTTATGAAACACGGAAATGATTAATTGCAAAAAAGAGAAAATAATATTAACACGGAAAGAAGTAGAGCTCCTAGTGATCGGGCCTAGACCCTCAGTCTTTTCTAGAATGTCTTCGAACACGATTACGAAGGAACCATTATCACTTTCATTAAATTCAATGGTCCAGATACAACATCGATTTGAGAGTGAAAACTTTGTTGTGAAGGAATGTAAATGATACATAATTATAACAAACTCCTCTTGTTCTATTTCACCTATCGGTCTTTTATATCCTATGGAAAAACAAAACGGATAATAGTGAATCATGGGATCGGAAGATCTGAAAAGGATTTGGAAACTATCAGTTGAATTATAAAATAGGTATGATTCTACTCACTTATTTCTTTGGTTCATATCAATGAGACTTACAATATTTTCCCTTTCTTGGCCGTTGTTGTTCGATCGTTTGAACAACGGTTATTTGATACAGTTTTCACACTTGCATAAAAACAACGAAATTTAACTTTTATGCCAATAATCACATAGTTTGTTGATAATTAGTTTTATCCTTTGTTTGCAATTAATTCTTCTAGATTTATTTCCAAAAGTGAAGGTAAACACATGAACGTTATTAATAAATCTCGCTAATTATGAGGTAAAACGTGCCTTTTTCACTTATTTAATAGAAAGTTGTCCATGAATTTTTTGACATGTGAGGGCAGTTTTAAGATTGTATAAATACCACATTAGATAGCTCATGCACTTCACAGTGTGAAGTATCTCATTAATGCACAATTTCTTGTATAGAAGTGTGATTAAGATGTTTGAAAGGGTGCAAGTGAAAAACAAAGAGAATTTCCCTGGTCTCTTACATCATGGTTTGATAAAGGTCATAGTTCTCCATTAGTTGGCATAAAAGAAAATGACATGTGATTCCGCTTGTTTCGACATCTTTACAAATTCCTACACCAAGTTAGCAGGAAGACCATGTCTGTCTAGTGCGGAGGTTGGTGATGAGATCCATCATCGGGTACATGCAGAGGGTTAATGGTAACCTTTTTTTCCTCATTAAATCATATTTTCTTGCATTTTTTATGATATTATGGTCTTATGATGCTAGTGTGGAGGTGGTGATTGAGGCTAACACATAATTCAAGTACCTAACATAAGGTTAAATGAAAGAAAATAATGAAGATATGGCGTTTTTGTGAAGATTTTGTCATAAAGACTCGGAGTAGATAGCAAGGAGATATTATAGAGGGTTGTTGACCTCACTTAACTCCCAAAGGCATGCAAAGGGGATGTGATATTCCCCTCAATGGATTGAAATCAAAATGACAAGCAAACTCAAGACCAAGTGCACTCAAAGCCATGCTTCAATTTGGAGTCAGAGTGGACTCATCACCTATTTTCTAGGGAGTTGTTTAGTGACTACCCTCTGGGTTAAATAGAGTTGAAAGATATCATTAGGATTCATGTTTGGAGAAATACATTAGGCTCTTTGTTATTGTAATCAGTTTTTCAAGACTTTCATGGATGTAATGAGACTATCTTCATGAAATGAAATGAGTATTCGAGACTTTGCCTTACTAATTGTGTTCCCCGGAAACTGAGCTTGTGGTTTGGAGCCCAATCCGTAGCCTCAACCTCTCTTGTGTAATAATTCTTTCCTTTCATGTCATTTAGCTAGTTTTTCTTATGAATGGTTAGCTAGTTTGTTGGTATTTTCATTTACTATTTTAGTTTGCTTCCATTTTTCTTTTGATGTAGATTTGATGCCTTTCGTGAGGTAGTGAATTAGTGTTAACTCCATGAAATTTTGTTGAAGCCTCTCCCACTCTCACCTCTTGTCAATAGAGGAAGCTTGAGGAGGTAGACCTTCCCCCATGAATGAAATTAATTTGGTTGCAGAGTTTCTTAGAATATATGAGATTATAATAGATTTTGCTTTTACAATTTCAAGTCATATTTTCCACTCTCTCTTTATCATGAATTTTTTTCCATGTTATTGCATGAATAGGTAATTTTATTGCGGGGAACAAATATGCCATTGACCAGGGAAAGTCCAGCTTCGTCTCTCATCTTCCTTGACTCTCTGTTTAGCAAAATCACCCTTGACCTATTTTCGGATTTTTCATCCCTACCGTGAGCAAACCCTGAGGGTGCAGAACATACCTCCCAAGATGCTCGAGCTTGACGAGGGTAGAGCTAGATCCTATTCATATTCATCCATCTTCACCACATTTCTTACCCATTTTTCACCTCTTTTTGGCCTCAGATTTCCTAAGCCTTCCTTTCCTACTCGCAATTAAGGACTTCCCTATAGCACTACAAGAAACACATGGCAGCTCTTGGAAAAACACACATGGAGCCCCTCCCTTAGCCTAGAAACAACCATGGCCACCTTCTAAACCTACAAGAACCACTCATACACCTCCATCCTTGCCCTCATGTTCCAAGCCTTCCCTTGACCACCTTAGCACTTCCTTCTCTAGGCACCGAACAACAAACTTTCAAGCATCGTTAGGTCATGAATAGTTGCATGAATAAAATCATGATATATGGAGAGCATGGAAATGGTAGAGTGTGTTTAGCCATTTTCGACTAAGTGTGATTAAGTGGTTTCCTTTGTGTCATTTCAATTGTAATTTGCTTCATGCTGTAAGGTACCTAGGTTGCTTTAATTCTTAGCATAGTCTATTAAGTAGATTTCCTTTAATGCGAGTAGTTAAATGTGCTTGAATTTACTACGGTATAATTTTTGTACTTGATGATAGTGCCATGGCATGGAATCATTGGTGGCCCTAGGCTTAATTCTAGAAGTGTGACAAACTTCCTGCAAACCCTAGAAGTATCTCACTTTCGTAGAAACTCGAAGGATGACATGAGGAAAATGCATATGTTGTGTATATAAAACTTTGACCTCCAATTTTGTATGAACCCCGGGTTGATAAATTAAAGTAGGGTAGCCCTCGAGAGTTGCGGCATTCTTGGTGAAATACTAGGGCTAACAACATTTTGGCATCGTTGTCGGGAGGTGTCTATTAGATGCTTCGATTTTGCTTTAGCATTATTTTTTTGTGAATATTTCATATTGTTTCGGAGGAAATATTGAAAAAATAAAAAAATCTGATTTTCATGCCTCGTCGGAGTAGGGACACTTGGGAAAAAAATTTGCCTAAAACCCCCACATCACCACATGGCCACCTTCTCTCTTCTTAGGTGGTTGTTGAGATTGCACACCATGAGTGAGCCTTGTAAAAATTTTGAAGAACCTGTTAAGGAAGAAGAAGATATTTTTTTTTTTTTCAGCCAGGGACACAGCTACTGTGTTAACCATGGCTAACACTAAAGAAAGAGGAAGCCTTTCCCATTAGAAGGTAGATGTGGAAACTAGATGAAAAAAATTAGCCTCTCGGCTCTTCCACAATTTCATGGGCTTACCTGGGAAGGCCACCGGCATTCGTATTTGGACACATTTGTTGTCGCAGGACCTATGAGTATGCCTCGGATGATAAAAAATTGAGCTTCTTCAGCATACCCCTTAAGGATGCAACCTTATAACAGTTCATGAGTCTGCCAGATACGACATCCCTACACGAAGCACGGATGCGAGGGCCTTCAAAAAAAAATACGAGGGGACTACGCGGAAATTCGAAGGAAACTAAGGATGAGATATTTGGGATGAATCACTTTGAAGAGAGCTATGAAGAAGAGGTTTAGTTCAACTATAAGAAAACTAACTATATTCTTGATCTGGATCACTTAACTTGTGCTTCTACGAGGGATCAAAGGCGAGCTGATAGAAACCTTAAATATGTTATACGGTAGGGTCCCATGATTTGGAAGATTGGTATACCAAATGACGAGTAACATGCAACTTCGATCTTTGAGTCCTAGGACCTAGCCTGAACTGGAGGGATCTCTCTATTATGTACGAGATGTGTTCTTGTTTGCTTTTGATAGTTTATTTTAAACTAATTGTTAAGTGTAGAGGTTGTTATTGTTTTGGTTGGATAAGATGGTCAAGTGGAATAATTGGGTAAAGAGTTGTTTAAATCATTGGGCTTTTGTTGGGCGGTGTAATCTCTAGGATAGAATTTTGCTTCCCTAGAGCAGGTGAAAGACTATGCTACTATTTCTCCTAACTCGGAAGCAGAGATATACAAAAGAGGATTGGAGGAGCTTACTTGTTCGATTTGTGGAAATGACTCATCTTGTCAGCTTTTGTTGCAGCTTCAAATTCAAGCGATTTGCTGAGCTAAATACTTTCTGCACAGAAAAACAACACAAACGACAAAAGATGCAATAATATGAATATCTATTCAAGCTAGTTAGTATAAATCGATGAAAGCATAAACTACGTTCATCAGCAAAGATCTTACAATATAGAAAAATCAGTTAATATAGATGCATGTGGGGAAAAATAAGTACTCTTTATTGATGATAGAGAAGGTTACAAACTAGTATTTGATTTGAAGTGACAACTTCAGCAAAGTTCCCAAGTCATCCTAACCACATAAATCTCTCCGATAGCGACTTCACAAAATCAAGCTCTCAATTGAAAATTCTCATTTCTCTACTCAAATTATTCCTTCTCGAAACACTTAGATCTATGTTCAATTTATATATGAAGCTGTGTAGGTTGTTTTACAGTAATAGCTTTCCAAATAAATGAACATGTTTCATTCATGTAGATGTCAAATGGACATTTGAATCTGACTTGATACATGAACTCTTCTAAAGCCTTGTAAGTGGAGATTTCGGAACAATGAAATTCGCTCCCAATGTGACCAACACACTTGTGAATGTCGAAGTGTACAGGCAACCTTGCATGGATCTACCTACATATGCAATGCACTTAGGCCCCTTAGGCACTGCGTTCTTGAGCTCTCATATGCTAAATAATAATCTTCCAAACCATGGAAACCTTTGTGATAAGTATTGCTTGATTTGTCTTGTTTCTTGTCTTAGGGCATGCAACAAGCTGAAATTATGAGGAATGATAGACCCTTGATCATTGGTCTTGGAGATGATGTCCGATTAACGAGGTCATTGGGAATGGTGCCAAATTGACACATAACAATTTTGTTCCCCCCTAAAACTTGAGATCCAAATAATAATAACATTTGATTAAGATGATTTACCTTTGTGATGAACTTGAAGCAGCTGGTGGTCACCTACATCAATATTACAATACATTTCATCTGTGGTCTCCTCTATTGATCATAATTGTTGAGGGTAGGTATTTCCATTCCAACACATAAAACAATCTAATAACATGTGCATAATTAGGAAAGTCATCTACATTGGAATATTGCTAGATGCGGAACAACCTCTGAGATATAGGCCATGTTTGGATGACAATATGTATATGGGTCACCATACGGATGATGTGTACAACAATCTTGAAATACGTGGCCGGGATGAATGAAACTAGATCTTCGGGTCTTCTTATCTCCCCTTCACTCGATCATTCGGGTACAAGTCTAACCATGCGAATATATGATTTGTCGTCAAACATGGAAAGACATAGTTTGATTACCGACCAATAAAGTGAGATATTAACGATGAGAAGAACCACCATTAATGTTAATGGCCCTCAAGGTCTTTATGACAGTACATTTTGTGAGGTGAATAGATGATTTGATATCGAATGCAAAACAAAACCTTTCGGTCGAAGATGCCGGAAAGCGAGGATCTTATCCAATCTTGTAACAAGCCTCAGCAATGTTGGAGATAAGTGTTTCTAAGGGTAACTTCTGGATATTGATTTTTTGTGGGAAGGTACGCTTATTTGCAAAATAGGAGTTACTGATTTCGAGACAAGGGTAGCAAGCTTGATATAGAAATTTTAGGGATGATGGTCATGAAAATGAAGGATCAAACGACGAGGAAATCCATCCATAGAAATGACGCAATCATGGCCCCGAAGTTCGGGGGAAAAATCGGGTTTAGAGCTCCCAAAATGCAAATGTTAACTATGGAATGGTAAAAATGAATGGTGAAACTACTTTTTATAGTCATTCATTGTTTACCAAGTTAAATTTATTGTAGCTATAGTTTTATTATGTTTTTGTCATGAAACAAGTATTTTTAATCCATTTGATGTTGTTACTGAATAGGAAATACAACTAATGAATAGATTAGTCGTGTAGATTTATTCAAAGAATGAATTGACCACAAAAGCATACTTTTTCTCCTTATTTTTAAAGCTTTGTTAAAAATAGAAAAATGATTTGAAGTGCACTTTTATCTCTTTTTTGAGCTTTGATAACGATGAAGAACCACGAAGGTATTCTTTCGACTCTTTGCGGACTCGATAATGTGAAAAGATTGTCAAACACTTGTCATTTCGAGCTCATTCGTCAATGAATTGATATCTACTCGGTATAAGTTTAACCCTTTTCTCGACTTGGGTGGATTATTTACGAAAAAGGAATACCTTGGTTAAACATGACCAAAAGTTCTCTTATATGTTATTTTACACTTTTCGGATGCGAGTGACAAATTTGTGAAAAATTACTTTTGGGTTCTCTTTCGTCACTCTTTTTCGGACTCTCCCTAAATATGAAAAAGGACCATGCTATCAACATCATTAAGCTCGTTAAAAATATAAAATAGTGATGGGCTTGTCGATCATGTGAAATAAACCGGAGATTAGGTTCGATCCCCCAGGTAAGGTCGCCGATTTGTTGGGCGGTGTAATCTACGGATAAGTGTACTTCCTAGACGGGTGTTAGTTTTAGAAAAATAGGTGAAAGACTATAATACTATTTCTCCTAACTCGGAACAGGATATACGGAAAGGGATTGGAGGCTTACTTGTTTGAAGTCACTTCCAAATGACTCCTTGTACGTTTTGTTGCGAAGCTTCAAATTCAAGCGGTTTTAATGAGCTAAGTAGTTCTGCTGCAAAGCTTTCTTTGAAACAACGAGAAGATGCAATAATATAGATATATATTCAAGCTATTTAAAAAAACTAAATCGATCAAGCATAAACTACATTCATCGACCAAGATCTTACAATATGGAAAATCAAAGTTAATATAGATGCATGTGTAGGGAAAAATAAGAAGTACTCTTTATTGATGATAGAAGGAGAAGGTTACAACCTAGTGACTAATTTGAAGTGACCTTCCGACGAGTTCCCAAGTCTCATCACGGCCCATAAATCTCTCCGGCCATTGACTTCACAAATCAAGCTCTCAATTGAAAAATTCTCCAACATTTCTCTACTCAAATTATTCCTTCTCGAAACACTTAGTCTGTGTTCAGTTACTAGATGAGCGCAGAGTTGTTTTTAAATCAACCTTTCAAAAATAGGCAAGACATGTTTCCATTCATGTATGTGTCAAGCAGAGACACTTGGATGCGAGAAGCTTGACACATGTGAACTCTTCTAGAAGGCAACGGCCAGTGGAGATTCGAGAACAATGAAATTTCGCCCCAATGTGACCAACGCACGTGAATGTCGGGAAGTGCTTTTAAAGTAACCTTGCATGGGGCTACCTGCATATACTTGTACATGGGCTTGGAATTAGAGCTTGTGTTGGTGAGCTCACATATATGCTAAATAATAAACTTAAAACCATGAAAAACCTTTTCTTGATAGAAAGTCTTGCTTGATTTGTCTTGTTTCTTGTCTTGGGGCATGTAGCAACTGAAATGATGGGGAATGATAGACCCATCGATCATTGAATGCCCAGAATGATGTCAGTTAGCAGTTCATTGGGGAATGGTGCCCAAGTTTCCTCATGTCTGTAGATCAATGAGGAAATGCATTGAGTTTCTAAATGATGAATCAAAGTGCATAGCGGAGACCAATCTAGTAAGGTTAATGGATCCTTGAGGTAATGTGTGAAATGGGGTGGACATCAAGTTTGGGAAAAAGAAAACAAGGTAGCACAAAGAAAGTGAGTATCCTTTGTCATTGCCCATGAAAAAGATGGTCTTAAAATATGATAAGAAAAATATACTAAGCATGAGATAGGAAAACCATTTACTCGATGATAATGTGTAAACAAATAAATATCCCAAGGTAAACATTCCGGTGGAGAACATAGAAACCATAAGATCTTATCTAACTTTAGTGAAGTTCACCTTGAAATTAGAAAACATATAATGTGACACAATAAATTTCATCGATTGAAAAGAGACTCCTAAACATTGTTGATTAAGCTACAAAGAACTCTGAGCAAGGCGATAGGCATGGGCAAAGGGCAAGATCAGAACAAGACCTCTTTGACTTAACCTAGCAAACAATACTTCAAAGAGAGGTTTCAGAATGAAGGTTCGGATAGTTTCAAACAAGCGGGCTTACCATGAATCATATTTTTAAACCAGCATGTTAATCCATAGATGAAACAAACATGCATAAGGAGCTTGAAGAGGTGGCTAAGAATTCTTCAAACACACTCGTGAGAGAAAGGAAAACATTAAAGGCCATAACAAACGGAGGTTAAGGTTCTTCAAGGAGAATTTCTCAACCTATAGTTTTCCCATTTATATCAACAAGGAAGGATGAAACATAATGACAACAGAAAAACATGAACAAATTAAGAGTACATCACCATTAATCAGAAGTTAAGAATCTACAAGCAAACTTCTCCATCATCGATCCAAGCAAGCCCATTCATCGACTTCACAACACCAATTTATTCTCGAAGCTCATAAAAAAACCATGTATTGCTCTCAAAGCTCATCAAATGCCAACATTTACAATGAATCCACTCATGCTCTATTTAAATCGAGAAAAGGAGGAAAAAACCTAGATGAGGTTGTAAAATGTCAAAATCGCTCATAAATGTCATTTATTCCTAGAGACCATGCGAGGCCCAAGGCACAAAATATCTCTCATGAAATAAAAGTTAGAATATTACTTGCCTAATTATAGAGTGATTTCTTTTCAAAAAACACTTAAAAATTATTTTGCAATAAATTAGTTTGTTTTGTTGATCTCTTTCATCCAAAAAACATTAAACGGTCCATTTACCCCGATTACCTTCAACGAGAAAATAGGTCTTTTGCGACTAAGTTTTTTCACCCTTTCTAGATGTCGATTTAGCTCTGTGATGGCTCGCTAAGTACAATGAGTCTAGTTTCAAAATTGTTTGCATTTTTGTAGATCCAGCTCCTATAATAGTCAAAAATTCAAAAATCCCCAAGAAGCTGTCATTTGTGACCTTGGGACCCAAAACGATGGTAGAAAGGTGAAAAAAATGAGTTTTTTACCTTTTGAAATCAAGCTTGCTCCAAATCATCTAAAGCATTGAGAATAATGTAATAAGTGTGAAAATCCAAAAATGTCAATTTATCCTCCTGAAGATGCTCCATGTGTTGGCGTAGTGCAGGTGGTATTTGCGCTAATAATTTAATCACAAAAACAAGAATTGGCCCAAAATTTCTCAAAATTGGTGGAGACCTTCAGCAAGGTGTGTTGGACAATGGCAGAAACTTTAGACAAAAATCAAGGTTGTGATTCTATTTTTCCTCCTTGGGGTTTGAACTTCAAGGAGAGCTTCCTTGAGTTTAGGCGAGCAAGCTTGTGCTTCCTTGCATGGTACTTTGTCATTTTTTTTTAAGGAAGATTAGGACCCATTTTTATATTCTTGAAGTGATTGTGCTCATAATTATAATATTGAATGATGTGTTGGGACATGCCAAAATACCTCTCCCCACTCCTTGATTTGTGCATCCTTGCTTTGGATTATCAATCTAGTGCCATTTCCTTATCTTCAGTCACTTTCTGGAGTCAATGAATTGAGGTTTTTGAGTAGATAGTTTTCTTTTATTACCTTTCTTAACTTGGTCCATCTTCTCTTTCCCTTGTCAAGCCTTGGAATGGATGCGAGATGGCAGGCCCCTTTCCTTTTGGAGGTAGCAAACACTTGCCTTGGTCCTCTGTGGTAGGTGTGTGTGAGAGAGGGAGTGATGGTGGTTTTGGAATTTTTTTCATTATGGATATGACCTTTGGTGTTGTCATCGGCTCCTTCACCTTCACTATGATCCTCCGCTCGGTCATCTTTTCGTCTGTTGGATTGCGCCTTCTTGACCTTCAACACATCACCATCGTTACCCTCCTTGCTACCTTTTATCACTGTGACTTTGGTCTTCATTGTTAATATCCAACCCTGCAATTGCTTCTGTTTTGGTATTGTTCATCACCAGTGCTATTTGTCATCTCTGCTGCTTCTTTATCATTCTCATTGTCACTAAGAGGTTGATTAGTGTCATGAATTTCCATGACTTAAGCTGTCTTAGTATCATGTTTCTTGCCTTTCTTTTTCCTCATGACTATCCTATTAGTGTCATTTCCTTTCCTCTTTATCCCCTTCATCAATGTGTTTTTGCCTCATCATCTTCTTCCATGTTGTCCATACATCCTCATCTATGTATCCTTGGTTTCCAACATTGTCATCAAACTCATATTCCTGTGATATGCTTGCTCCCATTTCTTCTTCATCTCCTCTGACGTCACCTCTTCCATGGTGGCGAGGATTTTGTTCCCCATCTTTTGGCTTGTCAACCTCATCATTTTCCTCACTATCTTCTTGGTCATACTTTTTTCATACGCACCATCCTTTTTTACGCACTTGAGAGGCCGACTCATAGCCATCAAAACCATCCTTTGCCTCCTATTGATTTGTCACTATTTTTGTCTTCACCTCTTCTTGTGCTCATTTCCTTCTTCCTCATCATCATTATCCTCTGCTCTTCCTCATTAATCTCTGTCTCTTGCCTCACTAATTTTTTTTTTTCATCTCCAATTTCATCCTCTTGTTCTTTATTGCCCTTTTTCACCCTCTTGTTCACTATTACCACTTTGTCATCCTCTTCATTTGATGCATCAATATAAAGGAAGGAGGGAGATTTTATTGAGATGAGGTACTTGTGCGAATGAGGAGGGAAAATTTGGTTGAGGAGGATGATGTGGTGTTCGTGTGTATTTGTGTGATACTATGCACAAGGCGTTTTTGTGTCTATACGCAGGTTCATTTTTGAACGACCTATGAACACGCACGAATACCCATTACAAATTGTAAATCTCGGTGCATTTGTGTGAAAGCTGCACATGAAACGTATAAGTGTCTATACGCTTACTTAGAACATTTGTACGATATTTGCTGCTTTGCATGAATACGTGGAAATTATAAATATTGGTGCATTTGTGTGAAAGGAGCACTGCCAGTGCGTTTCTATAAGTCTGTGCACCGGCGCATTGATACGACCTGTGGGCATCGCTCCGTCCCAAGACCAGTGCACAGAGAAACTGACCGGTGCGTTGTATCACCAACGATGTGCGATGTTGTTTTATACCTTATGACCAGTGCATTCTTCTTCGAAGCTGGGCGCATTGCTTGGAAACTATAGGTGCGCACCGAGTGCGTTAGCGTTCTCTGCGCAGCACACTGGGGGAAAAACATCTTGTAATAACCTATAACTTACTTCCATTTTGTTTTTACTTGTGTTGAATTTCCATTAAAAGCTGCAGCAAAACATCGTAACCATAAACGGATGTGGTAGAATATGTTTTTTAACAATTTTGGCCAATTTTTATATTAACACTAAAACCTCCTTTATATTACTCTACTGAAGGTATTTTCATGGTGAGGTGCACTTGAGTTTCCAGCTCCCCATGATCGTGAAAGAGGAGAATGCCATATTTGGGAGGAATATCGACCACTACAATATCTCCATCACTAGGATTTTTGCATTTTGGTATTGTTTACGGATGCTCTGGGAATGTCTTTGATTAGGCCTAGACATTTAACTCTCTTTTGGAATCAAGAGTATAAATATTTGTGTATTCTAGTTGTCTCTGACCTAGTCTTTCCATTACTACTTGCCCCAGCATGAGATTATTTGAAGCTCTAAGTCTAACATAGCATTGTGATTTTGTCATGGATGTTCAGCGTATAAAATGGAGGGACCACTCCTTCTTGAAATTTAACTTCTACTTCTAGTCCAAACAAAAGTTCGGATGCTGTCATCATTTTAGAATTCTGAGAATCAACATTTTCTCTATGTTTAAAGCTTTCAAAACTTGAGATCTATATACATCTTGGGGCTTAATTTTGGTAAGAGGTATGGGAATTTTTATCTTGTAATTTCATTCTCAATGCTAAAAAGGGTGTCTATGTTTTGAAAGGTTCAGAAATTAGTTTTGTCAGACCTTTATTTTTACGACAACTGACTTGCTGAATTTTGTTGTAGTCTCGGTTAAAAACAATTTTGTTAGGGCTACTAGGCGGATTACTGAGCTCTTGCTTTGGTCCTACATTATGTTGGTTATTTTTCCTCTATTTTTGTAGGCTTTGTAGCCACTTTGTTTGAATTTTATGTTGTCTTTTAGGAACATTTCGAGGATCTTCCTCCTAGCGGAGAAATTTCAAAAGTTCTTTCTCTTGGGTGTATCTTGGGTTTTCCTTCTTAAAGTGTCTCTTTGTCTGTTAATTCCATGATGTAAAATTTTAAAGCCTTATTGATAGTCTTGATTCTAGGCTTTCTTCCTCATTTGGTGCAAATATGCCTTGTTCTTCCTCGATGAGAAAACAATATCCTCGTGTTACTCATTAGATTGATACTGACTTTCCTTTGTTTCTTCAATCACCCCTCCTTCTTATCGGCATCGTTTTCTTAGAAAGGGTACGATTTTCTGATCATGACCTCTGTTTGTCTTATTTGAGGGAGCTTTCTCACAAATTTTTGGTTTGGGTTAGGATTTTGAGATTTCTTTTTTGGCTTGGTTGGTTTTCTGCAGGGTAAGCTCTCTCATTCATGTTTTTATTTTCTCCATCATCCTTTCATGGTTCTTGAGGTTATCAATCTTGGTATTAGATATTTGAAAGTGTGACTTCTTCCCCATATCAACTCTATTCTCATTTTTCATTGTCTTTTGTGATCTGATTTTCCTCTGCATACACCCTCGCATATCTTCTAATGTAAGGGTCTCTTTCCTCTTAGTTGGTAAGCTATTTAAGTTAAACTCACTCCCCGGAAATTTCATTAGAGCTATACCTTGTGGAGGTTTTCATGTGGGTATGGAGGACATTATATACTATGAACCTAGTGCAATACTCTTAGACACCCTCTCTAATGTTTCTCTTAATGTTTCATATTCGATAAGATTTGGAGAGGTTCTTCTTGACTTCCCATTTGTTTAAAGAATAATTGATGAAAATCGGGGAGGTCATGTATACTATTAGGGGTTAGGCCTTTAAACCATTTTCTTGCTTCTCCCCCTAACTTTGAAAACATTCTTAGTTTAACTTAGTTTTCATCATCTGTTCTTGTCTATCCAAAATGATCATTCCATTCTATCGACATGTTGTTGAAGCATTAGTAGAACTACTTGCATCATATAAAGGAATCTTGAGTGATAGTCTTGTGGTGTTGAAGCAAGCTAAAGAAATGGTAGAACTAATAGGGCATACCATGTTGCCATGGATGGTGATTGGGAAACAAGAGGAGGATTAATAAGAGTAGAGTTTACAAGGAGGTGGAGGTTAAATGGAGGAAAGGTGGTGTAATGGGTGTATGAATGGGGGTTTAGAGATTGGTACAATGGAATTATGTTGTAAGATGGATGGGTCTGAAATTATCTTGGTTATCCAACTTTGAGATCTAGTCCTAGACAAGCTTTTTCTAGGGGTGAGTCGGAGAAGGATACTGCCAAGTCTTTAAGGTTTTAATGTAGGGCTTTCTGCTTTGTGGATAGGTATATATGAGTTGGATTTTTAGATCTAGGAAATTTCATAAGGATACTTTAGGGATTTTCAACTATTTCGGGAGGGTTTGGGTTGGGATGGGATGCGGGTACGATTCTTCTCAGCTTGAGAATTTGAACCCAAAATTCGAGAGGTTGAGAGTTTACAACATTTTGAAAAAAAATGAACCAATACGCGAAAGAAAAACTTAATCACACAAAGTATTCATGACTATGTTCCTTTGAGGTTTAATGATATTAGTGTTCCTCGATAATTTTGATCAGGTGCACGGAAAGCTAGTGGAGTCGGCGGAGCCTACGAAAACCGATTAGGTCACGGTGGATGATTTTAACTATCTTGGAGGTGGCATTTTGTTGTCCACCATCGGCAACAAAATACCATTCTTGGCTAACAATTGATTCATATAAGTTCGATAAGGGTTTTGCGAGTTCTTGAGGTAATATTTAAGTTGTTTAATAACTCGAGTTCCCGATGTGGTCGCCACTATGTTGGCTCACCGTGATTTGCAATATTGTCGAGAACAACTCTACGAAGGCCACATCGACCCACTTTGGAGTCAAGGACCTAGCCTTCCTAGACTCTGAGAAGGCGCTCTCTGTGTTTGTGTTTGTAAATGATGTATCTTTATGTTTATGTTTTCTGATTTTAGGTAGTTATGAAGTTCTAGGAATGTTTTTTGTTTTGATTGGTTGATAGATTGATGGTGTGATTAATTGATTGAGTGTTTCGAGTTGAATGAACGGACATGAGAAACATTAATCCATTGAGCTATGGAGTCATAAAAGGATTTATTGTTCATAAACTGCAGAGTTTTTCATAGGGCAAGCTAACTATATCAAGTGGATCTTTTAGATTAGATGAAATATGAAATGACAAGAAGTTGTGAAATCGGTAAAACTAAAGGGTGATTAAGAATCCTTTAACCATACTTCAAAAAAAAGCCTTTTGGGTAACTTTTAAGACAAAACAAAGGACAAAGGAAAACCATGAACTTCTTTGGCCAGGACTCTAATAAGTAAACCTTTAAGACAACAATCCGGCAATCTTGGAAACGGAGACACCCACAATTCTCTAGTGGTTGCTAGGACAAAGAAAACATTTAAGATAACAAAGAGTGAAACTAAAGAGAAAGATATAGGCTTCTTTAATAAAAATTCTAAAAATACCTTCAAAGCAACATTTTTAAAAAAAGACAAACCAAAGACGGAAAGAAACTATGAACTTCTTTGGTGGACTCTACTAGTAAACTTCAAATAAGACCTTAAAAATAACATTTCGAGTGAAGACAAGTACGAGGTAAAACATATGGACTTGTTGCTAGAATCTCTTTGAGTAACTTTCAAGAAACAAGCTAGGTGGATACGAAGTAGGACGGACTTGAATTCCTTAATCATGCCCAGGAGAAGAAAACATTAAGATGAGAAAGAAAGTGAACATGTTCAGGTGCCAATACGACATATCTTAATCTAGGTACATGTTCATAATCGGAAAATGATGGACAATATGGAAAAATAGAAAAACATTGACAAAGAAGGATAACTTCTGCCATTAACATAGATCAAGAATCCACCTTAGATGGCTTGTATTCTTGATGTCCAAAACGATTTACAATACTCTAGAGCAACAATATGTATGCAACTCGGTACGATCCAAATCGACTAGCATCTCATCAACAAGCTCGGCAACCAACTAACCAACCAACCAACCAACAACAAAAATGACTAATACATGTGGTATTTATACGTAAAATGAGGGGTTCCCTAATCTAGGGTGAAAAAGAATTGTATTTGGTATTACGAGTTAATGAATTTTTGACCTTTGAGACCATGCGAATACAAGGCAAAATGTCATGGTGACTCACTGTAATAATAACTTCTAAATTAAATGTTGAGCTAACTTTAGGATATTTTTTTGAATTTTAAGGCTTTTCATTAACCCTTTCAATAAATTTTGAGTAGGCTGATAAATATCTCTAACTATTTCAATAATTGTATCTACTTTTATTTAGGTAAAATACGGGATTGTAGGTGGAAAAATGTATTTATGAAAAGTAAAAGGTTGTTTGCTTTAGCATTTTGGCTCTATTTCCTTCGATGATTTGTCTCCTAAAAGCTCTGCTTCCTTCTTTTAATTCCTCTAATCCAATTTTATCTCTAATATTTGTTCTTCGATATTTTCTTTTATTTTCTTTTGATTGATTATGACATAACACTAGCATTCGTGGTAATATCTCTTTATTTTTTCTTTATCTACGCGTATTGAAGGCTTCCCTTTGTTGCTTTGGTGTGTTGAAATAATACTTGATGGTCATGATCCATTGAGGTTCATGCTTTGATACGCGTTCTGGTCCTTTAATGAACAAAAGTTGTTGGATCGTCCTTGATGCATTTGGATGTTCTTAGGACCTTAGAAATGTAAACCATGCATTTTCTATCTTAAATCACCACCATACATTAAAATTAATTTATTAATTTAAAACCTACGTTCATTTGGGTGTTTCGAGTTTTGGAGTGTTTGTAGAGGTTTCCAAGTGGACGAGGTTTATCACGGTAACACATGGTTTGAATCATTCCAAAGAGTCGGCGATTTTGGTTTATCTTTAACGAGGGCGATAGGAAGTTTTTGCATGGAGTGGGAGCGGTAAATGATATTGGCGAGAGGTGTGTGATGCCATGAGATGAGTCTTTGCGTGGTAGAGTACGAGCGGGCTCCACCCA
Organism: Pinus albicaulis; assembly: GCA_034641835.2. Taxonomy (NCBI): domain Eukaryota; kingdom Viridiplantae; phylum Streptophyta; class Pinopsida; order Pinales; family Pinaceae; genus Pinus; species Pinus albicaulis. Next base: position 1,174,282,465 of record CM076572.1, on the reverse strand, counting down.
TCTTGCAAAACTCAAAATTATTAACCTGGGCTTTTGGATGTGCGATATGCGACGTGGGGACGTTGGATTGGGAGGGTGAGATCTAACGACGATCGGTGAGGATGGGTTGTGGGTGAGTTTAGATAGTGGGACGGGGGATACACGGTGGAAGGAGTTTATTCGACGAGAGAGCTTATTTAAATGAGGTGTGGGAGTGTATTTTAATAAGAAAGGCGCTTAATACGTTTAAGGTTGAATTATGTATTGTGAGTGGTGAAGACTTTAGAGCGGGGGCTATAAAATACGAATGGGTCGGGTTTTTAATAACAAGCAGTTTTGTAAAGGGGGAGGCACGAATAGTATAATTTTTAGCTAAAAATAATGTAAAAGATTTTTACATTATTTTAATAGACTAAGGGAAAATTATGAAGGTGAGGGGTTTAGTGGGGAAAAAGGGTGAAAAAAAGGATTGAGGTCAAACTTTGGTTTTTCGGATGATTAGGGTGCCAGAAGAGAAAAATAAAGATAGTCATTTTGGGAAAAATAAATATAATGAAAGCGTTAGGGTTTAGAAAATAGTTGATAATCAAGGAATGTTATTTTCATGAGATTGTGGAAAATTCATAGTCATCAGTGATATTGTAAAATACAAAGAGGATAATAGGAGGAATGCTCCAATTAATCGGTCGAGGAAGATATGGATGACACAAACCTATTTTAGATGCGGAATTTCTCCCCCTAAGTCATCTCTTAAATCACAAGATGCAAAATAGAGGAGGAATCAACACATCTTGAGTCTCTACCCTTATGATTTAATTAATTTCATATTTTGAAAGGGAATGCAGATCATATTCTAGTTATTAATCACGGGGAGAAGATAACTCTCTCTTGATCAGATGAGAAATGATGAATGATAAAAAAAATATGTTTTAGATCCGGTGTTCAACCCACAGAGTCCTTTTGAATGTCAAGTAAACGGATGAAACTACGGTCTGAAAACAGGATGATGAATTGATCAAGTTTGATTCTCTACCTTTGGGGTGGAAAATTAGAACTGAATTATGAAAGGAGATTGGTATCACATTACGGCTAATAATCATAAGGGAAAACATGAGGTCTCATGAATAACACTACCATCTAGAGCACCACATGGCCAATATGGAACCACATTGGATGGTTTTTCTTTCAAAGTCAATATTCTTGTGTTCTAGCAATACTTAAAAAGAATCTTTATGATATGGATATGATAAAAAAATTCTTTGCCCATTTTCTAATTAGGTAGAAGTGTTAGCCTGCTTGTTCAGCCAGGATAGCATTCAAACATGTTGAGTTGATTGAAGACCTAGAGAGCACACTTATGGTGCCGGAATGTAAGGATTGAGTTGGCTAAGTCAGAATACCTAGAAAATAAGTCAAGAGTACCTTGATCCGGTGGATGTCTATATGGAGAGGTTGTTCTTCACAAAGCCAACATACATTTCTGACATTTTTTCATTTGCTTTTCGGTTCATAGCTTCTTGTAAAAAAACCCAATCAAGTTGAGGGTACTGTCAAAGGCCATTAACATGCTTGTTTCTAAGTTTGGTGAAAAAAATTGAAAGACGAGTTGACCAAAATACTTTCTTGATTGGCTATATTGACGCAGTTATGTCATTTAAAAAAGCGATAATTTAGGTAGATTAGGGTAGGTAGGTGTGAAAATACGCTCAATACTTTGAACGTTCTTTCGGGATTTTAGTTTCTGTATTAATTTTAGTTTTAGGATCAGTATGTTCCAGGACTTTGACTTCTGCCAGTATTGACTTGACTTGAAGGTTTTTAGCTACGAGAGATTGTAGTAGATCGGGTTGTAGGGTTAGGATCTATTGATGGATCGGACAACTGGTTGCGTTGTTCTTGACACTTCCACTAAATAGAAGTTCCATCCCCGATTGGAAACACTATTGGAATTCTGTAATTTACAGGTATCACAATTGATTGTGTACTTTCTCTTTGAAAAAATTTTTCATATTGTACATAGGTGTAAATATTCAAAAGTATTTTCCAAATAAGGATAAAAACAAACAAAAGAAGAAGAAAGAGGGTATTTAAAAGAGGAAAAATGCAAGTTCTATTTTATAGGTAAACGACCTAAAAATTGCTTGATTTTTTTCCTATAATCAAATGAAGAGAAAGATAAATGTTGCTCTAAAGATCTGAAAAGAGATGATTTTTCAAGTTTGGGACCTTATGGTATGTTTTGTCAAAGTCCCCGGAAACCACGTTGCATCCTTTTACCCCACCCTTTTGTTATTTCTCTTATCCTAAGTTTCATTTTACCCCCTCGACCTCTCATACTACAGCTCCACCTCCATCACCTTTGACTATCGCATTAACCATTTGTGTTCCCCACCTCCACATCGATGGTCTTCGACACATTTCGCATCCCCCTTAGCCTTCAAACTTTAACCATGAGAAAGCGGGTTCGAAATGGGTGGTTTCAAGTACGGGCCCTAATCCCACTAGTCAACTCAGTTATTTCCCACCACCATTTCATAATACACTTCTACCACCTAAGGACCCTCCAAAAAACCAACCCGGGTTTTACCACGACGGACAAATATGACCAACTTCGTATCCCCCTTAAAACCTTTGGCTCTCATCGCATGCTATCAAGTTTCAAAAGATAAGCACAAAGGTTCGTGATATAATCACAGCAGTGCGATATGCTATGAGGGTGGGACACAGATATGGCTGTAAATCAAATTTTCTGAGGATAGGCATGGAGGTTCATGCAAAATCAACTGAAGTATGATGTGCGATGCCAGGTGGTTGATTACATTGTCGCAACCTTTAAAGGATGAGCAAGGGAGGTAAGTGTTAAGATCATAAAATGTGATGTGTGATGCTAAGTGGGACTGAGTACGCAATCGCAATCGCAAACTGTTAGACGGGCGCGGAGGTAAGTGTGAAATCACCGAAGTATGGTGTGCGATGCCGGAGTGGGACACAGTCACATAGCGCACATCATAGAGTCTTAAGAAGTTAAGTGCTAAAGAAAATTTAAAAATAATGAAATGCGATGTTGGCATGGATGTGATGTATTTCGCAAAAGGCCTAAATATTTCAAAGTGCAGGTGCATTAGAGTTTGTATGTTGTTTATTAAAAGAAGAATACTTAACACAGTGAAGAAAGTGAATCAAGCCGGAAGAAGGTATGGTGTGGCATTTAGAACATGCCGGAAGTCAAGTTGGGAAAAAAGGGCATTGGTGATATATGGCATAAAACGAAGAAACATGATACGACCCACTTTGATCCCTCGAAAATACCAACACCCTCATCAATTTAATAATTCCACAATGGTTTTATGAAGAGAAAGAGCCAGTGTTAGAGACTTCCTTGCCTCTTCGGCATTGGACAAATTTGGATTATGATCATAACGAGCATTGCCTCCCTTATGACGGAAATGTCTTCTTTTACTTGCAGTAATTGCCTAAATCGAAGTGTTACTCCATCATAGACTCTTCAAGGGCGATTAAGAGGGAGTAATTTCTTCCTGCGAAATCTATAACAAATTGTTGAGGTAAGGCCACATCTTATCCTACACTGTGAGTTTCCCACTTTTCCAGGACATACTTAAATTTAATCACTATAGTAGACATATGAACCGACTTAAGTTTTACATAAAATACGCATGCCTTAACGATGTCGGGGGGTTAGAAAAGTGGACCTATTTGAAAACTTGCATTGTAAGAAGTATTAGGAACACGTAACTATTTGAACTAGAGCACTAATAATAAGAGACCATTAACGAGTTCTTGAGGTATGTTAATGGTGATGTTTCCTACGTATTAATGTTTGTCTTTTCATGTTGCATAAATTTCTCTAATTAATAAACATAAATTTTTAGATTAAGATTTGCTGAAGAAACACCTTAATTATGTCGATGTTGTTATATTAATATTTTCCTACGAATTATAGTTAAATAATTCTTCTTCTCTTTACCTATTCACCGAACTCACTTCTTTCTTTCATCTCATATTCCACCCACTTTGCCCGGTAAGATCCGGTATGCCGTTAACATAGCAGACCTGCTTGAAAAGTTGGTGTACAATTTTAGCCTTTTAGGACTCAATGACCCAATGGATTAAGCCTCATAGCTCTATCTGTCCAACACAATCAATTAAACAAACAATTCTCATAATTTCTACAACAGCTAATATCGCTTGTTTAAATTACCGCTAAGCTAAATCATAAAAATAGAGAGCCCTCTCTAAGTCTGGGAAAGGCCCCCAGGTCCTAGACTCGAGGAATTTTTATGTTGTCATTTGTCGTTTGTTCTTTTTTCCCATTATTATAAATTATAGAGTGATAAAAACTTAAAGGGTTTCGGGTGCTAATAATTCCATGCTTGATGGATTATCTGATTGTAATCGGATAATGGGAAATACGAAGAAAACGACAAAGATGACTTTACACCTTGGGGTAAGTTGTGTATTCCGGGATGCCTTTTGGACTATCAAATATGAGAGCAACATTCCAAAGAGCTATGAACTTAGCCTTTGTTAGGAAGAGTAAGCATCTTTTTTTTTGTTATTTATCTTGTTGAATTAGCATTTCTTCGAATCGAATTATAAGCAGTGGGCTCTTGGATGAAGGTTTTAACGGGTGTAGAATGTTCGAGTCTCTCTGTAATCCTAAGATGTCCTTGTTTGTCATTAAAGAATGAAAAGTTACTAGGCCATATAATTTAAAAAATTTGAGTAGTTATAGATCCCAAAGGGTCTTTGTTATTCAATCATTATCGTACCTAGAAATAAGAAAGAAATTCAAACCTTTTTAGGAAAAATTAACTTCTTGAGAAGATTCTGTTAGTCATCAATATTTTTCACTTGTTAACGCGATGACTATTTGTAACGACCAAAGTTTTCCAACGGTAGGTCTAAAAAATTTGTATTCAAATTTTCCGGTTGGGAAAACACACATATTTTTTCCCCTCTACCTTTCAGTCACTTACATGACAATAACGAAACCTCATTATCAAATCTCTCGCCCTCGACCATACTAGTGCTGTGACTCTAAAGGAACAATCATAATCCTATTCAAACGGTCTCCTAAGTTAGGAAGTGGCGCTTTAAGGCATTTTCTCCTTAAACACGACTGTCAAAGAGGCAAGCCTCCATACGCTATATACCGGTCTGTAGAGACCACCCACTGCGCTAATAAATTTGGTTATAGCACAGCCTGGTCTTTATCCCTCTAACACCCTTAAGTCTCGGTAATTCCTAAACCATAAGTCAAGCTGATTTTGGGTGTTTTACGGTGTTTGATGGATCTTTCAAGGACAAAAAACATACCAGCATCTCGAGAAGACAATTTTTGGCTCCACGATGAGGAAAGCAGGTTGCTTCTCAATGTGATATTGAGCACAGGATGCGACTAAAAGAAGAAAAGAGTTTTTTCATCAAGCTCATGAGACCATTCAAAGCCTAAAAAGGCAGGTAAAAGGAAAAACAGCATCGAAGAGGTACAGTGATATGACATGGTAAGAACCTCCTTCATTCATAATGAGAGGAGTTTGAAGACCAAAGAACCTCCCTTCATTTATAAGTAGAGGGTTAAAAGTGCCTCCTTCATCTATAAACGGAAGGGGAGCAGTGGACAAAGTTTGATTTTAAGTTGCAATGCAGGCGCAAAGACGATTTGTTTTTAATAAACGGTAAAGCGGTGACTAAGTTTTTAAGAAAGAAGTGATGATTTAAGGCAAAGGTAAAGGCGGTAGTGTTTTTCAAATTTTGTTTGTACGCCATCATGTATAGAAACTACATACTTTCAAGCATGCTCATCAAACATTCTTTAGTAGATTAAGAAAAGAGGTTGAAGAACATCAGACATTTTGTCAAGTAAAAGGCCTCCTTCATTCATAAGCAAAGGGCCGGGCATTGAGGCGATTTCAAGGTTTGGTGATCAAAAGATGGTGGTAAGAATATTAGGGAATAGTTGAAACGGAAAACAATGTAAATACCAAGAAGGAAAAGAGCTGTGCAATCCAAAGTTAAACTTGTCTCTTAATAGGTTTTCTTTCGAGAAGGCAGTCTGCAGCTCAAAGCAGAACAAAATTGAAAAGTGGTTGATGAGATGGGTCATTGCACGAACAAAAACATGATAATGATTATGTTTTAAAAACTAATCCCTACTCATAAAAGGCCATCCTTGATTACTTATCATAAGTTGACAAAGAAAAATTTGAGTTTAGTTCTTCCCAAGAAAGGTATTGCGGCTAGACATAGTTGTTCATAAAACGCAAGAGAAAGACTTTGGCATGTCTTTTGGTTTACGGAGACTCGTAAGCAAAGTATGCATGCCAGCGCATCCACAGAAAGGGGAAGAGCACTTTCCCCTGCTGAAAAAAAGTCACAAGCACTATGTTGTTGCATTTTGAATAAAGAATAGCTTTTGGAAGAAAAGTCCTTCTTATTAGACGAAGAAACGGTGAAAGCTCGGGAAAATATAACTAGGTCTGCGGTCGAAGAAGCATCTCGGTTGGAGACATGCGGCTACGGTCTAGGGTGGATTTGATCCGATTTCCTCTAGCAAGCAGATATAGGTATGTGGAGGCAATGACAAAACAAGTTTTGAAGTGGTAGGTCATCTCCTTGCAGGATAGCAGATGGTCCATGAATCATTGGTGTATTATTAAGTGAATCTTCTATGTTGATAATGTCACTGCAAGGCAATGATGGCTTGAAGTCACTTTCAAATGTGTAAAAATACAATGAATAGAGTTGGCCCTTGGAAAATTCATAACCATTACCAGCAACTTTGTTCGGCAAAAAATGCCAGGACCTTCTTCACCAACGGTTTCAAAATGTGGGCCTTCTTAACACATTCGAAGTCACTTTGTTTCGTTTTCAAATAGACAAAGACATTAGTGTAAAGTGAAAGTCTTACTAAACCCTCTCAAATCAAGCTCGAAGAGCACGTTGGCTTTTCACTTTCAAACATGGTAAAGGCGCTTGCCCTCACTTTTCATTTCAAAACATAAGAATACTCCTCGTGCTGTCCTGAGATCGGGAGAAAAGGGTTTTGAGAGAAAATTACATGAAGTTTCTGGCTTTTGAGCTGCGTGGCATGCACATGGGGTTGCGCGGCATGTTTGGGCACCAAATTTGCATAGGATTGAACTATTGGCGAGCGCACACATAGCTTTAGTCTGTCGACCGACGGTTGACCGTGCCCTGTTAACGACACTCTCACTTCCTAAGCAACGTCGCGCCTATAACCGACCTCTTAAACGCCTCCAAATTATTTTCAAAGTGGCTCCAAACCTCGAAAAAAAGATTGCAAATGTGTTTTGAGGTATTTTTGTCTTACTTGTAATTCCAAATTATTGAAACGGGGTTTTTGAAGCGGTAAAGGCGAAGTGATATGAATCAAGGAAGTGTATTAAATATTTTGAAAAAATTTGTCACTAAGGAGGTTAGAGGGTGATTCGGTCGAGTTTCAAGAAACTTAGAGCTGCCATCAAAGCTAAGTTATAACCATAACCTCTGTCGGTTTGATGCATTGAAGAAATGGAGTTTTGGGAGGGTGAATAGTTTTGTCTAAAAAATCAAGACTTGTTGTGTTTAATCTGCGCTAGAAGTAAAACAATAAGAGTGTTTAATTTGCATTTGATGCTTAATCATTATTAACTTCCCCTGCAACGAACCGATTGAAAGGTGGCAGGTCATCTCTATAAAAGAATGATGATGATTGGGAAGAGTGTTTTTATCGGTTTATAGAGTGTTTTGTTAGGTCTTTTAAAATAGCAGGTGATTTACTTAAAAGAAAGTATTTGAAGGAAGGTTTTGTGCTAAAAACAAAGAGGACTTCTTTCAAAACCACGAAATGTCTTATTAAAATCCTCTTGACTCAAACCATAGTACTGAAGAAGGTGATTAAGCTTTGGTGATGATGAAGAACAAGGCAAAGAGGCTAAACATAGCGGTGATGGCAAGAGAAAAAGTGATGGGCCGGTAAGGCGGTGATGAAAGACAAACAAGGCGACCCTCAAGAAAGCAATGATAAGAGCCGGAAAATACAAAAAATGGATCATGAGGAGCATCCTCAAGCATCGCTAGCTGCCCTCAGAGCAAAGGGCCATAACCCCAACCACCAAAGCTAGAATGCCAAACAACAAAGAAGAAGAAAACCAAGAAAAGCTAAGGAAAGCGAGAAAGCGCCAGGCACGGAAAGTGAAGAAAGGCCCATCGGGACTTGAGATTTTGGCAATTACTTCGAACATGTTTCTAAGAACCCTTGATCCCTTGCAAATTTTGAGCAGAATTTTGACATGTTTTGGTTTTGTGGCATTTTTGAGTTTTGGTCAAAACTCTTGAGATCGCCATTTCAGTTTGGGGGATCGCAAAGAAAGAAAATGGTATCATTAGATACCATAATTTTAGGAGCATACTCTCGATATTTATTACATTTGAGAATCCATTTTTCTCCCCAGAAATGGCAAAAAATGTTCGCTTTGCCTGCCTATTGCTAAAATTCTTTGTCAGTGACCAATATTTTGGTTTTACATAGGTTCAGTTTGGGGACTTCAGAGCATCGGTTGGAAAATTTCAGTTTTTCAGGAAAGTAGACACTTAGAGCTTTCCGACGAGCTATCATGAGAGCCTTGTTTCTGTCGGGAAGGTACATGATGTTCTTGGAAATTCAACGGACCTTTTCTTGATGTAAATTTTGAATATTTTTGTAAATTTGAACCTTTAAAAGCTAATATTTCCTCATGTGCGTTTAGCTATTTTTGCACATGAGAAGTTGTCAAAGTCAATTTAATTCCCCTTTTTAGCATTTTCTAGATATTTTATAAGATATTTTGTGCCTTGGGCACAGAAGCCCTCGAGGACAAGTTTAGATATTTTGATTAGGCCAATAGGATGGCAAGTTGAACCATGAGGTTTTCCTCCTTTAGCCTATATATTCTAAGGTTTCATTGTAAACAAGGCTGAACTTGATGATAGAATCAATATGTGGTCTATAAGCTTTGGAAGAAATACTTGTCTCATGCTTTTGGATTGCCTCTTGGATGTTCTTGGATGATGAATATGGGATTGTTGTTGGATTCATGACTTTTGGTAGAATGGTATAGTGTCTCTTTCTCTGTTTTGTATTCTAGTTTCCATTCATGAATACATGTTTCTTGTACTATGAATCGGTAGAGAACAAATTTGAGACATGCCCATGGGCACCTCAAATTTCTGTTTCTTCATGTCTTCTTTGTTTTCCTCTTCCTAAGAAACATTAAAGAATTCTTGATTGCTCTTTAATTATTTAGGATATTGTTGCTTGTTTCATTCCTTGGTTTTATACATGCTAAGTGTAGCTTACATTACGCCCTACTTACCTATGGCTAGCTATAGTTCCATCCATGAAATTTCTCTTTGAATGATTAGATTATCATTTTGTTGAACCAAGGAGGCCTAGTTCCGATCTAGCCCTTTGCCTAAAACTATGCAAATTTTGTTGTTCAGGTGCCAAATAACTTGAATTCTTGTGTTTAGGTGTTAGACATAGTAAGTTAAGGTTTATGCATCTTAGATGTTTTCCCCAAAGTGCGATAGTCATTTCCCAAAGTTAGGGTCATATACCTCTATGCATGGCTTGAATGTTTATTTCTGTGTATTGATTATTATAGCTACATTTTTATGATTAATAGTTTTTTCCCTACCATGTTTATGTTATCTATTGAACTAGTTATGCTTTAAACTCTCTGTTGTTCACAAACTTGATGTCCATTTACTCCATTTTGCCCAAAGATCCTTTCTACCTTGAATCAAATCGGCCCTTCAACAGCCTTGTATCACCGTCTGATAGCTTTATTGACCTTTTCGACCCCATAGCCCAGTTGATCTGACATCCTTTTACCTATCTTATATCTTTGATCAGTTTCATCCCTCACAAATTAAAAAACTAAAACCAAAAAACCTACTTCATAACTAGCCTAAAATCAGAACGCAATAAGCAAACACACCGATATCCCTTACACATATAGAGAGAGCCCTCTCTGAGTCTAGGAAGGCTAGGTCCTTGGGCTCCAAAGCTTGGTTTGTTGTTACACTGTCATTTGGCTTACCAATCAGCCAAATCACGGGACCCTAACATAATGGCGATCATGGTGGGACGCTGAGTAATAAACAAACTTAGTTTCCCTAAACTTTCCAGCAACCTTAATGATACTATCTGATTGACTTATCCCACCGCTCACTAACATAATGGCGATCACAGTGGGACCTTGAGTCAAAACATCCTAAGTATCCCTTAGGAACTCTCAAAATCCCAATCAAACTTAGAAGAGTAGAATTTGGTTGTCTCACCATCCTAGCAAATGATGACTCAGCTATAGGACACTCTTACAAACCTTAGGACTACATAAGGAACTCATAAAAACCACAAAAAACTCCCCTAGATTGGTTTTTTTCAGTACTAGTGGTGGACCATACACATATACCTCAAAAAAACCAAGTTCCACCTGGCGACTCCACTAGCCTCCAGTAGGCCTTATTATTTTACCGAACTCTAGATTACTATCCGATCGACCTATCCCACCGCTCACTAACATAATGACGATCACGGTGGGACACTGTTGAGTACATGACAGTCTGGAAAACTCTTATAGACTCTTTAGTCCTTCAACATTTAACTTAGACCATCAGCCTTTAGAATCATTTAGAGTAAAACTCTCTGTTTCACCATCTTAGCAAAGTGATGAATCAGGTTTATAACACTCTCACATACTAGGCTACACATAAAACTCAGAAAAACCCCAAAATATTCCCAGATTGGTTTTTCCTTAGTTACTGGTGGTGGACCATAGCTAAATCTTTACAAAAACAACCAAGTTCCACCTGGCGACTCCACTAGCCTCCAGTAGGCCTAAAAACTCCATAAAAGACTAAAAAATTCATAAACCATACCTTTCTGCTAAATCATCCTTCCAGAAACTTAAACTTACGGTGGAAACTCTATAATCTGTGACAATCTAAGTGTAACTTAGCGATTCAGAACACCTCACCATAAACATAAGAGGTCAGCAGAAACCTTCTTGCCAAGAGAACCATTAGCTTGTCCATATAGCTTAGCAAACTGTAGAAACCAAGTGAATCACTCTTCTTTGTAAGTTTCAATTTCAAATTTGGCTATAAAATTTTTTCCCAAAGCATCTTTGATAGTGTTGGTGGTGGACCATAGTTCTCATATAAATCCACCTGGCGACTCCACTAGTCCATCCCTTTAGTTTGACCATCCTTCACATTAGGAAAACTT